>CM062296.1:506682399-506793344 GCA_031216915.1 Pictodentalium vernedei | reverse complement strand
TCGAAAGACTGTTCATATATCTGAACATACATACCACAATCAGAACTTGGACTCGCTCCAATGAGGGGTTACATGATATGATTTGGTTGAATTTTTTTTTTAAATATTTTTTCAGTTTAAATATTACGTGGACGGATGCAGCCAATTCGTTGGGTTAAAGGATAATATTCATTCGGGATAACAGTTAATACTCAAGATATCTTCAAAATTGGATTGTGGGTAAATAAATAATGACGATAAACCGATATTTTTTGTAATTATACTACATGTAGGTATGTATTCAAGCGATACTGGTTTCAATACCGGTATTTATCTAACAATCATACAGATTTTGGCCTGAAAATCACGAGAAACGGTTCGCATCACATAATGTGTTCCGATTCCGTATCATAGAGACGATTCATTCTGATTCCGTATCATATAAATTCAACTTCCGGTAGACATCGCACTATGACATATATCAGCATTGTTATTACACATTAAATATGAAATTCAAAATTTGACCAATTCCAACCCAATTTAAACTGAAAAACGGGGAAAACAGGCTTTATGTAATGGGATTGTTAGTCTTTACAATCGGATCACAACTCGCCCTGACGGGCTCGTTGCGATCTGATTGTAAACACGACCTCGAATCTGATACAAATTACAAGACATGCACATGGTCATGATAATGTATATGTACAGTTGAACCTGTCTTGAGAGACCATCCTTTTTGCCAGGCAAAAAGGGTCTCTCAAAACAGGTGGTCTCTCATGACAGGTCCATTACAGAGTTAAACAACCAAACTGTACAAGGTTACTGTGGTCTCTCAAGACAGATGGTCTCTCAAGACAGGTTTTGCTGTATTAGTTTATCGATATACCGTGCAGCACTAGAAGCAGATAGATAATTTTGACAGGATCACAATCGACTTTCGATCTTTTTGAAGTTCTACATTGTATGTCTGCATTTATGATCACAGTATTTTTTGTACATGTAATGTAGAATTTTCAGAGATGAAACACAGCCTTGAAATTCTTTTTCAATCCTGCAAACAAAATGACTGATAGGTAGTATTGTTTTTTTTCTTTCAGATAAAGCTGTCTTCAACAGTTGATCAACTACTTCTGTTTGATATCTAAAGAACTGAAATAGTGAGTCGAAAATTGCAATTTTTCCAGAACAAATCTCCAGAAATGTATAATAATGCTTCAGGAACAGAATTATTTTTTTATAATTCAGAATCAGTTGATGAGCAATATCACTGCAGAATTTGTTCTAAATCTTTTCCATCTGAACTGGAGCGGGAGGTTCACCAGAATGCACACCCTGAATCCGAAGCCTCTTTATCATCAGCACATTCATCAAACTCCACCTCAGAGTCACCACCAAAAGTTATTGAACATCTAAATTTAAAATTATTCACATGCCACATTTGTTCAAAGTCATTCAGCTTGCCCAAGCATCTCACCTTACATCTCAGTAATCATAAGAGAGAGAGCTCAGGTCAAGGTCCATTTACTTGTCATGTTTGTTCGAAGGTATTCCAGTCCCAGTCTGAACGGAATGGTCATACCAGAGTCCACAGCATCACAAAGGATACTAATTATAGTGGAGGTAAATCATATTCATGTGGCATGTGTTCAGAAACATTCAGGTTAAAGAAAGATCTTACAAAACATCGCAAGTTACATGCAACCGTGAAAACATTCACGTGTGATATTTGTTCACAAACCTTTCTTGAGAAATCGACTCTTACTCAACATCTTATAATCCATGCTGGGGAGACCTCTTCAGATATGTATTCAAAGAACTTTGATGACAAAACTGACCAAGACTATCTAGATGAGCATATGGGAGAAAACATTTTACCCTGCAGCAGTTGTTCTAAAACGTTCAGTAGCTTTGCCAGTCTCAACAAACACATGAAGCAGCATTTAGGAGAACACTCATTATCATGTTACATTTGTTCAAAAAGCTTTGATGATAAAACTGACCTCATCAAGCATCTTAGCACTCACATTGCCTGGCAACCATTCGCAGGTGGTAGTCTCATACAGAGTCCAATGTTCTATGGTCAACCTCCATTTAATATAGCTGACTATGTGCAAGCAGAACAGTCTTCAGATAAAGAAGAGGATCCAGATGATGATTAAACCGATTCTGGACTAGAAGTCAAAATATAGGCTTTTGTTGTCCTTTTTTAGGCTTTAGTGCATCATTTACATACTTTGTATTTACATGTACTTGACTGAATATGAAGTTTCTGTTAATCCTATACCTATCGAGTCAGCTGCATCTGCCTGTGTAATTCTCAGATTGAGTAGTTGAAAAAAATATTTTTCAAGCAATTCTAACAAAACTTTATCATGTGACCCCTCATTGGAATGAGGTCATTCCAATGAGGGCTCTCGTGATAGGATTTTGTTGAAATTGTTTGAAAGATTTTAAAAAAAGCAATAATTAAAGGAATAAATTTGGTTATATTGTGCGTTGGGTGAAGGGTTAAGAAAATTATATTTCAAAATTTATTGAAGAGTGACTATTTGGCATTCTCCAAAAAGTTGTAAAAATATTGTTTCCGCACAAAATACAGACACGAAGGTAGTCAATGATATAGGCATGTGAAACATTGAAGGAAATTACGGGTTTTAAATATTCAGTCAGTGGCAGACTGGCAAACCGGGAGACCAGATTTTCCAAGAGACTGGTCAATATATTGGGCCTGGTCTATTCAGCAGTTTTAATTCAAATTTGAAACTTTTAATGTCAAACATTTTGATAAAATGTCTCTCCTATGACATACCAAGCATCAAAACAACCATTTTTGGCATGGTAGCTCATCTGGGTATGACATTCCTGTCTGTTGTTTTACTTCTGGGAAAGTGTACATTGTCAGTTTGCATTTAGGGCCGTTTGGCTAACTAAAGTGGCCTAGTCAAAAAATATTTTCTGTGGCTGATTTGTGGAGTTGATGTGTTTGTGTGATCTGTTAGATTTAATGCACCTCTGCAATGGTTAATTCATCGAATTGAAAAAGCTGATTTTCCAAACAATCAGCAGTCAATTCCACAATGGAACTTCCATTTCACCTAAAAAAAATGTTAAATACAGTACCAGATGAAATAAGTTGTAGGTTTATCTAAAAAAATTATCAATGTCATTTATTCTTTACATGTATATTGATAAAAGCAGCCTTTTACATCATTTCTCATTGAACAGTTTGATGACCAAAACTAATATTTTATTCTACTAGGTAATGACCATATTACAGTTTACATACAGTCTTTCAATTTTGAAAATGGTAGGTCTGCTGTATACTGCTTGCAATCATTTGGAGTGAGATGCAGTATCATTGTGCCTCAGTATTGGGAAAATGTTTTCAAGGAAAACATTAATGAACATGATTTCCTTGCATCTTAGAAACTCCCAGGTAGTTTGCTGCTTACAGAGTGAAGAGAACATTGATATTCACCATTTGCAAGATAGAAACATGCGGATATTAATGCAACTGACCATTTTCTTCAGAACCACATTACAAAACAATTTCAGTATTAAGCCTATTAATTTCCGGAAGTTTACCTGCACACCATACACTTTACTGGTGCGCAGTAAATAATGATTCCAAGATATTCATAGTTTTTTTTTCGAATAAGCTTGTCACAGTTATTTCAGTTTGGTACAGTACATGAACTGTAACTTTCACGGAGCATTTTCCTTTGAAGATTGTGTATTTCAATTCCTGAATAGCCTCACAACATTTGTAAATGCACATACACTTCACAGTTGTTCCAAGATGACAATCATGACAAATCTGCATCAGGCTGAAGTGTTATTATTTTACCTTGTTTGCTTCAAGCACGTTGAGTAAAGGTTTCATTGGCATCTTTTAGCATATGCTGAACATGATTTCATTATTACAATACTGTGATTACAAAAGTAGGCAGAGAATTTTGACCCAATTGTGACTGGGTTATGATCCACTCAAAATTCTCTGTTTTCTTTCTATTTCACAACATGACAGAAACTTACTTGATGGAAAAAGACATGTGAGAACAATGAATTGTATTTTTGCTTGTTTTTCTGAATTCAATTTTGACTTCCCAATACTTTATTTAGGCTGCACAAAGTAGATCTTCTGTTTCTCAGGCCATTTTTTTGTAAAATTGCATGTGGGCGGGCATTTTTTTATTTCCATAATTATTTCTTTGCCATCAAAAGTTCGTATTGGTTTGCTTTATGTTTTAGGCCTCATGATCTACAGAATAGCATGGGTGATGGTGTATTTTGTCCCTTGAGTGCATGAAGTCTTTGAAATGCTAAAGCATTGAAAACCTTGTTGCACTCAAGGGACAAATTTATCAATTTTATAAACTTTTTTTTTAAGTTTGCAGAGGTTATAAAAAAAAAGCATACTTCAGCCAAAATGACTTTGCGGGAAGGCCTGAGAAACAGATTCTTAATTTTCTTAGGCCTTATAAATGTTTTTTTACCCACTTGTGTATGTTAATCATTACCAGATCGTGAAATAGGCTGCTTTTATGATCACAATTCTGTATATACATTTATTTTTAAAAAAGAAGATAGAACAATAGATTGCAAAGTTTCTAACATTTTCTGTTCAAAATCCACACATCTGACATCAAGCTGTCAGGCCACCAGTGAAATTCTGTAAGGAATTTACGCTGTTAAAGGTTGTTTGTTTACCCACTTTTCGTGGAATTTGCATGTAGTCAACAAAGTGGTACTCAAGTACTACAAGTACAAGTGCTGAGTACTTTGGACCCAGCCCTGCATGTAGACTACTGTTGATATAATGTTGTTTCCCATTGCTCGCAAAATATACAGATATGGAGAAATTGCTCTATTAAAAGCTTTCAGTGAAAACATCAAGATATCAACACTTTGGAACTATGTGGCATAGTCATAAAACTGCAGCTGTGGTGAGACCTCAGTCATAATATTTAGTAAACGAACATGTCAGAAAATAAGGCCCCACAAAGTAGATCTTCTGTTTCTCAGGCCATTTTTTCCCCACAATTTCCTTTGGCACACCACACAGTTCCCATTTATGATCGGATCGCTTTGAAACTTGGTATGCTTGCTTGGGCTGACCTCTAGATAGGAGCTATTGATTTTCTTCCATTTCTGTCAAAAAATGTTGCCGTTTAAATGAAATTTTATTTTGCAGTGTATGTTTACATGGAGTATAATAAACAACTTGCAGAAATGGACAGAAATAAAGATACACTGCATGGAAACAGCATAGCCTTGGGGGCTGTCTTCCTGGCATTCCCATTTTAAAAAAAGTAATTAATCCCGTCATCAAAATTGCAAACAATTTGCATTCTTACGGAATTCCTGGGGATCACTTGTATCACATAGTTAACACTGTTTTCAGAAGGTATGCTCTTAAATAGGATTTCCATTTGTTTTGGCTATCAGTCCTTTGACTTGCAATCCCTGCCCTAGGGACAAGGCCATGGCACTCAATGAAATTGCTCAATGGGCTCACTTCAGTAAGAAACCATGGGCCCCGTAGCGGAGACAAGAACAGAAAAGAATAAACTCTACTTCGCAATCTTTGTGAACAGTGCAGGTTAGAAGCGGCTATTGCGCTAGGGAGGGGGGTGGGATGGGGTGGTAAACATTTTGCAAAAATCGAATTACAGGAGTTGCATGGTCTAATCAACAAAGCCTAGGTTCTAGAGTGTTGAAATCTGAATGTGGAGATCCAGTTGAAATGGAAGTACAATCGGGACACAAAGGGTTATTAGAAGAGACTTCTGAATGGTATGAATTTAAAGCCTTGTCTGTTATCGCCTTCTTAAATTGTGATCTATGGAGATGCTGGACTTACGGTTCAATGTCATTCCAAATCTGCAGGAAAGATGAAACGGGAGTTCGGCCGAGAAGCTAGTTCTCGGTTTTTGTGTACATATATTACCAGACTGTCTAGTATTTTAATACTGTAACCAATGACCCAGACTTAGCTGGTGCTAACTCTTAAAATTCAGGGCCAAACACAAATTTTGCACCCCCCCCCCCCCCCCCAATCCCCAAAATTTGCATCCAAATAAAAAAAACTAATGTCCTATATGGTCCTCCATACTTTTGCCCACTGCATATGCGCAGTGTCAAGGGAGTACCTAAATTGGCGCCAAGCCTCATTCTTTGTTTGGTCCTTCTGTCAGTAACATCTCACTGACTTCTGTGCTTATAAATCTCAGTTAAAATGATGCCAGACACAATATCATGATGGAAATGGTGGATCCAATAAGAGGATGAGAGGAAGAAACAGTGGTTGGATGTGTTCAGGGCTGTAACTTATAATTTTTATTAAAAATTATTTCATGTTCCCTAATTCAGGGCATGGGCCTGATGTTTTCATTCTTGCTATGAAATCTCCACTGTTTGTTAAGTGTTTCCTCTCTCCCTTTCCTTGAACCCCCCTAGTTAATCTCCCAGGTTTTTGGAATATTTTTAGCTGCGACTAGCAGCTCTATAAGTGGCAATGTCGGTCGGTCGGTAGGTCGGTCTGTCTGTTATCAACGAGTTTCAAAACTCAATAACTTTTGAAATACGTGATGGAATGACTTTATATTTGGCATGTAAGTGTATCTTATTGATGTCTAGCCACTGTTCAATGCATGTGTTGTTCCAAATATTTTTCTGTGAGTTATGGCCCTTGATGAACTTGAAATTTTTTTTTTTTTTTTTTTATTTCACTATTATCTGCAGATTGCTTCTGAGAATCATTTTTTCACCCGCAGATTGCACCACCCGTCGCAGCTACGGCATTGATGCCACGATTTTTAGCCTCGACTAGCAGCTCTATAAGTGGCAATGTCGGTCTGTCTGTCTGTCGGTCGGTCGGTCTGTCTGTGACCAACGAGTTTCAAAACTCAATAACTTTTGAAATACTCGCTGGAATGACTCTATATTTGGCATGTAAGTGTATCTTATTGATGTCTAGCCACTGTTCAATGCATGTGTTATAGGGACCTGCGAAACTTCGATTATTCGATTCGATTTCGAATCCTTGCAGCGATTCGATTCGATGCTCGTGTCATGGGTTCGAAATTTTCGAATCTCATCGGACTAGGTCGGGAAAACTTTTTTCACGCCACTGTGCCGATACGTGTGTTTCTGCTCCGATAATAGGCTTGCAATCACGTTCGTTTATCAGTTAGTTAGGCACGTGCATCGGAGTAGCACCCCCACCCACCCCCATCCGGTAACATTCCCGTTATAATATAACCTCGCAACTTGGTCTTAAATCGGCATGCTCGCATGATCGCATCCTATATGCATTATGCACACCCCTGCGTGTTACGGGAGTTCGACGAAACCAGCATGTTTTACAGTAAAGTGCAGTATAATAGAATTACCCCCCTTACATTGCAATTTGCAATGAAGCGGTCACGCGTTTACATAAAGACGCCGACACGGAATGTATATAAAATGGAGAGGTCAATGTGCGTTTATATGCGTCGTGAATCACTCGTGATTAAAGATCAGGGGAAGTTGGTAACAGCAGTTATTGTCGATACACGTGATGACCCAATGAAGTTGAATGAACGTACCAGAACAAGCTAACTTATATGATATACCAGGCTGCAGAATTGCGTTTCATTTAGTTTGGTTTAATTTAGCTTTCGATATTTTAATTCGCGCGTGACGTGTGTTTACAAAAGTTCAGTATGGCGGAAATGATAAAGTCTTATTTCAAACTAGTGGATGACAAGTTCCACTGTAATGCCTGTTCAACCATCTTAAGTGTACAGAAAACTGGTACAATGTCCCATCTGTGGGCCCATCTACAACTTAAGCATATTGAGTTACATGCTGCAGCTAAGGCAAAATCAACCAAGCGACTTACACAAGGTCAAGGTGGAGGCGACTCTGAACCGGATCGGAAAAAGCAATGTAGCATGACAGATTTCAGCCGAAAGAAACCTGCTATCAGTATCAGAGCTGACGTTAAGAAAAAATATGACAATAGTATCCTGGGGTTCATAGTAGCTGATGGTAGGCCCTTCAAGGTTGCAGCTGGTAAAGGGTTTAAAAATATGTGTGCTGCCTTGACCGATGATAAGTCTTATGAACCACCTCACCCAACTACGCTCTCCAGGAAATTAGGAGATATTCGCGTGTCAATGGAACAGAATGTTCGAGATCACATTCATAAGGATAAAGGTTCATCAAGACCTGCGGTCACCTTTGATCATTGGAAGTCCGACAACAATTCAAATTTTTTGGTCCTCACTCTGCACTACATCAGCGAAGAATGGAAATTTGCCACTCGCTGTCTTTCTGTTGTTAACTTGGAAGACCAAGATAAGGACCATACCGCGGAAGCGGCTGCAGTTGTGGTACGGGAACAACTGGAACACTTCGAAATCGCCAAAAACTCCATAAGTTTGTGTACAACAGACACCACCAATGTCATGCCAAGCACAGCGACTAAGCTGGACATACCATGGATGGGATGCTCTGCTCATATTTTGCAACTCTGCATAAACGCTGCACTTGACGCACAGCAAATGATCAAAATGCTCATCTCTTCTACCGTTGGACTTTCTGCTCTCCACAAATTTCAAATTTGTAACAAGGATCCAGCCGATGATACCAAATTTCTTACCGAATCTGACCCTCCACTTGACGTCTCAACTAGATTTAATAGCACTTACCAATTGCTGCACTGGGTACAGAAAAACAACGCTCCAATATCCCTTGCACTTGTGGAGTGTCAGACACGGAAAAAATGTGCATCAAGCCCGCCTGGACTTCTTAGTGGCGCCTTAACAGGCATCCTGGAATCGGTTACCCCCATATTGAAACCAACAGCTGAGGCTACGTCAATTCTAAGTGCTGATCGCAGTGTTACAGTCTCAATCGTATTGCCATGCATACAGACCCTGCGAAAGCAATTGCTGTCAAAACCTTCGAAAGGCGTTAAAACTTTCAGGGATGCACTAGTGAAGCAGTTAGACGACAGATTCAAGCTCAGTCAACCACATCTTCAAGCTAGTACTTACTTGGATCCGAGGTATAAATCTATCGTAGTGAAAGCTGACAGACACATTGGGTCTGTTTGTAATTTCATCGAAGATGACCTTAAGTGGCACGGACTTGACAAAATCTCAAACAACGAGAACTCTTCGTCCGATGATCATACTTCTGAAACTGCATCAAGCAGCCAAGAGCAAAGCCTCATGGATGCTATTGACGATGTTGCTGCCGAAGCGGATGGTGTTGAACGACAGGACCATGACAATGATAAATCAATGCACAGTCGCTTGATTTCGGAAATGGACAATTATGCACGTTTACCCAAGCTGCGCAAAGACGAATGTCCCCTGTCGATCTGGAGAACAAATGCTCAGTTCTATCCGCTGCTATCCACTGCTGCCCGGGACATCCTTGCTATACAGGTGACCAACTGTTCCTCCGAACGGGTTAACTCGACTGGCAGCAATCTGATCACGGACAGACGTCACAACCTGTCTAACTACAATGCTGAAACCTTGATTTGGGCACGAAATAATTACGATAGGGTCCTCAGTGTGTTATGAATTTGTGACTCAAACTTTTGACATATTGCCATGATATTGGACTATTGGTCTTTAGTGCCCTACTTTTGAAGCTAAAAACTGATGCTATAGTATTGCAAGTTCTATCCTGATGATGTAAACATTAACACGATTTAGTTCTTTGTGCTCCAAGTATGGACGCGATCAAGTGCCAGGAAATGGCTCTTTAGTTTTTCAAATAGCTGTTGCAGTGTTCATGTGTTTTAAAGAAAAATTGTTACATGCTAAAATTAAAAGAATGTTATGAATATGCACCCATTATTGCTTCAATAACATGAATTCCTGTCTTCTTCTGAATAGGACAAACAGCGTCCCGATATAGCCTTGGTTGTTGAAAGCGACATTAAGTTCCAGTGAAACAAATCCAGATTGGTTTCTAACACGTTTATGTTTGGTGTCGAATGGTCACATGGACGTTACCAAATCAAGTAAAGCAATGCACAGGGTTCCCTGTCCGGACTAACAGGCTATTACTTTGTTATCAACCAATGAGCGTCGCGATCGCCATCGTGAGCATAATTATGTCCTTTATTTCAATTTGTGACTTATATGTCGCAAATCTTATGACAAATTTTTCATCCACACCCTATTTAATTTTTAAAATGGAAATTGTTTATACGGCTACCTCGAAAAATGACCAAGTATGTTTCCGTTTCCCGCCAGTTATCACCACCGGTCTATTATCCAAAAATGCCAACGATCCTACGGCACCCGAAACAACAATTGTCAGCATATACACGACCACTATTCGATATTCGAGATTCGATTCGATTTGAAATCCTCGTTCACATTCGATTCGAGATTCGATTTGAGACAAAATTTGATATTTGCAGGTCCCTAATGTGTTGTTCCAAATATTTTTCTGTAAGTTATGGCCCTTGATGAATGCGATTTTTAAAAAAAAAATTCTTGAAAATTTTTGGGAGTTAACTTAGTTACAAAATGTTTATTCTGTTATCCCCATGGTTACATCCTCACCCTTTTGGTGTTTAGGCGTTGTTGGTCATGCATCTGCCATCTGATGTATTCCAGTTTCTTCAGATGAAGATTCTGTTTTACATCAGATAGTTTCAAGAATCTGTTACTGACTTCGGGCCAGGTTTTTAAGTGCCTGGAGTCTTGTTTCCGGTTTTTATAATTCTTAATTCTTTGTTTACGTTGACAACGGTTACTTTCCTTGGTAATTTCTTGTCATCTGTTAGGATATATATGTAGTCAGATACATTAATATACTCCGTAAGTGTTACATTAATTTTTTAGATTGTTTAAAAAATTTTGTCCTCACTTAGGCTTTTTTAGGATCCATTTGGGCTCATCATTCCCATTTGGAACTTGGGCTCATGTCAAAATTTTTTCGAAATTTTTTTTTTTTTTAATTATTTTTCGAAATTTTGTTATGGATTGTATTATTATCATGTATCTTTGTACTATAAGGGTTAGTGCGAGTACTACAGCTTAATAAAATTTTATAATTTTGAAAGAATTTTGTTCAAATTGTAATTCGAGGAAGTCTTCCTCGGATTCTCATACTCGTTGTGTCTGCTGTAGTCATTGTACTCGCACTAACTCTTGTTCTGTTTGTGCCAATTGGGATGACAATCGTTGGAGACGTGTGTCACGGTACATTGTTAGTGGTGAGAGATCGATGCATGTTCTCTCACCACAAGGTCACTCAAGTTTTTCAGTTTCTCTTACAGAGGAACAAGAGCATGGTGATGTTTCCGTCATGTCTTCTGGAAGTGTGCTGCCGTTGTCGCAAATTGATGAAGAGCTAGCGGCAAAAGTGCACAACGAAATTACACAAGTGCCTAGGTCCTGAAAGGGATTAACGGCCTTGTCGCCAGCTAGCTCGACCGGCGGTTGCATCACCCACAAATGGGTGGTGTGATGCCGGGTAATTCCGTTGCGGTCCAGGAGAGGAATACGGGTGTTGCGAGCACTATAATCTCGGATCACGCACACCCTGCAACGATGGAACGGAGGATGGAAAGGAGGAAGCCACTCAGTTCGGAAGTAAGCTCGTTCAGGTCATCCCAGACTGCGAGTGAGAGAGGCCCCTCTCTCTTACAACATCATCTGAGGCCAGATGTTGATGTTCATAATGTTTGTCAGTCGGAGCATACGTCCACACCTCCTGTTCGGGGCGCTCCGTCTTATAGACAGCCGGCCTCGGCTAGTCTATCGGCTTCCTCTTCTACATATCAACACACGACCGCACCTTGGCTTCGTGACCTCAGATATCCAGTCTGCTTCGCCGACAAAGGATTCCATGTCGTCTAGGTCACTCCATCCAGTAGCCAGGGACACGAGACCTCATCAGTTGGAATGTTCACATAAAAGAATTATGTCGGACACACTGTCCCAGGAGCTTCCAGCGGCTAAGCAACAGAGGGCTGCGCTCCACAGGCCTCCGTGACGTTCTTGCTATCACAGATAGCACAGCTCATCGCAGCATCCCAACAACCTTCGGAACATCCTACAACAGTTTCCGATCAGGAATTGTCGGATGAAGCTGGGTCGGTTCGTTCCTATGCTAGGTCAGACAGGGACGACCGAGAATCTCATCTGGTCCATTTGGATGGAGAAAGGGAAATAACGGAGCTGGATTTTTCCCTTCGGGAACAACATAAGGTGGCGATGGAGTTTATCCGTCAAAACCTTCCTGACGTTGTTCCATCGGACCAGGTTGCTGTGACAGAGGATAAGAGACTGATAGCGTCATTGGATACTGACTTCTTTGGCCGGATTAGGGAAGATGTTCCTGAATATCCGGTCCAGTCCAGCAATGTCTCACGGACTTTTGAATTGCTGAATGTCGCTATTTTTAATTTAGCCCCTAAGACAGGCAAAAACAGTTTCTTATCACAAACTGCTCTGCATCTGCAATTCATCAATAGTAATAATAGATTTGCAATGGCAGGACAGGGCATACCGAGAGTCCCACTGCTTTGGGATAGCCAGGCTGAGGACTTGGATTTATCTCTGCCTTCGTCTTTTTCGATCCTCCCTAGTACTATGGAGACGATGATTTCGTCTAATAGGGTGAATTTAGATGCATAATCATACGCAGATCACCTTACCAGAGCGTTAGCACAATGTCTCAATGGTAAAGAATTCGAGGATGTTCGCTCCTCCTTAAGAGTTCTTTCGAGGGCTATTGCATTCTCCGCTTACAACTCCGCCCTATCAGTGGCTAATTTGGAGTTGGTTAGACGTGATGCAGCCCTGGCTTCATCCACTATAGTGGATTCAAAGGTGAAAAACTCACTTCGAGTCGCTCCGGTTTCCGGGGATTTTCTCTTCAATGGTAAACTTTCTGTTATCTATGATCAGTTTACCAAAAAAGCTTCAGATTCTCTGCTTTTTAAGTCGGTTTCTAAAAAACCTGACGTAGCAGAAAAGAGTAAGCAGGGTTCTCACGGGCCTTGAAAAGACAGGAATTTCAAAAATGAAATTCAAGGCCTTGAAAAGCCTTGATTTGGCTCCCTGGGCCTGGAAAAGCCTTGAAAAATGAAGCATTGCGCACTGAGTTGAGATGAATGAAATACGTCCGAGATGGTTCGAGTGGTTCTACTACGATAAGCCTGGAAAAACCTTGAATTTAACTTTCTATTAGCCTTGAAACTCCTTGAATTTGGGGTGTATATGGCCTGGAAAAGCCTGGAATTTCATGTCAGGTCAGGTGCAGGAACCCTGAGTAAGGCAGGAGCTTTTGGTGCGAGTATGTCTAAAGGAAGCTCCTATAAAGGATATAAAAAATCCTCTACTCTTACTCTAGAGACCATCAGAGTAGTGACTCTGGTAGGGGACGTGGTTCTGGCCCAGACAACCGGTCAGATGCCCCTAGGTCGACAGGACGAGGCACTGGACGGGGAGGACGTGGTTTCTCTTCCCGTAAGCCTTGTAGGTCCCGGAGGTGATGATCAGGACCTCTATTGCAGTTCGGTGGGCAGAAGACTGACAAAGTTTTTGACCAATTAATTGTCAATTACAGATGACCATTGGGTAAAAGAGGTTATCTCGGATGGCCTAAAGCTATCTTTCTGAGAAAAACCTCCGCTGACACGAAGTCCGCGCTGGACTCCGCTTCCGTCAAATCTTCAAAAAAGAGATTCACTTCTAGGTGCAATTTTTTTGGAGAAGAATGCAATAGAGGTTGTGGAAATCCAGGAATCCCTGGGTTTTTACAGTCACCTTTTCTTGGTACCGAAGCCAGATGGCTCAGTCCATCCAGTTATAGATCTGAGCTGGATAAACAAGCTGATCGTGGCTCCAAAGTTCTATATGGAGACCATTCGATCAGTGAGGGCGAGCATTCGAGTGAACGATTATGCATCAAGCATAGATTTCAAGGATGCATACTTTCATGTCATGGTTCATCCGGCATTCAGAAAGTACCTTCGCTTTGCTGTCCTAGGAGTCATTTATCAGTTCCGAGCGATGTGCTTTGGACTCAATCTAGTGCCCTGGGCTTTCACTCCAATAATGAACTCGGTAATGGCTTATTTCCGAGCTCATTCATCTGTTGTAACGTCGGCTTACTCAGACAACATTCTTCAGAGGTACGGCAACAAAACAGTTCTTCAGAACGATGTTCAGAGTCTGCTTCAATTGCTCCAACGTCTTGGTTTCATAGTAAATGACAAGAAGTCGGATCTAGCTCTGTCCAAGTCGTTCATTCACTTAGGAATGAGCTTCGAGACTCACAACTATCTAGTTCGTCTTCCATTACCCAGAGCGAAGTTAGTCAGTTGTTATGCTCGCTTTTGTCTACACTCAGACGTAGTAACAGCAAGAGAATCCATGCGACTGATGGGATTGTGCGGAGTGGCAGCGGATCTCATTCCGATGGGCCGCTTGCACGCACGTCCACTCCAGATATTTTTCACTCAAGTTTGGAGTGTGAAGGTTCATTCGCTCGAAACAAATATCATTTTATCGGACCAAGTAAAACTAAAGATTCAGACTTGGGCAGATATTCAGTGGTTAACTCAGGGAGTTCCACTGCAGCTTACGGATCCGTTTTTTACGATTATGACGGATGTGAGTCAAACAGGTTGGGGGGCGACATTGAACCCAACAGACTCCAAGTGCCAGGACCTTTGGGATCCGGGGTTCCTAAACAAGCACATAAACATCAAAGAGATGATGTCAGTTTGGCTTGCGCTCCGCCATTGGATGAACATAATTCAGAATTCACATGTTCAAATACTGTCGGACAATTCGATGGTAGTAGCGTACATCAGGAACCAAGAAGGCACTCATTCGATTCCGTTATTCGATCTAATGGAAAGAATTCTTCTGTTTGTTCTAGAACACCATGTTCTTCTGTCAGTCCGTCATATTCCGGGTCGTCTGAACGTTCTAGAAGACTCGCTCTCGCGGAAAGGTCGCATGTTACCGTCAGAATGGACTCTCAACAAGCGAGTGTTCAATCAGATTTGCAACCAATGTGATCGACCAATGATAGACTTGTTTGCAACACACCTCAACAATCAGTTGCAGACGAATGTGTCGTCATGCCCAGATCCTCGAGCGTTTGCAGTAGACGCTCTCTCAATCTCTTGGGACGGAATGATAGGACATGCATATCCTCCAACTCTGTTGATTCAACAGATCTTGCTAAAGATCAAGCAATCGCAATGCAAGATACTGTTGGTAGCATCTCTGTCCTCAGAAACCATGGATAAATCTACTCAGGTGTCTGTTATGGGATGTTCCTCAGAAGCTTCCTCCACAGGAGGACCTTCTTTTTCAGGGAAAATCTTGCACACTGCATCACAACCCGCAAGGTCTCAACCTTCACGTATTTCCGTTGTGCGGTCCTTCTTGCATGGGAAGTGCTTTACAGGTCGAGCAGTGGATGCAATTTCTAACTATAGGAGAACCTCCTCTTCGCTAAATTATGCGGCAAAGTGGAAGGTTTTTTCTCGTTGGTGTAAGGATCATTCTATTGATATTTTTGATCCTTCCATTCCAGACATTGCTAATTTTTTGGTCTACTTGTTTGACGAAATCAAACTGCAGCCAGTAACCATTAAGGGTTAAAGGTCTATGCTATCGGACACATATGCTCATCATGATAGCTTACAGATTGGATCAAATATTTCTTTATCCAAGTTAGTAAAGAACTTTTCGATAAATAGACCTAGAACTCTTAATTCCTAAATGGAATTTAGCTTGGGTTCTACTGAAGCTTAAAGAAGCTCCTTTTGAACCTCTTAATACTGTAGACTTCAAATTCTTGTCATATAAGACAGCTTTTCTCTAAGCCTTTGCTTCCGCAAGAAGAGTTAGTGAGCTTCATGCTCTGTCTATTGATGAGTCTCATTATCGTAGTGTTGGAAATACTATTACTTTAACTACTAATGTGGGATTTTTGGCTAAGAATCAGGCTCCTAATAAGTATCCTGAGCCTATTATCATCAAGGCTCTTCTGTCCTCAGATGGCCTTAGGCCTTTGCTGTGTCCAGTTAGAGCTATGCGTATTTATAAACGCAGATCAGAAATTACCAGAAAGGGCGTAAATGCTTCTTTCTGTCTTTAATTCCCAATAGAAAGGACATATCTGTTCATTCTATTTCTAGATGGATTCAGTTAGCTATTTGTACTGCTTATGAAAGTTTATCTTCCAATCAGCAGTCCGTGCTTAAGATTTCAGCGCATGAAGTTAGGGTGCTGTCAACATCTTGGGCTTATTCTAACAGTATTGCTATTACAGATCTTATGAAGGCTGCTTACTGGTCACAGCCTTCTGCCTTCACTAATTTTTACCTTAGAAATATAGAGTCTATTTCTGGCGACCTTAGGTGTTTAGGTCCATTATCTGTTGCTCAGAATGTTGTCCACTAAACGATTACAGCTATAGTTATGTAGATTTTCTATCCCAGCAGTGACTCTGTCCTGCTGCCCTCTTCGTTCTGTGGTGATTTGACCCAGAGCAAGGTGAAGGGGGGAGGGGGGGGGGGGAGATGATGGTGTTCCCTTATATCACCGGCTTTATAGTGAAAAGCAAGGGAATATCTCCTCTGGAGTCAGTAATTCCGAGTCGGTGCTGGCAGGGTTTTAAAGTGTAAAGCTAATGTTTATCTGATTTGTGTAATATTTTTAAAGTGTAGCTCGGTGTGAAGCATTTGTGTATGTCACGTGTCATACGAGCGTTTATATACAATCCTCAGACATTTTTAAATGAGTATAATTCTCTGGACTATCTTTATTTATTTGCTTTCCGTTAAGGAATTAGTATAATGGGTTACACTGGATGTTAATAGATTTTGATGTTATTCAGCTCAATTATTGATTGGTGATGTGTCTTTCTTATTTTTAATAAACAAGAAAGACATATGTAAATCCTTTCTCTCCTTTTTTCCTTGAGGGGATTATTCTTTATACATAATTGAGCCTATTGGGGTTTCCTTTATGTCCAAGGCCCTCCAGCCTTTTTTCCATTCAGCTATGTCTGGAGGGGGCGTGGTGGCTCAGTTGGTAGAGGTGCAGGCTGCAAGCCGAGAGGTCCTCGGTTCGAATCCCACCTGCGGCAACCGCGTTGTGTCCTTGGGCAAGACACTTCACCCCGATTGCCTACATGGGGGCACGATGACGCTGTGTACTGAGGCGTACTGCACGTCGATGGTGCGCATGTCTTCAACCAATCTAACCCTGTCTGTGCTGCGGTGCAGAGTTCAGAGTTACGATGTTGGAGAGCTGACAGCTGCTCGTCGTTGCTCGGTGGTTCTCTCCGGGTACTCCGGCTTCCTCCACCCGTAAAACTGTCACGGTCACGATTAGCCATTGTGCATAAGTATGTGACCTTAAACACCAATAAATAAATAAATAGCTATGTCTGGGTCATTGGTTGCAGTATAAAAATATGAAAAAATTTAAAGTAATTTATATATTTTTTATACTTACCAATGACCCAGACGGGGATGGCCCTCCCATGAGTTGGGAACTCATACCTCCCCACTGATTATATAACATTTAGCAGGCACTGGTTGGAAGAATGAGGCTTGGTGCCAATTTCGGTACTTCCTTGACACTGCGCATGCACAGTGGGCAAATGTATGAGGACCATATAGGTCATTGGTATTTTTGATTCGGATGCAAATTTGGGGGATTGGGGGGGGGGGCAAAATTTGAATTTTAAGAGTTAGCACCAGCTAAGTCTGGGTCATTGGCAAATATAAAAAATATATAAATTACTTTAAATTTTTTCTGATTCATGTCAGATGGGTTTGTATAAATTTCAAATGTGTTATCAAAGGACTCAAGTAGTTTATTATTAAACTAATCATGCATGAACAGGAGAGTTTGTATTGTATATAGGTCTCTGAATTTCAGTATACCACAGCTTTTGAAAGGGGGATCGATGTGTGAAGTATAGGATCGTTTTGTTATCGCCCGAATAGCTTTCTTTTGCAGACCGAGGATCCTATTTGTGGCTGCAGCGTGTGTGTCCCCACACTTGTATTCCATAAATTAAGTGACTTTGGATCAGAGAAAAGTACAATAATTTTTAGCTCAACTTTGGCGAAGCCAAATTTGAGGTATTGTCATGGCCCGTCTGTCCGTCCGTCATGCTGTACACACGGCTCGGGCTAGAGGCCGTATTTATGAACTTTACGAAACTTCTTGGGTACCTTTGTTATCACCATGGGACGAGAACGAATGTTTTGGGGTCCGATCTGAAATTCAAAATGGCTGCTGGCAGCCATTTTGTACAAAATTAGATGCAATCAGATTTTTGCGCAGAACTTCCATATGAAAGTGCTAATTTGAATAATTTTTTATGTGAATGTTTAGTACCATGGGATACATCACATATAATACGGGTTTTTTTCTTGTGCATAAATCATGCCAATTATACTAACTTTGATCTATTTGATGTTGCTTTCAGCACTGTAACTGCAAATGACAATACGGCTCGGGCTAGAGGCCGTATTTATGAACCGATCTTTACGAAGCTCCTTCAGTACCTTTGTTATCACCGTGGGACGAGAACGAGTGGTTTTGGGTTTGAATAAATTTTTGTATGAATGTTTAGTAACATGGAATACATCACATATAATACAGGTTTTTTTCTCGTGCAAAAATTATGCAAATTAGATGAACTTTGATTTATTCTGTGCTACTTATACACAGTAAGTGCACATGTCAATACGGCTCAGACTAGAGTCTGTATTTATGAACCGATCTTCACGAAACTTCTGGGGTACCTTTGTTATCCCCTTGGGACGAGAACGAGTGTTTCTGGATGCGATCCAAAATTCAAGATGGCTGCCAGTGGCCATTTTGTACCAACATTAGGTCAATAAGTTTTTTGTACACAACTTCTATACGGCTCAGGCTAGAGGCTGTATTTATGAACCGATCTTTACAAAACTTCTTGGGTATCTTTGTTATCACCGTAGGACGAGAACGAGTGTTTTTGGGTGCAGTCCAAAATTCAAGATGGCCGGCAGCAGCCATTTTGTACCAAAATTAGTGCAGTGCAGGTTTTTGTACAGAACTTCTGTATGAAAGCTCTGATTTGAATTAGGTTTTGTTGGAATGTTTAGTAACATGGAATACATCACATATAATACGGGTTTTTTTCTCGTGCAGAAATTATGCAAATTAGATGAACTTTGATTTGTTCAGTGATACTTGTACACAGTAAGTGCACATGTCAATTAAGAAATGTGTTAGTACAGTGTATTTTACAACACCCTGCACTAGCAAAATGTGTTGCATAATATCAGTAAAATAGAACGGTAAAGGGTAAAGCCACTCTTACTTTTTTGCAAAGTCATCGTCATTTGGAGCCCTTCCAAAATACTATTAAGATAGGACGAACTAGCAGTGTTGGAGTCTGGTGTTTTTATTACATGTTATTGCCTGCATAATTATAAAGGTTCGATAAACAAAATGCCATAACTCTTTTCATTGAAAATTTACTGTTGTTTTCAAACCAAAAGAGTGTTGAGATAGAGACCTGTGAATTGCCGATTTTGATCTAAGCAAATTGTTGAAAACGAATCAAATTTCTAATCGAACCTCGAATCGGATTACAGTTATTGGATATGCTATGAAAAGAAAATCTTTTTTCCAAAATAATAGCCTCTATCATCAAAAGACATACAGTTATGTAGAGTGCACCCCTGGCCCCACCACTTCCCATACCATATAAATTGAGATATAAACCAACCCACCAGCCATTGATTGAAACTATTCGAATTGATGACTTGGTAGCCTGGAAACCGCAGCAATAAACATTATTAATCAAACCTGGCTGACAGAGCCGACACCTCACCCTCACATGTTTTCTCAGGCAAAAACTTGTTTCAAATCGGGCGTTGTGCCATTTTTAGTCCCCTACCGGCATCGCCGGAGGAGACTATAGGTTTGCATTCTGTCCATCCGTCAGTCTGTCAGTCACACTTTAGTTTTCCAGACTTTTTTTGGAAATGCTTCAACCGAATGATTTCATTTTTGGTAAACTACTATAGAACGATGACTTACAGATCAAGTTTGAGTTTCATGCTGATTGCATTATTCTTGTGTGAGTTATGGCCCTTGAAAATACGGAAAAGCACCAAAATATCAGTATTTTTATACTGTACCAATGACCCAGACATAGCTGGTGCTAACTCTTAAAATATAGGGCCAAACACAAATTTTGCCCCCCAATCCCCAAAATTTGCATCTAAAACTAAAGAAAACATGTCCTGAAAGGCCCTCCACACTTCGCCCCTACTGCGCATGCGCACACAAGGACGTTCCGAAATTGGCGCCATTTATCATTCTAAGTTTGGCCCTTCATCAGTTAACATCTGACTGATCTTTGTGCTTTTAAATCTCAGTTTAAATGATGCCAGACACATAAATATTAGTGAAATGGTGATTCTAAGGAGGATAGAAAAGGAGGAGAGGAAAAGAATGTGTGACAGAATATTATCAGGGCTGTAACTTAAAATTTTTTAATGAAATTATGTTAAGTTACCTATTTTCAAGGCAGCAGCCATTTTGTTGTCATTCTGATTATTTAGTTACACTGTTTTTTCAAGTGTTTTTCCTCTCTCCCTGTCCTTTAAGTTCCCCCTTGCTATTCTCCCATGCTTTTGGCATAATTTCTGTAATTATTATTACTAAAATTTCTTGGGAGTTTTAGCTGAATAACAGAATGAATTCTGTTCTTTCCCCATGTTTACGTCTTCACCTACGGGTGGTTAGGCGTTGTGTTCTGCATCTACCATCTGATGTTCTGCAGTTTCTTCCCTGGAAGTCTCTGTTTTGCATCAGATGGTGTATTTTTGGTAACTGATTTCGGGCCTGGGTGCCTGGAGTCTTATTTTAGTGTTTTTACACTCATTGTTTACATTTACAACAGCCCTCTGTGTGAGGGGGGGATTTCTAAATAATAATATCTTTATGTTATTTTAATCATAACTAGATACATTATTATTGTTCGTAAGTGTTGAATAAATTGTTTAAAATATTTTTAAAATTTTTGTCCACACTTAGGCTTGGGATCCATTGGGGCTCAACGTTACTTTTCAGAAACTTGGGCTGTTCTGAAAAAATATTTTTTCAAAATATTTTGATTTCAATTATTTTTTCTATATTAATGGATCATATTATTATTATGTATTTTGATTGCCAGGGGTTAGTGCGAGTACCAGGACTTGTTTTCTTTTCACATTGAAAGGACATTGATCAATTGTTTTAAGAGGAAGTCTTCCTCTGACCTTATTATCATTCTATATGTGGTCAGTGTACTCGCATTAACTCCTGTTCTGTATCGTATGATTTCGATGACAATATGGGAAGCGTATGTCACGGTATGTTGTTGGGGATTTGGACACTCCGGTCCTTTCCCCGCAGGGTCACTCTACTTTATCAATTTCTATTTCAGACGATCAAGATTAGGGTGATGTATCTGTGATGTCTTCCAACAGTGTGCCTCCGTCGTCACAATTAATGAAGGGCTAGCGGAAAAGTGCTCATGTAATACGCCAATTGGCTGCGTGACCGCCGATATATTACCAGCTTCGCCGATCAAGGATTCTTCGGCGACCAGGTCACACCATCCGGCAGCCAGGGATTCGAGACCGATGGACTCCGGACGTTCGCATAGGAAAAGTATGCGGGAGCCATCTGATGCGGAGCTGCCCTCGGCGAAGCAGCGATAGACTGCGCCTCCGCAGGTCTCGACGCCGGACATTCTTGTGCACATAGCACAGCTTATCGCAGCATCCCAGCAGCCGACAGAAACGGTGTCGGATCGAGAATTATCCGACAGCGCTGGGTCGGTAGCCGGGGACTCGAGGCCTGCAGACTCCGGACGTTCGCATAGGAAGTGTGCGGGAGTCAACGTACACGGAGCTTCCAGCGGCAATGCATCGTAAGTCCGCTACTGCACAGGCCTCGGGAACGGACGTGCTTTCCTTAATAGCACAGTTTATCGCAGCATCCCAGCATCAACTGAATCTGTCGCATATATTTTATCCGACGATGCTGGGTCGGGACGCTCCGCGGAAGCGGGTACGGACGTCCGAAAGTTTCATCCGGTCCGACGGGATACCGAAAGGGATTCGGTGGATTTCAAGCTTTCCCTTTCGGAACAACATATGCTGCGATGCCGGATAAGAAACTGATAGCGTCGGTGGACTTAGAAATTTTTTGGTTCGGTTCAGGGACATCGTCCCTCAGTTCCGACATAGTCCAATAATGTCACACAAACTTTCGAATTATTGAACGACGCTATATATATTATTATTTTATGCTTGCTATCCAAGCATTTCTGGTTTCTTGTTCGAAGAGTTATGGAGATGTCTTTCAAAAGTGTGCCTCTGTCGTCATAGTTAATGAGGAGTTAGCGGCAATAAGTGCTCATGGAATATGTCTATCGCTTACGGAGTGACATTCGCTAGCTCACCCGGTGTAGCGTACATTCATCGAATGGTTCGGCTGCCGGGTTCGTCCATTGCGGTCTAGGAAGGAGATTTGGGTGATGCGAGCACTTTAATTACTTTAGTACTCACCCAGTGACGGCAGATTGAGGACAGATCGGAGGAAGCCAACAACATAGGGGACCGCATGTTGTGGTTCAGATATTTTACATTCGGAGCATATGTCCGTTGCTCGGGACGCTCCGTTATATTGACAGTCCGAGAGACTGTCTTTAATGCTTCCTCATCCTCACAGCAGGGCACACGACCGCACATTGGCTACGTGACCTCGAGTATCCGATCAGTTTCGGCATTCAGTGATTCCACAGCAAATAGGTCGCGCCATCCGGTAGCCAAGGGACACGAGGCCTATACACTCCGTTCGCTCGCATATTGGAAGTATGCACGGGGTAACGATCTCGGAGCTTCCTGCGGCAATGCATCGTAAGACCGCTGCTCCTCAGGCCTCAGTGACGGACGTGCTATCCGAGTTAGCACAGTTGTTTCGCAGCATCCCAGCAATTGACGGTTTCTCGGTCGAATCAGGAATTATCCGACGGCGCTGGGTCGGTGCGGTCCGCGGTTGCATCAAGCTACGGACGACCGAACGCTTTATAGGGTCTGACAGGATGGCGAAAGGGATTCAAAAGATTTCGAGTTTTCCCTTTAGTAGTATCGGAAGATGCCTTTCATATCTTCTGGCATTTCTTCCAGTGATTATTTTTCGGACTTCATTGCTGCGATCTTGGATAAGAGACTTATAGCATCATTGGACTCGGATTTTTCGATCGGTACAGGGACTTTGTCCCTGACTTACCGACGCAGTCCAATATTGTCATTACAACATGTGTTTTATTTTTCGACGCTATATATTTATATATATATACAAGCCTGCTACTAAGCATGATAGTTTAGTTTCTTGTCCGCGTGGCTCATTTCTGCCATTTTATCTTTTTTACATATAGTTTATTTTGGCAGAGCAGGGCATACCGAGAGTTCATATGCGTCTAGACGGTGTGATTAAAGACTGCATATATTCTTTTTCGCCGTTTATGTCTTTTCCAATTTCAATGTTGGGAACGACATTATGTATAGTAGACTTAACTTAGACGCTTTATTATACGTAATCCGCCTTACTGAGGCGTTATCATTACGTCTTCAAGAAAAGATTTACGGGATATTATTCTCAATGTATTTTCTTTTGAGGGCAGTAGTTTGTTCACGTATAACTCCGCCCTTCAGTGGCTGATTGGAGTTGGTTAGACGTGATGCAGCCCTAGCTACATCCACGCGTGGATAGTAGGTTAAGAACTCTCTCAGAGTCGCTTCGTTCTCGGAGGAGCTTCTCTTCGACGGCAACTTTCCGGCAATCCATGAATTGCATGATTTATACATTCTCTTGTCTATCTAGTGTTACAAGAGATTCAGACTGGGGCAAACATTCGGTGGTTGACTCAGAGAGTGCCGCCACAGTTGCCGGACCCGAGTGTGGCTGTTATGACGGTTGCCAGTCAAACAGATTGGGATATATACTGATCCCTACGGATTCGAAGTGCCAGGGTCTTTGGGTTCCGCACTCTTTTAGCTATCAGTTTAACTTCCGCGGAATAATGTTTTTTAGGCTTGCTTTATGTCATTGCATGAACATTATTCAGAAACGCATGCCCAAATTCCTGTCCTTTAATTCGACAGTAGTGGCGTATCTCCGGAACCAGGGAGGCACTCTTTCGTTTCCGTTATTCAATTTAATGGAAAGAATCCGTCTGTTGGTTATAGTACACCAAGTTCAGTTTTGATCCATCATATTCTGGGTCGTCTGATTGTTTTATCGCACTCCCGTTCTCTTACGGGTCGCTTGTTGCTGTCAGAATGGACTCTCAACAAACAAGTATTCAATCAGATTTGCTATCTATGGGAGCGCCCAATGATGTTTTATTTATGACACAGCTTGCTAATCATTTGCAGACGTATGTGTTGGCTTGTCCAGATCTCTGAGCTAATACTGTTAACGCTCTATTGATCTATAGGACGGAATGATAGGATACGCGTATCCTCCGGCGCTGTTGTTTTAGCAGGTATTGCTAAGATAAACAACCACAATACATTTCTGTTGATAGCATCTCTATCTTCACAGAGATCATGAGTAATTTACTCTCTTGTCTACTGTGGATCTTAACGTGAAATCTTGCTCTATGTGAGGATCTTTTTTCACTGGGTAAATCGTGTCATCTTTATCACAACCAGCAAGGTCGCAACCTTCATGTATTCCGTTGTGTGGTCCGTATTGCATTGTAAGCACTGTACTGGACGAGCTTTGGACGCGATTTCTTACTATAGGAGATCCTCTTCTTCGCTATTCTATGCGACTAAAGTGGAGGCTCTCCAGTCGTGGTGTAGGGATCATTATGTTCATATGGTTGATCCCTCCATACTACTCATTGCTATTTTTTAGTATACTTGTTTCACAAGATCTACTGCAGCCTGTTGTTATTTAGGTTATAGGTTTATGTTACCTCATACCTATGCACTCTACGATAGTTTACAATTGAGTCTTTTGTCTCTTTATCTAAGTCAGTTAGTAACTTTTTGATAAATAGACTTAGAATCTTTAGATTAAATTCCTATACGGATTTTAACTTCAGGTTCTTATTTAGCTAAGTAATCATTTGAGCCTCTGGAAACAGTAGTTTTCAAATTCTGACCTTTTAGACAGTAATTCTGTTGATTTCTCTTTTACTGTAGAGTCAGTGAGTTTCATGCACTATCGATGGATGATTTTCACTTTCATAGTTTCGGAATCAATACTTCCGTTACTATTTAGATTGGATTGTTACATAAGAGTTAGGCTCCTATTATCCGGAACCTATTATTTTAAGGTCCTTCCGTCTTCGTATGGGCATAGGCCTTTACTCTTTCCGGGTACAGTTTATGTATTTATAAACAGATATCTGTTTATTACAAGGGCGTAAGCTTCTTCTGTCTTTGATGTCTAGTAGAAGGACGTTACGCTCCATTTTATTGTTAATGGATTCTATTAACTAGCGTACTGCTTATGGTATATCATTGGCTTAGCAGTTGTGCTTAAGATTTCGGCTCATGAAGTAAGAGTTCTTCTACTTCTTGGGCTTACATTAATAGTGTTGCTATTATAGATTTTTGAAGGCTGCTCATTGCGCTCAGCCATCCATTCATGAATTTTATCTCAGAAATATCGAGTCCATTTCTGGAGGCCTCTATTGTTAGGTCTATTATCTACTGCTCAGAATGTCATTCACTTAACAGTTGCTACTATAGCTAGGTAGGCTGTCTGTTTCGGCAGTGTCTCCGTTCGGCTGCCCTCTTCGGTCTGGGCTATTTGACCCAGGGCAAGAAAAAGGGGGGGGGGGGGGGGGGGGGGGTAGGGTGTTCCCTTGGGTCACCTGTTTTTACTATGAAAACAAGGGGATACCTCCTCCGGAGTTAGTAATTCTGAGCTGTTATTGGGATGGTTGTTTAGTGAGAAGTTTAAGTTTATAAAATTCATTCAAGTCTTAGTTTTTAAAGTATAGCTTTTGAATATTGCATATGTCAACGGACATGATTATGCAATTCTCACACACTTTTAGGAGTATAAGAGTCTCTATTCTCTAGACTTACTTTATTATTGGCTTACTTTAAAAATTATTAGTATAAGGATTATTGGATATTAATAGAGTACATGGATGTATGAAGCTCAATTTTTGGAAGGTGTTGTATCTTTCTAATTTATCATAAATAAGAAAGATACATGTAAGGCCTATTACTTCTTTTCCCTACAGGGGATGACTCTATTTTATTTTATTGAGCGTATTCCATTTTGCTCTATGTCCTTGGCCCTCCAGCCTTTTTACTATTCAGCTATGTCTGGGTCATTGGTACAGTATAAAAATGTTAAAAAATTTATAGTAATTTATATATTTTTTATACTTACCAATGACCCAGACGGGGATGGCCCTCCCAGGAGTTGGGAACTCTTGCCTCCCCGCTGAGTGCATAGCGCTTACCAGGCACTGGTTATTAGAATGATAAATGACGCCAATTTCGGAACGTCCTTGACACTGCGCATGCGCAGTAGGGGCAAAGTGTGGAGGGCCTTTCAGGACATGTTTTCTTTAGTTTTAGATGCAAATTTTGGGGATTGGGGGGCAAAATTTGTGTTAGCACCAGCTATGTCTGGGTCATTGGTAAGTATAAAAAATATATAAATTACTATAAATTTTTTAACTTTCTGGACCTTTTTTGGAAACGCTTCAGCGGAATGATTTCATTTTTGGTAAACTACTGTAGAACGATGACTTACAGATCAAGTTTGAGTTTCATGCTGATTGCATTATTCTTGTGTGAGTTGTGGCTCTTGGAAATATGGAAAAGCACCAAAATATCAGTTTTCCAGACTTTTTTTGGAAACGCTTCAACGGAATGATTTCATTTTTGGTAAACTACTATAGAATGATGACTTACAGATCAAGTTTCATTTGCTCTCTGTCCATCCGTCAGTCTGTCAGTCACACTTTAATTTTCTGGACTTTTTTTGGTAATGCTTCAACTGAATGCTTTCATTCTTGGTAACCTGCTATAAAAAACGATGACTTACAGATCAAGTTTGAGTTTCATGGTGATTGCATTATTCTTGTGTGAGTTATTTCCTTTGGCACATTGAAAAGCACCAAAATATCAGTTTTCCGGACTTTTTTTGGAAAAGCTTCAACGGAATTCTCATGCTGATCACATCTAAGTTATAACATTTGTATAATTATTAATGCTCATTAGTCCGGTAGGGGACATTGTATTGCTTCAGCGATACGTGAGCTCTTGTTAAAAAATAAAAATGCGGAATGACCAACACGAAACGATAATTCAGTGCCAAAAGGAGTCAACCCATCTGTAAATAGAAGCCTATTCTACAGTGTTTATATAATAATCAGGGGCATTCTCCTAGAAAACCGTTGCCCTTGATGATGTATCAAGCAACTGTGATCGAACAGAACAATACTCAATATAAAACAACGTGATCATGTTGTGGAACAACTCATTTACCGAAGTGGAACAGCCAAACAACCCCTCAAAGTTCAAAACCTTTTATAGAATAGTCACAATTCAAAATACCCAAGTTGAAATGAACAGTTGTAGCATATAACAGTGTTTGCAGCAATGTAGATGCAACTGTTGTACAGTTGCAGCCTCACTACTACCGAACACCCATACCGCTACAGGTCTGTTGCATTTCCACTCAGAAGAATACTCAATATGTGGTCAATTACAATCTGTAAACATTTGCAGTAGTGGCAGAAGAATATTCGAAAATATTCAAATTTCCAATTTCGAATCAAAATCAAAGATGTACTTTCGATAGAATTTCGAATTTTTGCAAGAGCCTGTACTGGTATAAACGATGGTGTAAAGTTTTGTTAAATTCAAGTCTACTTTTCGTGAAGATATGGCAGACTGAAAAATAAAGAGCAATAACTCTTGTAATTTTGTTAAGTAATTGAAACAAACTAAGACACTGTTTATTTAAAGTAGACTACAAAAACAATTAGAGGCCGTATTCAGGATATCACATAATTATGTTTCCAAACAGACGGACTGTTAGAGGAATGGAGGGACGGGGATTCTTATTATACCCTTTCCATTGACAACAACCTTTGAACTTAGTTTAGTTATGCATCAATATATTCCTTTGGCATGCCTACAGGGCACATTTATGATAGAATCGCTTTTAAGCTTGGTACGCTTGTTTGAGGGTCACCTCTAGATGGGTGCTATTGATTGTCTTCCATTTCTGTCAAAAAACAACCCTGTTGGCATCGACCTTTGAACTTAGTTTAGTTATGCATAAATATATTCCTTTCGCACACCCTACAGTGTACATTTATGAGCAGATCGCTTTGAAACTGGGTATGCATGTTTTGGGTGACCTCTATATGGGATCTATTGATTTTCTTCATTTCAGTCAAAAACATTTTCTTTGGCATTGACCTTTGAACTTAGTGGAGTTTTGCATCAATATTTCCCTTTTGACATGCCCTTTAGGGCACATTTATGATCTGATCACTTTGAAACTTGGTATGCTTGTTTGGGGTAGCCTCTAGATGGGCGCTATCGATTTTCTTGCATTTCCGTCAAAAAATGTTGTTGGCAAGGACCTTTGAAATTAGTTTAGTTATGTATCAGTATATTCCTTTGGCACACCCTACAGGGTACATTTATAATCAGATCACTTTGAAACTTGGTATGCTTATTTTGGGTGACCTCCAGATTGGAGCTAATGATTTGCATCCATTTCCATTAAAAAACATTGGCATTGAGAACCTTTGAAATTAGTGTAGTTATACATCAATATATTCCTTTGGCACGCCCAGCAAGGCACATTTATGAATGGATTGATTTGATACTTGGTATGCTTGTTTGGGGTGACCTCTAGATGGGAGCTATCGATTTTCTTTAATTTCCACCGGGATATGTTGCCGTTAGCAAAGATGTTTAACTTATCAGTTTTGTGCATCAACAATTTCCTTTGGCACACTGCACTGGCCGCTTTTATCATCAAATCACTTTGAAACTTGGTATGTTTGTTCAGCGTGTGTCAGTTTTTCCTTTGGCACAACCTGCAGGGTGCCTTCATGAATGGATTGCTTGAAACTTGGAATGCTTGTTTGGGGTGACCTCTAAATGGAAGCTATTGATTTTTAGCTCAACTTTGGCGAAGCCAAATTTGAGCTTTTGTCATGGCCTGTCGTCTGTCTGTCCGTCTTTCCGTACGTCATCAATTGGATACGGCTCGGGCTAGAGGCCGTATTTATGAACCGATCTTTACGAAACTTCTTGGGTACCTTTGTTATGACCGTGGGACGAGAACGAGTGTTTCCGAAATTCAAGATGGCTGCCAGCCGCCATTTTGTACCGACGATGCAGAAATCTGTTTTTTGTACAGAACTTCCATATGAAAGCTCTGATTTGAATAATTTTTTTGTATGAATGTTTAGTACCATGGGATACATCACATATAATACAGGTTTTTTTCTCGTGCGTAAATTGTGCAAATTAGACTAATTTTGATGTTTTTTGGGGTTACTTTCAGCACTGTAAGTGCAAATGCCAATACGGCTCAGGCTAGAGGCCATATTTATGAACCGATCTTTACGAAACTTCTTGGGTATGAGTGCGAGTGTTTTTGGGTGTGGTCCGAAATTCAAGATGGCCACCAGCAGCCATTTTGTACCAAAATTAGTGCAATCAGTCTTTTGTACAGAACTTCTGTATGAAAGTTCTGATTTGAATAAATTTTTGTACGAATGTTTAGTAACATGGAATACATCACATATTCTAAGGGGTTTTGTTTCGTGCAGAAATTATGCAAATTAGATGAACTTTGATTTATTCAGTGCTACTTACACAATGTAAGCACACATGTCAATATGGTCAGGGTAGAGGCTGTATTTATGAACCGATCTTCACAAAACTTCTTGGGTACCTTTGTTATCACCTTGGGATGAGAATGAGTGTTTCTGGGTACGGTCCAAAATTCAAGATGGCTGCCAGTGGCCATTTTGTACCGAAATTAGGTCCAATCAGTTTTTTGTCTCAAGTTCTATACAGCTCGTATTTATGAACTGATCTTCACAAAACTTCTTGGGTACTTTTGTCTTCACCTTGGGACAGGAACGAGTGTGTTTTGGGGTGCCTTTGTTATCACTGTGCTATGAGAACAAATATTTTGGGGTTCAGTCAGACCTACTCTGGGACTCAAAGATTTTTTTCTAGTTTAGCAACTGACTGTCACCCACCTTTACAATACTTTACCTATACATTTGTTACAGGCAACTGTCAGTATTTATGTACAGACCGTTACAATACTTTATATGTACCTTTGTTATCAGGTCATTACCTAGATGTTTGTCATTGCTGTGTCACAATCTATACATGTACATGTCTTTGTCTTGACAAGTTGAGCTACAGTGTCAATGACAATTTCATTTCATTTCTGTTGAGAAAAGTTGCCGTTAGCAACACAATGTTTAATTATCTGTTTGGTACAATTTAGACAATTTCCTTTGGCACATTGAACGGGTCTCATTTATCATCGGATTGCTTTGAAACTTAGTATGTGTACTTGGGGTGACCTCTAGATAGGAGCTATCAGTTTTCTTTCATTTCCATTAAAATATGTTGCTGCTACCTTGACCTTTGAACTTTGTGGATTTGTGCATCAATATTTTCCTTCAGCACACCTTGCAGGGTGCATTCATGAATGAATCACTTTGAAACTAAGAGTGCTTGTTTGGGCTGACCTCTAGATGGGAGCTTTTCATTTTATTCCATTTCGGTCGAGAAACGTTGCTGTTAGCAGTGACATTCAGCTTATCTGTTTGGACGTTGACATTTTCCTTTGGCACACTACACAGGCCGCATTTATCATCAAATCGCTTGGGAACTTGGTATGCTTATTCAGGGTGACCTCTAGATGTGAACTATCAATTTTCTTCCATTTTTGTCCAAAAAGTTGCTGTTAGCAATTACCTTCAAACTTAGTGCATTTGCGCATCAGCATTTTCCTTTGGCACATCCTACAAGGTGCATTCATGAATGGATCGCTTTGAAACTTCGTATGTTTTTGGGGTTGAACTCCAAATGGGAGCTTCTTTCATTATTGTCAAAAACGTTGCTGTTAGCAATGACCTTCAACTTTGCCCTTTTGTGCATCAACAATTTCCTTTAGCACTCTGCACATGTCACATTTATGATCTGATTGCTTTGAAACTTTGTGTGCTCTTTGGAGCAACCTTTAGATGTGTGCTATTGATTTTCTTTCATTTCCATCGAGAAACGTTGCTGTTAACAATGATGTTTCAACTTTTCCTTTTTTGCATGAACATTTTTCTTTGGCATGCTCTGCAAGATGCATTTATGAGTGGATTGGTTTGAAAGGTTTGAAACTTAGTATGCTTGTTTTGGGTGACTTCTAGATAAGAGCTATAGATTTCTTCCATTTCCATCAAAAATTATTGCCTTTAGCAATGACCTTCAACTTTGCCATAGCAACGGCCGTTGAACTTGGTGCATTTGTGCATCAACATATTCATTTGGCATATCCTATAAGGCACATTTATGAATAGATTGCTTTGAAACTTGGTGTGCGTGTTCATGGTTACTTCTAGGTGGGAGCTATTGATTTTTCTTTTCATTTCTGTCAAAAACTGTTGCTGTTAGCATTTGTGCATCAACATTCTTCTTTGACATGGCTTACAGGGCACATTTATCATAGGATTGTTGTAGAACTTGGTGTGTTCATTAGGCGAGACCTCTAGATAAGAGCTATCGATTAGCATTCATTTCTGTGAAACAAATTGCTGTTTACAATAACCTTTAAACTTATTGCATTTGTGTATCATTTTCCTTTAGCCAGCCCTACAGTTTACATTTAAAAATGCATGGATTGCTCTGACATTGTGCACACACAATGCTGTTATGTTGGAAGTTTCACCAAATAACATTGGAACCAATGATCTTCACTTTTGTCATTTCACTTACAATTTGCCAAGTTCAAGTTTGGCAAGTTGATCTACAGTGTCATTGACATTATCATTTGTAAAATTACATGTGGATGGGCGTTTTTTAAAAAAAATTTATAATTATTTCTTTGCTATCAAAAGTTCATGTTCTTGGTTTGTTCACCTCATAATCTGCAGAATAGCTTAGGTGGTGGTATATTTCGACACTTGAGTAAATGAAGGCTTTGCAATTCTAAGGCATTGCAAAAGCCATGTTGCACTCAAGGGACAAATTTATCAATTTTATTATACCCCACGCAACGAAGTTGCAGGGGTATAATGTTTTTGACTGGTCCGTCAGTCAGTCCTACTTGTTTTCCGGACTTTTTTTCTACATGCTTCAGATATTGAGCTGATTTTTGGTATGTGAGTCTAACATGGTGGCCTACAGATCAAGTTTGCATTTTTTTCCGCTCCACTGATTTTTACCGAAATTACGGCCCTTGGACTCTGAAAAATTCATCAAAATTACAGTTTTCCAGACTTTTTTTCTACACGCTTCCAGATATTGAGCTGATTTTAGGTATGTTAGTCTAACATGGTGGCCTACAGATCAAGTTTGCATTTTGTTCCGCTCCACTGATTTTTACCGAAATTACGGCCCTTGAACTTTGAAAAGTTCATCAAAATTACAGTTTTCCGGACTTTTTTTCTACATGCTTCCAGATATTGAGCTGTTTTTGGGTATGTTAGTCTAACATGGTGTCCTACAGATCAAGTTTGCATTTTGTTCCGCTCCACTGATTTTTACCGAAATTACGGCCCTTGAACTTTGAAAAGTTCATCAAAATTACAGTTTTCCGGACTTTTTTTCTACACGCTTCCAGATATTGAGCTGATTTTTGATATGTTAGTCTAACATGGTGGCCTACAGAACAAGTTTGGGTTTTGTTCCACTCCACTGATTTTTACCAAAATTACAGCCCCATAGACTTTGAAAAGTTCATCAAAATTACAGTTTTCCGGGCTTTTTCTCCGCTTGAATTCTTTCAATACCGTTGAAACTACAGAACACTGTTTTCTGCAGTATTCCTAGAATCTATGTTTATTTTTAAAAAATGATTAGAGCTTGAAATATCGGGGCGGCTGGGGTATGTGAGCGTGCTCACTAAGGTTCTATATTTTACTTGGGTAAAATATCCGACATAAACCATTTAATTTTTATTTTTTTTTTAAGTTTGCATTGGTTATAAAAAGCGAGCATGCAGCAGCCAGATGGACCATACAGAGGGCCTGAGAAACAGATTTTTAACTTTTTTAGGCCTAGTGGAAAATTAATCAGAATCAGATATTTGGTGAAATCAAGTCTTGAGAAACATTCAAAGAAAATGAAAGAAAATCAAAATTTCTTGACCAGCTGAAATATTCCACATGATTGAATCTACAAATAGGTGATGGACTATTTCAGGACTAGATTAGTTCCAGGCCATAACAACATCTGATTTGTTTAAAACATTAAAAAAAAATTTACTGGTGACTTGAGAAATTGATCCGGTGTGTGACTCTTAACCCTTTACCCAATGCAGACGATATCAAAATTTATTATTTTAAATATCATTTTTTTAAATTTTTCAAAAAATTTCAACAAAACGAAATTCCAACGAGGGGTCACATGATATGGTTTTGTTGAAATTTTTTGAAAAATAATATTTTTTCAACTGCTGAATTTGCATATTACGCAGACGGATGCGGGCGATTCGTTAGGTAAAGGGTTAATGTGAAATTCCTTGCCTAGTATGACTTTCACCCTTCATTGGTGACTGGACGAGTGTTTTTTTTTCTGAGCCCTGTCTTAACATTTGTAGATATCAGAAATTGCCTTTGAACAGCATTAAAAACATTAAATTTGCATTAGGCCCTGCAAAGTACATCTTCTGTTTCTCAGGCCATTTTTTGTAAAATTATTTGTGGGCGAGCGGTTTTTAGCTCACCTGACTGCAAGTCAGTGTGAGGTATTGCCATCACTTGGCGACCGTCGTCTGTTAACTTTTGCAAACATGGCTTCTTCTCCACAGCCGTTCAGCCAAATTCAAACATATATTGCACAAACCATCCCTGGGGTATATCCATTCTGTTTTGTTCAAATGGAGTGGTTGCCTTCTTCGGGATCTGGGCAATGATGCCAAAGCCTAAAAATCTTTAAAAATCTTCTCATGAACCACCATAGAGATTGCCTTGATATATGATAAGTAATACTCTTTGATGTTGAAGGATAAAGCTTGTTCAAGAGAAGTTGGTAGATCAATGTTTGGACTCTCTGTGGGCACATACCCATTTTGGGCTCTGCCCAAAATTTCTATTTCAAGAATCGATGGGTCGATTTGAACCAAATTTGGCATGTAGCATAAGTGGGTCCAAACTACTTGATTGATGCCTGAGATTTTTTTTTCGTTGCCCCGTGGGTACCCCAGGGGCTAAAAATAGAAAAAAATTCAAATGCCCATATTTTCCAAACAACAGGGAACAGAGAACTGTTATTTGGTATGAAGCATCCTTTTGACCAGTAGAATGGATTTTAAAAAAAATGGCCATCAGTTGTGTCAGGGTGTTCTGTAGGAGCGTTTGAAAAATGCTGAGTCAGCATATTTGCAAAAATTAATAAGATATTTGGTGAAATCAAAAATTAAAAAAAAACATTTTCTTCAGAACCGCTGATCAGAATCTTTTGATATTTGGTATACAGCATCCATAGGATGGTCAAATGCAAGTGTGTTCAAATTGACCCCCTCAGTTCATATCTGGGCTCAACAGAGGAGCCCAAATATTTAACTTAGGGCGTTATGGGGAATAAGCTTTAAAAATCTTCTTCAGAGCAGAGTCAGATTCTTTTGATACTTGGTATAAAACATCTCTACAGGAGTCGGATTGAAGTTTGTTCAAATTGAGTCCCTGGGTTAGTATTTGGTCTTCCTATTGGAAGCCCGAATATTAACTTGGTGCAATATGGGGAATAATCTTTAAAAATCTTCTTCAGATCCACCAGTCAGATTCTTTTGATATTTGGTATGCAGCATCTCTAGGGAGGTTAGATTCCAGTTTGTTCAAATGGGATCCCTGGATGAATATTTGGGCTCTTTATTGGAGCTCAAATTTTAACTTTGTGCAATATGAGAAAATTTCTTAAAACATCTTCTTTTTCAGACCCACTAGTGAGAATCCTTTCATATTTGGTATGTGACATCTCTAGAGGTGTAAGATTTGAATTTGTTCAAATCGAGTCCCTGGGTTAATATTTGGGCTTCCTATGGGAGCCTGATTAATAACTTGGTGGAATATGGGGGATATTCTTTAAAAATCTTCTTCGGATCCACCAGTGAGATTCTTTTGGTATTTGGTATGCAGCATCTTTAGGGGGGTTCGATTCAAGTTTCTTCAAATAGGATCCCTGGATGAATATTTGGGGTCGTTATTGGAGCCCAAATTTTAACTTAGTGCAACATGAGAAAATGTCTTAAAAAAATCTTCTTTTTCAGACCTGCTATTGAGAATCCTTTCATATTTGGTATGTGACATCCCTAGAGGTGCAAGATTCGAATTTGTTTATATCAAGTCCCTGGGTTAATATTTGGGCTTCCGGTGGGAGCCTGAATATTAACTTTGTACAGTATGGGGAATAATCTTTAAAAATCTTCTTCAGATCCACGAGTCAGATTCTTTTGATATTTGGTATGCAGCATCTCTAGGGGGGGGGGGTTAGATTCAACTTTGTTCAAATGGGATCACTGGATAAATATTTGGGTTCTTTATTGGAGCCCAAATTTTAACTTAGTGCAATATGAGAAAATTTCTTAAAAAATCTTCTTTTTCAGACCCACTAGTGAGAATCCTTTCATATTTAGTATGTGACATCTCTAGAGGTGTAAGGTTCAAATTTGTTCAAATTAAGTTCCTGGGTTAATATTTGGGTTCCCCAAGGGAGCCCAAATATTTACTTAGTGCAATATGGGGAATTATTGTTTAAAATCATCTCCTTCAGATCCAGCAGTCAGATTCTTTTGATATTTGGTTTACAACACCTCTGGGAGGGTTAGATTGAAGGTTGTTCAAATCAGGTCCCTGGGTTAATATTTGGGCTTTTTATTGAAGCCCAAAGTTTAACTTAGAGCAATATGAGAAAATTTCTTGAAAATTCTTCTTCTTCAGATCCACCAGTGAGAATCCTTTCATATTTGGTATGTAACATCTCTAGGCGTGTCAAATTCAAGTTTGTTCAAATCGATTCGCTTGTTTTTTCCTGTTTTTTTTTTTCTTTATTTTTTTTTTTTTTTGGTGGGGGCGCTAGAGAGAACCACAGTAGTTTAAAACAAAATAAAAATTTTGTTCGGTTGTTGTTTTTTAATACATCACAGAACAGAGTTTGCTAGGAAGCTTTCCTAGGACCAGCAAAAATGAATGGCCAAAAAAGTTGCCTTTGGTTGTGTCAAAGCAAATCAAAAAATTGCTCTTGCTGCTGATCACTTGCTGATACACTCATCTTTTTAGACAATTTGAGCCAGGTGAGCATTTTAGGCTCACTTGAGCCTCTGGTTTATTTTATTTTTTATTTTTGTAATTATTTCTTTGCCATTAAAAGTTCATGTTCTTGATTTGTACTTTTGTTTTAGACCTCATAATCTACAGAATAGCATGAGTGGTGGTGTATTTCATCCCTTGGTTGCAAGAAGGCTTTGCAGTGCTAAAGCATTGCAAAGTCTTGTTGCACTCAAAGGACAAATTTATATCCATTTTATTAATTTGGGTAAAATATCAGACATAAACAATTTTATTTTCATTTTTCTAAGTTTGCAATGGTTATAAAAAGTGCCTGAGAAACAGATTTTTAGCCTGACTGTTTACAGTGAGGGCCATAGTCATGACTTTTGTTTGTCCTTCCATCTGTCCATCTGTTAACATTTAGAGTTTTGGTTAAAGTTTGTGGTTACAATTTTTTACTGAAGGTTCAAGTGTTTTTGTTTTTTTTTCCCTGTTTAGTCATCACTTTCTTCTGTCTGTCTGTTAACATTTGGAGTTTTGGTTAAAGTTTGTGGTTAAAGTTTTTGGGGTTTTTTTTCTTTTAAATTGATATTACTATTGATTGTATCATTCTCATTTTGTTTTTATTTGTTTTATGTTTCATGTTGTTTTGGGAAATATTTAACCCTTTTTTGTATGGCAATTTAACTTACAACTTCCAGGTTGAAGTTTTTGGGGGGGAAGTGTTTTAAAATTACACCTTTAGTTCTTCAAAAAATAGTTTAGTGGAATGTCACTGTTTCTTATTTGAGTCAATGTCTACTATCTACTGAACATTTCTACAGTGATTTTCATTAAAATCGGCATAATTTTAACCCCTTTTAAACATATTTTCCAATTTACTTTCTTTGTATTTGAAATTAGACTTTGCCACATACTTTCTTACTCCAATTCTTGCATGGTCATACAACTTAATGATTCCATTTACATCAAGGATTTCTTTTATTGGTTTTAGGAAATATTTAACCCTTTTTTGCCAATCAGTTTTACTTGGTATTCCCAGCTTAAAGTGTCAGATTAAAGTTCTGCTTTTTAAGGTTCTACCTTTCATTCTCCAAACACTCTGTTACAACTTCATTTCTTTTTTTCATTTCGAGCAAGGTCTACTGAAGCTGTACACTGTGGTTTCAAATAATATTGACATTAATTTAACCCTTTTCACAACCCTTTTCGCGGGGGGTGGGGGGGTGGTTGGCAATTAGGAACTTTTTTTTTCTTTCATCAAAAATGCTTTTTTACAGTTTTGGTTAAAGTTTGTGGTTAAAAACCCCGAAAAACACCCCCCCCCCCCAATTAGACTTTTTTTCTTTCTTTTCTCCAATATGCATTTTGAACTATTTACAGTCACTACATGCAGAATCTTTTTTTAAACTTATGTAACCCCCCCCCCCCCCCCCCCCCCCCCCCCCCAATTAGGCACTTTTTTTTTCTTTAGTTTAGTTTTGGTTAAAGTTTGTGGTTAAAAACCCAGACAAACACCCCACCCCCCACGGTGCCAGTTAAGCATTTTTTCTTTTCCCCTTAGGCACTTTTTTTTTTCTTTCGTCAAAAATGTTTTTTTTTAACAGCTTTGGTTAAAGTTTGTGGTTAAAAACCCAGACAAACACCCTCCCCCCCCCCCCCCCCACTCCCGCGGTGCTAGTTAGGCATTTTTTTTCTCTTCCCCCTCCCCCCTCCCCCCCCCCCCCCCCCCCCCCCCCCCCCCCCCCCCACACACACACACACACACGTGTCACTTAGGCAATTATTCCCAAAATGCATTTTGAAGGATTAGGAGTTATTACATGCAAAAAAGAAAATTGACTCCTTTTGCCCAGCATTGCTTTATGTACTGCATCTTTTGTCTTTTACCTAACACAAGTTGAAGCCAACAGTACAAATTATTTTTCTGGAACATCAGATTTTTTCATTTTTTACTTCTAACCATGGCTTATTACTTCTTATTGGAACAAGCTCATCAAGTTTGTTCCATTAATAGGTCATGAGGCATGTTTTGAAGTAGAGAAATGAAAAAATAAAATTTGGATAGCAAATTTTGTATATCACAAGTGCAGATATGGCAGATTTGTTAGGTAAACAGTTAACAAAAAATGGCTTTGACTATTTTGTGTCTAAGCATTGCCATTGCTGGGACAGTCGGGCTGCATGCGTGACATCACTCTAGTTAACGTTTTTAGGCCTTATAGTTTGAAAGAAAAGGTAATATTGTTCATGCATTCAACATGAAATGTGTTTATGAAACATTTAGAGAGTATGGTGGTCTTTTCAGTAGTTTCTGTGGATTTTCTTTCTTTTCTCTGAGTGACTTAGAAGAGAATCACACAATGTGTACAAATCCTTGTATATGTTAAAATACATGTAGTTAGAATCATTGTTTTTGTACAATATACACAATAGTGATAGAATAGCAATAATGTTTTGAGTATTGTGTGAAGAGTTGCATTTACCATATTTCAAACTGCAAACAATATTGTTTACTGTTGTCATAGATACGTACCGGTGCAACTTCACAAGTTCTGTACAGTGCTCTCAGTACTGGTTCTCACGAGGTAAATGTCCAACCATCCTTTGTTTTTCACAAACTATATCATGCCTGTTTACTGTGGTAAACAAGTTCTGCTTTACTGGTAAAAGAGGACCTGGAGCCCATGCTTCAGAGGAAAACCTATAAAGTGGGCAGCACAATTGGCTAAACTTAACTAGATACCTATGTTGCGGTCATGATATAGTCAAAGATGCCAAAAGCGTCCTGAAACACCAATAAATAAATTCACAAAATTTACATGTACATGGCAATTTGGGCCTTTATTTGGGTGATGATAGTGTCATGAAAAAAATAACATATCATTGTTCAGCTATGCTTCCCCTGATAAGTTTCTCTTCACCTTATGTGACATCGTATCACCCTACTGGAGGCCATGTACAGTTCCATCTAAAATAAGTTGTATAACCACAGGAGAATATCCATTACATTTTTCCTTTGTCAATAATTCCAACCCATGACATTGCTGAGAGCTTCCCCAAGAAATAATAAGTCCTGTAATTATCAAGTGGACAAATGCGATCAGAATTTTCTTGTGAATTTGAAACAATGTATTTCAGTTGGTACTGTAATTTACGATATCATTGTCTAGAGGCTTATTGCCTGACATGTATTTGAATTCATCTTTTTATCCCTTTACCAAACACGACTACCAGGGATATAAATGATTAGCTGGGCTTGCCTATATCCATGTTGCAATCACGATTAGCAGTTGTGCAGAAATATGTGACCTTAAACACCAAGAAAAAAATAAAAAATAAAAAAATAAAATTTGTCTACACGCAGGGTACTATATTAACAGGAGCTGGCTGCTTAGGAATACATGTACTTATCCACTGATAGTTTCAAAGAGCCATGAGGGAATTGGTAGTGAGGGTGTTCATCCTCTTTGCAATGCCCTTTTGCACATAAAACATGTTCAATGTAGGACATTTTTAAACAATTTCATTTCCTTCTAAGATGAAACAAGGTTTGGCGAACAGGCTGAGCCTATATAAACACCTCCCCCTACGAAATATATATTGTAACACAAAACATTGAAATGGGTGCACATGCTGGTAAGGAGTGAAGTACAGATACATTGGTCAAGTATTTCAAATTTCTGCATATTAAAGAATCTTACAGTAATTGATATGTGAAACGTAACTCCTTAGGAAGTTTACCATTTGGATAGAAACTGACTATATCTTCTTCCTGTGATTTGAAAGGCTGGTACAGGCCTGGAAATAACCCACGAACGATATTTAGGCTACCAGTAAACCACATCAAATTGTAGAAGAATGATATATGCTCTGTGTTACGTGACCTGCCAGGACTTCATCATATGGCAAGATTACAACCTAGGTGGGAATGTTAATTTATAAATTTTCAATGACCTTGTTCATATGACCTTGTTCATAAAAAGTAGTGACAAAGTACAAGATGTGAAATGGCATTGATAGATACCCCCACGTGGGGTTGGCTTTATGTACAAAGGCATACTACATGTCGATGGTGCACTTGTCTTCAGTCAGTGCTAACCCTGCTTGTGTGGAGTTAGTACGTTGGGGAGTTTGATGGTTGCTTGCCATTGCTCAATCGTTCTGTGACTTCCTCCACCTGAAAAACTGTCCGACACGAGGCTGTCAAAAGTGTCGTTAAACCCCAATAAATAAATAAATGATAGATTCATCAGTGAAAAGTGGGATATTTGAATTGTTGATGAACACTCACCCTCATCAGCACTGATCATTGAATCTTCCTTTGTCAATTATATATTGTTGAAAGGCCAGAAACAGTTTGCTATTAGCCTCGTCTGAAGACCAAGAATCACCAAACAAAAGAGTATTTAACTCTTTATCCAATGCAACAGCCAGAACCGGCTTGGCACTATTCACAAAAATTTAATTTTCATTATTTTTTAATTTTTTGTTGCAAAAAACATAGCTTATGACCCCTCATTGGAACAAGCTCTTTGAGTTTGTTCAAATGAGGGGGTCATAAGCTATGTTTTTGACTAAAAAAAATTAAAAACAATTAGTTATTCAAGAATTTTGTAAGTGTTGTCTGCCTTTTGTGTCAGGTTAATGGTATATTAACATTATGTAATTTATTTACAAAGTTACCTCTGGGCTGGGGGCACAGTGGCTCAGTTGGTAGAGGTGCAGGCTGCAAACCGAGAGGTCCTCGGTTTTGAATCCCACCTACGGCAACCGCGTTGTGTCCTTGGGCAAGACACTTCACGCCCATTGCCCACCTGGGGGCACAGTGACGTTGTGTATTAAGCCGTACTGCACGTTGATGGTGCACCTGTCTTCAACCAGTGCTAACCCTGCTTGTGTGGCCTGCTTGTTTGGAGTTGGTATGTTGGGGAGCTGACAGTTGCTCGCCGTTGCTCGGTGGTTCTCTCCGGGTACTCCGGCTTCCTCCACCCATAAAACTGTCACAGTCATGGTTAGCCATTGTGCATAAATATGTGACCTTAAACACCAATAAATAAATAAATAAATAAATATCTCTGGGCTGTATACACCTGGCAATTAAAAACGTAATGGTCTGTGCTTTGGAATCCAAAACCACATTCACATTTCAGATCATCCGCAAGAAATCTGTCAAATTTGTGAGCATTTAGATTCCTGCACTCCAAACACACCTTTACTGGAGAAATTGAAATAATCTGGTGCCCCGAAAGGTAGAACTTCAGGACAATCCAGTCATCTTGTTTTAATATTCATTTGAAAGCTTGTACTGTTACACAACTGCGTGATTCAGAATTCAGTTCATTCCACTGCCTAATAACTGATAACAAGAATGAATCTTTAAAACTTTTAGTTCCACAGAATATGGTACAGTTGTTCATTGTTTCTTAGAGAATAAGCGGACTGTTATGCAACTGTGTGAGGGCTTCGTTGTGATAAATTATGAGGTGCAAGTCCATGTATCATTTTGTAACAAAATGTTACATTGTGTCATGTTCTTTATTTTTTCAGAGGGACAAATCCAGTTTCTCCATTAAGAAGTTCATGGCTCATGCCCTGGGGCACACCACAAATTATGCGAAGGATGTCCAAATGCAGATTCTCGATAATATATGCTTTCTCTTCTGTACAGTTGTTACGTCTGCATAATCAAACAAAGGAAATATAATGTGGCTGAATAGGTTGTTAGTGATGATTGTGGTAATCTACATTTTAAACTCCGAAAACAGTTAATTATTTGTCTTACTTTGCTTATTATACTATCAATATGCATGTCCCAGGAACCTGTACCTTGAAAAGTTAATCCAAGATGCTTATGATTGCAGAGTTCTTTAAATAGCTTTATCCAGTAAATATAACTGGGGTTTTGGTTGTGGGCGGTTTTATGTGAAATAGTTAAGGCAACTGTTTTTTGTGGGCTAAAATTAACATGCCAATTTGTGGCCGAATTTCCATTTCTTATCAACCTACCTTACAATTGTTTACAACAGGCTTGCACTACAGTGGAAGTCCCTAACTCGGAAAAATACTCTCTATTTTCTTCTTTCCCAAGCGATTTGGGAAAGATTTGGGAAAGAAAGTGGTGCAAAAGCACCAAGAAAAAATAAAACAAAACTGGGTCGAGTGCGACCAGCGCACACCCAGTAGGGGACACTCTTCTCCTTGTACTTATCCACGGCTTCCGGAACCAGTGCGCAGACGTATAACCAATGTGTCATTCTATTTTTTCCTGCCATCTTACAGGTACGGATCGTTTCGCTCTTCAACAGTGATACCTTTTGACTCGATGTTAACGATGTTTCCTGTTCTCTGAATTGTGGATTCATAGCTGTTTCTTCACAATCCAGACATACAGGACAGTTGTGGCAGCTTTTCTCCCCTCTGCCAGTTACCTTTTGGCTGTTGGGGTACTTTTCTGTTCCCATCAGGCCTTTGTTTCCTGCCACCTTACTCTGGTAGCTGGAGGTGTCCTGATTTTTTTTTCTTTGAGTTCACCTTCCCGTCTGCATTGCTCCCACCAGATATGCCTAGGACGATACGTTGCGGACCATTTTTGTTGTCTTATGTTGAAGTTTCCCATTATTCATGCTCACTTTATTTGGGTGTTCTATTGAAAGACCCTGTAGGCTGGGTGGTCTTCCACATGTTGGGCTTCCGTCTATTGTGTAGTTCAGGCACGTGATGTTTTCCTCCCGTGCCTGCGGGAAGGGGAGCACAGTTGTTTGGAGCCTCCCAATTCGACTCTGTCTAGAGAGAGTTATACCCCTCCTGGGGGTTTTGCAGTCTTTTTATGGCGTGGATACCGCGGTAGCTGCTGACTTTCTGTGCATAAATATGTGACCTTAAACATCAATAAATAAATTCTGGGAAGAGATGCCTGGTTGCGGGACTACTGTCCCTCAGCCGTCGAGCCCAGCAGGTTTGGATTTGGATTCAGATGTCCATGGTGGGGTCATCTTGGACTTGGTTGCACTTCCATCCATGCACTCTGGTCCTTCGGCCAGTTTTGCAGGACCGGCGCACCATCATTTGTTGGATGTTATGCAGGCAGCCTACTGGAGAAATGCTTCTACTTTCTCCATCTATCTTTGTCAGGTGCAGTCTGAGGACCTTTCTTCTTTAGGCCCTCTTTTCTTCTGCGCTGGCTGTCATCAACCCTAGCCATTAGGGTTCTTGCAAGGTCAGTTCCAGCCCTGTTCTTGGTACTGTCCTTTCTGTCTGTGTGTCACACAGGGCCATATGCCTCATCTCCAGTTGTCATTTATTAATGGTTGTGATGCTATGGTTTTTATCGGCTGAGGGAACTCTTCTTCTGTCCACGGTTTCAGCGCAGTCGGGTTATGTGGGGGTTGGTTATGTGATTCCCGCTTTCTGTTGTCTCTTCAGCCTTTTGTAAACAATTGTAAGGTAGGTTGATAAGAAATTTAAATTTTATAGTAAATTTTCTTTCTTTCTTATTATACCTACCACAATTGTTTACGTGGAGGCCCTCCCGATTTCTTTTTTGGGTAAGAATCCTTCCGCTGGTGGATTTAATAGAATGACACGTTGGTTATACATCTGTGCACTGGTTCCAGAAACCATGGATTAATACAAGGAGAAGAGTGTCCCCTACTGGGTGTGCACCGGTTACACTCGACCCAGTTTTGACTTATTGTCCCCTAAAAATTTTTTCGGGGGACTATAGAAATCAGCGGTGTCCATCCGTCTGTGCGTCCGTCCCACGTGGTGTCCCCATAACTCCAGTTTGGATTATTTGATTGGAACCAATTTTGGTATGTGACCTTCTTAGCCCAAACCACAGGTCAAGTTCGAATATGGGTTCAGCCAGATTATTTTTATTAGAGTTATACCCCTTTTTTGACTTAGAAAATTCAAGATTTGCGGTGTCCGGATGATAACTCCAGTTAGGATTATTTGATCGGAAAGAATTTGGTATGTGACTTTCTGGGGTAATAATACAGGTCAACTTCGAATATGGGTTCGGACCGATCATTTTTACTAGAGTTATGCCCCTTTTTCGAGCAGCCTTTTTTTTTTGGTGCTTTTGCACCACTTTTCTTTCCCAAATCGCTTGGGAAAGAAGAACATAGAGAGTATTTTTCAGAGTTATGGTCTTCCACTGTAGTGCAAGCCTGTTGTAAACAATTGCTGTAGGTATAAGAAAGAAAATTTATTACAAAATTCAAATTTCTATTAGATCTGAGTCCATAATTTTACTGGCTATGTACATGTCTTCCACTTTCAGAGATAATGAGGTATCATCAACCATTAGGTGAATGTTTGACTTGTATTATTTATAATGAAGTTCATATATGTAAACTTGTGGAGCAAATTACTAACACAGTTTTAGCCGCATTTTCATGAAACTTCACAAATATGATCAACATGATGAGGGGAAGTGAGTGACATAATTTTTTTCCCACTTGGTTTCAAGATGGCTGACTGGTGGCCATATTGGATTTTTTTTTTATGTAAACTTGTGGAGGGAACTACTTCCACAGTTTTAGCCGCATTTTCAGGAAACTTCACAACAATGATCAACATGATAAGAGAAAGTGTGTGACATAATTATTTTCCCGCTCGGTTTCAAGATGGCCTACTGGCAGCCATATTGTATTTTTTTTACTTAGAAAAATTGAATGCCCCTTTTCATTCACCCATTCCAGGTGGTATGCCACGGTGAGGGTATACTGGGCGACAGACCATCTCTAGTTTTCACTGATGAATTGAAAAACATGCTTAAATATTATTTTTTCAAACATTTTACTAGCACAGCTTGTCAAAAAAATGGGCCTATAGTTTTCCTGTAAATTTACAGAAGACTTTCTATGAATTGGAATCACATTGTCATGCTTCCAGATAACTGGAAATTTACGTTGAGGCAATGACAAGTTGAATAACAGTGCAAGTTGTAGGCCTTCAGTTTTGGAAACAAACTATAATAAATTCTGTTTTTAGAACAGCGGTTTCCTTTATAAACAAGTTGAAAGAAAATGTCAGATCTGAATTATATGCCATCGTTTTGACTTTTTTAACTGGTTGAGTGCTAGAAGCCACTATCAGGGCTTTCACAAAAATGAGGTTACCACAACAAAAGCCATTGTTTTCCTTGCACATGTTTTTATATTCAGTTACATGCCAATAATATTTTGTTTATATACATTTGTTTATTACAAATTATTGGAGTGTGCCCTCAGGCACTCTCCAATAATTTGTAATACAACAAATTTTGAATAATAAATTCAGACCACCAAAAATAATCTAGCCCTCAACTAGTTAAAGGCTAGTGATTTAGAAATACATCGTCTTTTTTTAAAATCGTTCGTATAGAACAGGATGTGTGAAAGACAAAGCGGTTTTCTCAAAAACTCAAATTTTCGGGACAGTGGGACACCTAATAAATTAATAATTCCTCACATTTATCTGGGAAACAATTTTTTTCATCAATTGTTTGTCCAATTTCTAAGTAGTTAAAGGGGGTAAAGATTTACTAATTATTCTACTAAGGAAAATACAAATCAATTATGACAAATGATCTATAGTCAGTCAATCAAATATTCATAGCAGCCCTGGTTTTAAAGGCAAAAATTCTAAAAATAATAAAAATGTGAATGTTTTGCAGAGGAGCTATACATACAGTTACCAATTATTTACATTAGCAGCTAATAAACAAAGTCTGAATTTTTCATTTATTGAGGTTTAATGCCATTCTCAATAGTCAGGGTCATATTGGGTTGGACAGTTTTACGGATGGAGGAAGCTATAATAACTGGAGAGAACCAGCAAGCAATGGTGAGTTGATGTCAGACTCTCCAACTTACTATCCCTGTCAGGGTTTATTATGGTCATTCAAAACCTCAAAAGTTTTTGAATTAACCAAATGTATTTTGAGGGCCTTGAAAGTATATGAAATTTGGCTACTAGCCTTGAAAGTCCTAAATTTTTAACAGTTAAAGCTTCAAAATTTTAATTTGTGGTGTACAGCATTCAATGCTGTGTATTCGAAATTAAAATTTGAAGAATTCTAAAAAATTTAGGACTTGGCCAACTAAAATTTAGGATGAAAATCTGATGTCTACATGTATGTATTCTTATTACACATCCATTAAACCTTAAACCCTTGTATTTAATGGAATCGTCACTGTGACATAAATGTTTCTGTATTCAACTTGTGAGGTATAAGCCAGAACTTTTTCCCCAGCACCGTTTATACTAGTTCCTTTCCCGTCCAGTCATTAGTTACACTTCGAAAAGTTTCCAAATTTCATTATACAATTATCAAAAAGCAAAATAAAGTCGGTTCACAAAAAAAATTACTCAACCAAAAGTGAGATAATATTAAAAAAAACAATCATTTCCAACCATAACATTATCCCAGTCCCTTGGCCGTCTCATCTGCGGATCCCACTAGATCTAAATTGGTCAACTTTATTTCGGTAAATCTTAGACATCTTGAAATGCTTCAAACTTCTTTTGAAAAAGTTTCTCCCAGCTGTTTTGCAAATCTGCTCGTATTTGCACTTATTTTACTAACAGTAATAGCCACCAAATGGTTAGGCATGAATGGACACCAGCCAAAGAGAAACAGCGATACGAATTTAAGCAATCAATCCCAATAGAAAAGATAACGAATGTAATTTAGACTGGTTCCCAAAAGGTTGTTTTGATTTTTTGTCGATCCATTTGATCAGTATCAGTACAGCTTCAAACAAAACAAACTCTTTATCTTTGGGTTTAAACATCGAAATTAAAATTTGTTTATTTAAATTAATTTTAAAGCATGGGATATGTAATAAACACAGAACGTGATGTGTATTTGTGGATGTTTTACACAACTCATTGGAATGGCAAACACATATCGCATTCTGTTTATTTATCATAAATTTACTAAAGTTATAATTAAAATAGTGTCATAATCTCAAAAGGTGTCTAAAACGTTCTCGAAAATGGCTTGAATAGGTCCTTGTAAGTCTTTTAATTATCATCATCCTTGAGTCAGTGATTCCTGTCTTATAAAAGTGGAGTTTGTAGTGGTGTAGTAGGCTAGTGTAGTACTCTTTAGTACACTATGCTACCATTCTTCCACTTGAGTAATTGGGATTTAGTGTCTTAGACACAATGAAGATCAGGATCGAACACAAAGCCTTTTGATCTCAGTACATGTAATGCTCTAACCAATCAGTAAGCATGCACTAAATTCTGACAAGACGATCACCTCCTTAAAATTACTCATAATTGGTGAAAATGTCAGTGCATGGTGTGAAAATTTCCAATTTATGAAGTGTGCTTCATTTGAGAGATGTGTTGAATGGAAAGTAAGTTGCCCCAAGATGATCATTAGCTGTATAATAGTTGACTATTATGAAGACTGTTCCAGAAAAGATCTACATGTACTCTCTACATGTGTACCCTATCATTATTGCATGCTGTTTTCTGTTGTCCTCTTTAGTTTTAAGCACTAGTCACAGATATTTGGAGGTATCTGCAATTGGCCTTGTTCATTGTCATATCTTATTTGATAGAAATTCTATAAAAAGTGTTATAGAATACTCCTTGTTGAATAGCTAATCAATAACTTTGTGTTCATGTGTGTATGTTTTGAAAAAAAAGCAATAAAACTTAGAAATTGTTTTTTAGTTTCTTTTGCAATTTGATTTACCTTTTGCCAAACATAATGGTCATTTCTGGCCATTGCTATTTACAAAATTTGCAATTCATTTTCTATGATTTTTTTTTCACCTCTAAAACATAGTTTATGTCTTTTCATGGGAACAAGCTCAAAGTTGTTCCTGAGAGGGTAATATGCTATGTTTTGGTGGCAAGAAATGAAAATTGTTATTTAACCCAAACCCAGTGCAGATGATATCAAAATTTATTATTTTAAACATTATTTTTTTAAAATTTTTCCCAAAATTTCAATGAAACCATATCATGTGACCCCCTCAAAGGAATGAGCTGGTCAGGCTCATTCCAGTGAGGGGTCACGTGATATGGTTTCTTGAGATTTTGTGAAAAAATTTTTTTTTCAACTGCTGGACTTCCATATTGCGTGGGCAGATCTGATGTGGCCAGTTTGTTAGGTAACTGGTTGAGTGTTAGAGCCTGGAAGCCCATCAAGACTTCCCAAAACTTGCCATTTATATTGTATTTCTTCAGATTTGCCTCCAAGACATAGGTTATGACCCATCATTGGAACAAGTTTGTTCCATTGCCCTGAGTTCAGTGTGGTCCTTGAAAATCTTGTATTGAAAAATTGGAAATTTAAAAAAAATTTTTTTTATTTTACCTTCCACTGTCCCAGATCAGGTGGCTACTCTGTTTCGAAAGAATCAGGCTAAATGCTTAAATTTTGACCCCATCCCCAAAATTAAGCCAAATAACCACCAAAAAACCAAGAGGCCCCAAGGGGCCTTAATCGCTCACCTGACATAGTAGTTCAAGGAAGTATTTTTGCATCACATTCAGTTTGTCATGATTCATCAACAAATGAAGTCATGAAACTGTATTCATAATTCTAATGTCTATGTCAGATGGTTATTATCACAGGTCTTCCTGACCGCTTCCAATTCTGTCAACTACAGCCATGCACTGCCAAACATCCAAGGGTGGTTATGTCACTGCAGTTTGAAAGGCAAATTTTATGGAAAAACATTAAGGATTGGATGTGAACAAACTGGAACCTAACTTGCTCCCTTGCCCCCCTCCACCAGAGAGCAGACGAACAAAAATTGACCAAACCTGAATCTGATCCACCTGGAGAGGTTATACATATGAAATAATTTTGATTGGTGGATCTGAAGAAGAAGGTTTTTAAAGAAATGTCCTCACATTGCACTAAGTTAAACTTTGAGCTCCAATAGACAGCCCAAATATTAACCTAGTGATATCCCACCCCATACCATCACAGAGCCACCTCCAAAACGATCATGTTCAGCTACCAAGTTCCAACATCACCATTGTTCAGGCTCTCGCCACACACGTTTACGGCCACACTGGAAATCCGAGCAAACTCTGGACTCATCTGTGAAAATAACTGGGTGCCAATGTTGTCTGTCCCATCTCACATGATTACGTGCAAACTCCAGTCGGGCATGTCGATGATGTGGGAGGAGTCTTGGTCTATGGGCTCTGAGGTTAGCAGCATGAAGTCTATTCCTGGTTGTCTGAGGTGTTATTCGTACACCTGTTGCTGCATTGAACTGTCTGTTGAGGGATGCAGCAGATTCAAAAAGTCTACGAGCTTATGTAACGATGTAACGGCCTTGGCGTTGAGGCGTGGCACGTGGCCTTCCACTTCTTGGTCTCCCATTGACTGCACCTGTTGCTTGGAACCTGGTCCACAATCTGGATATCACTCTTTGGGACACCAAATGAAATACCCTCATCTCTTGGTGTCTGTCCACTTTGGATCATTCCAACAGCTTGATTGGCTTCATGTGCCTGCAAATGACGACTTTGTGCATTATGTGTTAGGGTTCAACGTAAACCTTATCAATGTCTTCAATGGGAACGTCGTTTGTGCTGATAAGTATCACTTTGCTGTGTGACATCATCAGTTTTCACCACACTCAACTCTGGAGGCACGTGTGCACGTACACTTTGAGCTTGGACATGAAGTGAACCTACAGATTCGTGCTCAATGTGCTATTTCATGACAGGTCATTCATGCGTGAAATTACCTACAAAATATTCCGTGACCCTTAACTTTTTTGTTCAGTATATATATGCATCAGGGGCAGTATAATGTAGACAATAAATTGTTAATATTATGAATATATGGTGTTGTATGGAATACCCTCTTGACATCTAAAACGTTCTACAAATATACAGTACCATGCATTGGTATCAATTGTGGTCCCACCATAGTAAAACGAGAGAAGCTAGAATATCTTTAAAATTTAGAAAGTCAAAATCAGATGAGCTTACCCCCTCCCCCTTTTTTGTGAGGATAATGTCTTACAGAAAAGAGGATAAGGAGGCCACAATAAATGTCAAATGTCACATAGAAACTCATTTAATTTTCTGTAGGTCATTTTGTGCTATGGACAGGGAGCCCAAAGATCTGATATAAAATGTGGTGGATGTAGAAAGCTGCATCCAGTAAGCAGCCTTCATAATATCAGCCAAACCAACTGAATTTGAAGGTGCCTGTGAGGATGACAATGCTTTAACCTCATGAGCTGAGATTCTATTCAGATAGACTGTTGTATGCTAAAGTGGGGATAGCAGATTGATCCCATCTGGAAATAGAATCTGCTGAAATATCCACCCTGCCTGGAATTTGAGAAAGGATGAGTCTTTTTCTAATAAAGCTAGAATCTTCTAACATAAGTTCTTTGAACCCTTACTGGACACAGTAACATTATCGTTGAACCGAGGAAAGTCATTGATAAGAAAAGGCGTTGATAATTTATCTGGTGCCTGATTTTTAGCTAGAAAACCAACTTGCGTAGTAAGAGTTATAGTATTTCCATTACTACGATAATGAGCATTCTCAATAGAGAAAGCATGAAGCTCACTGACTATTCTAGCCGAGACGAAGGCAAGAAGGAATACTTTTTTTTAAACCATTAATCAGAGCCTTTTGATATTTGGTATACAACATCCTCAAGAGGGTCAGATTCAAGTTTGTTCGAATCGGGACCATGGGGGTATATTCGGGGTCCCTCTATAATCTCAGATATTGTTCTGAAAACCTCACTTACATCTTACTTGTTCAATCAACTCTGCACTTCTCGGTCATATGAGACCGTTACCTCAAACAAGGCAACCATCTTAGTGGGGTCACACCATACTACTGTGGCAGGCTCCTGTGGTGAGTGTCTGAATTAGATGAATTCTCTTTTTCTTAAATGAGTTTTGAAGGATTACAAGAGATTTTATGCGCCCCCCCCCCCCCCAAAAAAAAAAAATATCCCAGCACAGGTCAATTGGGTTATTAGCTCACCTGTCTGAAAGTTAGGGTGAGCTAGTGACCAATCACCGTCCATTTTCCACAATCTGCCCTTTGTGAACATGTTGTTTATGACTTCTCCTCCGAAACCACTGGTTAAATCAAATGACGGTTAACTTTACGGTAGTTGTTTGTTCTGACAGAACATTTTGTTTTGTTCAACTCAACATGCCCAGTCCCATATGGAAGGGGTGGGGAAATGCTCCCAAATTTAAAATGAAACCAGAGGCTCAAGTGAGCCTACAACGCTCATCTGGCTCAAGTTGTCAAATGAGATGATTGTGTCAATAAGTGATGGACAAGAACAATTTTTTGATTTGCTATGACACAACCAAATGCAATTTTTTTGGCCTTTCATTTCTGCTGGTCCTACGAAAGCTTCGTAGACAAAAACACAGACCTGTTCTGTGAAGTCTCAAAAAAGTGTCTCTGCGAAATTTTTTTGTTTGTAACTTCTGTGGTTCTCTTTACCCCACCCTAAAGCATAAATCAAATGCTTATGACCCAGTTATACTACATGGCAAATTTGGTTCAAATCAGCCCATAGGTTCTGGAAATAAAAATTTTGAGTGCAACCCAAAATGGGCATCCTCTAACACATTTTGACCCACTGTGTTCCTTTGAAACAAGGCCACCACCAGACGTGACAGCAAGTTCTTACATTGGACATATTTTCAGACAACAAATTTTCAAAGTACAAAAAAATGGAAAAAGTGCCATAACTCATCCAAAATTTGTCAGAGTGAACCCACATTCGAGCTTGACCTGCATTTTCATGAGACAAAAATAGTGTTGATTCAATAATTCAAACTAAAGTTATCAGCCAGATCCAATTTTCAAAGTAAAAAAAATGGAAAAAGGGTCATAACTCAGCCAAAATTGGTCGGACCGAACCTAAATTCGTACCTGACTTGCATATTCTTGTGACAAACCTATGTACAAAATTTGGTGTTGACTCACTAACTCAAACTGAAGTTCTCATCCAGACACCAAATTTCCAAAGTTGCAAAATTGAGCGGAAAAGTATCGAAAAGGGGGCATAACTCCAGCAAAGATTATCGGATCCAGCCGATATTCAGAATTCACCTAATCATTGGCGTAAGGGACATATACACCAAATTTGGTTTTGATTCGATAACCCACACTTCGGTTCTTAAAATATAAATTTGGGGTGGAGCTCAAAATGGGCATGCTCCCACAGAGAGCCCAAATGTGGACCTACCAACTTGCCTTGAACAAGCTTTAATCTTCTCCACCAAAGGAAGTTCCATACCAAAAATCAAAGCATTCTCTGTGGTGGTTCATGAGAAGAATATTTTTAAAGATTTTTAGGTTCGATCCCACCCAGAGGCGACTGCGTTGTGTCCTTGGGCAAGGCACTTCATCCTGATTGCCCGTGTGGGGACACGGTGGTGCTGTGTACTAAGGCATACTGTGCGTCAATGGTGCACCTGTCTTCAACCAATTCAAACCCAGATTGCTTGGAGTTCCTGTGTTGGGGAGCCTAGCAGTTGCTCGCCGTGGCTCGGTAGTTCTCTTCGGGTACTCTGGCTTCCCCCACCCGTAAAACTATCCAACATGAGGTGACCCAGGCTGTCAAAAGTGTTGTTAAACCCCAAAACATAAAGATTTTTAGGATTTGGGGCATTATTCCCAGCCTGAAGATGGCAGCGGTTTTATTTGAAAAAGACTAGAAAGGTTATACTCACAAGATGGTCCGTTCAATATGTTTGAATTTGGGCCAGTGGTTTTGAAGAAGAACAGTTTCAAAAGACGAGGGACGATGTACGACGTTCGGCAATTGTGGCAATAGCTCCCACTGACTTTCAGTCAGGTGAACTAAAAAATCTCATTAATCAGTGGGCACATTTACTTGATATTTTGTACTGAGTTTCCTTTTGAGGTGTAGAATCAGGTTTGTTTAAATGAAGTTATGGAACAATATTTGCCTCTGTTATGGGAGGGGCAAAATTTTTGGCCCCTCCGAAAATTTCCATTTTCTGAGCCGATGAGCCGTTTTGAATCAAATTTGATATGGGGTATTATTGTGTCATAAGTGTACACCTGGAACTTAAGCACCCCGTTTTTTTTCGCAGTGGTATTAATATACTACTCAGAGTTTGCTAAGCACCAAGTACATCCAACTACCTGTTGTACGTTTTAGTTGAACTATTGTAATGAAAAGTGTATATATATTTTATTTAATTATATCTTTAATGATTTAAGTACAGAAATTAAGATTTTATTTGTGTTTGACATTATTTTTTTAGCTTTTGAATACGATAACCATGGAAAATGGATAGTATTGGTAAAAGAGGAAATTTTTCAATATGCCAAAAAGTTGACGGAGCGAACTGGTATGGCTTCAGTATGGAGTATGAGACCCTTTACTGTTAATTGCAGCTTGAAAACGCCTTCTCATGCTCCCAATCAGGTCCCTGGTGGGAAGGTGTTCCATTCTTGGACCAGCATGGCACCAAGCTCATGAACACTTCTTGGCTGGTGTGGACAGGCTGAAATTGAAAGCTACAACTCATTCCAGACATGTTCGATTGGATTGAGGTCAGGGGATCTTGCTAGCCAGTCCATACGCACAATCCCCTCCCTCTGTCGGTACTCCCCGACAGCTTGGGCAACATAAGGACGGGCATTATCGTCCATCAGAATGAATCTATCACCCACTGCACCTGCATACATTCTGACGTGGACATCGAGGATCTCATCCATATACCGTTGTGCTGTCAATGTACCACGTTCAAGGACACAGAGCTCTGTACATCCATCCCAGGTGATGCCACCCCAGACCATGATTGATCCTCCACCATGTCGGTCATGCTCAGCAATGTTGGCTGCATGAAATTGCTCTTCTGGTCTTCTCCATACCCTAGAACGCCTATCTGTGTAGCCTATGCAGTACCTTGACTCATCTGTAAAAAGGACAGGTCGCCAATCTTCTCTGGTCCATTGAACGTGCTCCATGGCCCATTCATATCGTGCCTGGCGGTGGTTATGGGACAGCTGAATGCGAATACATGATCTTCTCGATCGGAGACCACCTTCGCGGAACCTTGCCCGGATAGTCTGCATCGAAACATTTACCCCGGATGCATTCTGAAGGTCACTGCGAAGCTGGGTTGCTGTGCCAAAGCGGTTCCTGTTGGCATGAATGATCAAAAACCGGTCTTCAGCTGCAGTTGTTGCTCTGTCTCGGCCACCGCCATGCCGTCTTACTGGTGTGCCATACTACTGCAATCTTGCCCAGGCTCTGGTGATCACCGTATGGTGCACCAACCTGACGATGGGTAGCCCCTTGCTCCACCATCCCTATAGCCTGCCACATTTTTGCTTCAGACAAATGTCTTCTTACATTTGCATTTGCCATATTCAACCATTAAATCACAAGGGTTTGTGTTGAAATGAAGATTGAATACCATACACATGTCATGTACATGTAGACGGTACACGGAAACATCATGAAAATCAAGGGGTACATGCTTTCCATGACTCATGAAAAGTATCCCTGGCAAGAGAGCTAATGTCATTACTTTCATGCTATCTTTCAGATGGCCAAAAGTGATTGTTTACAGAAAGAATGGTCTATTGACACAATGACGAAAATATGCAGTATTTTAATGGCGCTAATTACACATATCTGTCACTAATGTTATGCTGCTGGAACGGTCCATGATGAAACAATGCCGGTAATTACTGACAAAAAATGTAACTTGTGATCTCCTGAACACAATAGCAGCGTCTGTCGTCAGTAACGAGTGTATCCAACACGTGCCCGGATGACAGCCTGAACCCTCCTCCTAATGCTACCAGTGAGCCTTCTGATACGGTCCTGAGGCAACTGCTGCCACTCCTCTTGCAATGCAGCTTCCAAATTTGCCAAATTCTGTACAGGCAGATCCCTTCTTGCACATGACGTCCAAGAAAGTCCCAGATGTGTTATAAGGGATTCAAATCGGGGCTCATTGCAGGCCAAGGTAGTGTTGTAATAGCGCTGTTCTGAAGGAATGCTCTCACAGCATGGAAACGATGTGGCCTTGCATTGTCGTCCATGAACACAGGGCGAGTAGTCAACGGGTGCGTGTCGAAATGAGGCACAACAACAGGAGTGAGAATGTCCCGGATGTACTGATGACCATTGAGATTCCCACGTACAGTCACTATACCAAGTTTACAATCATGAGAGAGGCATCCCCAGATCATTACTGATCCTCCACCATAAGGAGCAGTAGGTCCGATGTTTCTGGGCACGTAAGAGAGTATTTCTATGCCTCCAAACTTTCAAGCGACCATCTGTAACGTGAAGCAGGAACCTAATCTCGTCTGAACAATGGACTCTCCTCCTCATCCTGAGATTCCAATGTTGTCGTGCCATACACGACTCCAAACGTCGTCTTTGATGCCGATCGGACAGAGTTGGATGCTTGATGACCCTTCTGGACCTCATACTCAGTGCTTTGACAGTTCTGTTTTAGATGGTTTCTAAATGATGAGAACGTTCCCATTTGGTTGCGATCTGTCAACCGTGACGACTGCCCGAGCCCAAAACCCGAAAACCTCTAGCGCAGTCTACAGGTCATATTTATGGAGGGATTTCATTGTAACTTGGTAGGTTGACTTCATATAATGTCTAGATGAGAACGTCCCCTTTTAGAAGTGATTGGGCAACTGTGACGGCCACAGGGGCCCGAAGCCCGAAGCCCGAAAACCTTTAACACGGTCTACAGGTCATATTTATGAAGGGATTTCATTGTAACTTGGTAGGATGACTTCATATAATGTCTAGATAAGAACGTCCCCTTTTGGACACAATTGGGCAACTGTGACGGCTACAGGGGCCCGAAAACCTTTAGCACAGTCTACAGGTCATATTTATGAAGGGATTTCATTGTAGCTCGGTAGGATAACTCCAAATAATGTCTAGATGAGAACGTCCCCATTTGGTCGCGATCATTCGGCCTTGATGGCTGCCAGTGCCCAAAAACCTTTAACATAGTCTATAGGTCGTATTTATGGACGATTTCATTGTAACTTGTTGGGTTGATTCCATATAATGCCTAGATCATGACATCCCCTTTTGGTCGTGATTTGTCAACTGTGACGGCTACAGGGGGCGCGGTGGCTCAGTTGGTAGAGGTGCAGGCTGCAAGCCGAGAGGTCCTCGGTTCGAATCCCACCTGCGGCAACTGGGTTGTGTCCTTGGGCAAGACACTTCACCCCCATTGCCCATGTGGGGCACGGTGTCGCTATGTACTAAGGCGTACTGCACGTGGATGGTGCACCTGTCTTCAGACAATGCTAGCCCTGCTTGTGTGGAGTTCGTATGTTGGGGAGCTGACAGTTGCTCGCCGTTGCTCGGTGGTTCTCTCCGGGTACTCCAGCTTCCTCCACCCGTAAAACTGTCATGGTCATGATTAGCCATTGTGCAGAAATATGTGACCTTAAACACCAATAAATATATAAATACAGGGACCCGAAGCCCGAAAACCTTGAGCACAGTCTACAGGTCATATTTATGAAGGGATTTCATTGTAACTTCGTAGGATCAGTCCAGATGATGCCCAGATGAGAATGTCCCCTTTTGGTTGCGATCATTCAACCATGATGGCTGCACTAGCCCAAAGCCCGAAAACCTTTAGCACAGTCTACATGTCATATTTATGAAGGGATTTCATTGTAACCTGGTAGGTTGACTTCATATAACGTCTAGATTAGAACGTCTACTTTTGGACGTGATTGCGCAACTGTGACTGCTACAGGGGCCCGAAGCCCAAAACCCTTTAGCACAGTCTACATGTCATATTTATTAAGGGATTTCGTTGTAACTTGGTAGGATGACTCCAAATAATGTCTGGATGAGAACGTCCCCCTTTGGTCGCGATCATTCAGCCTTGATGGCTGTCCCAGCCCAAAGACCTTTACCATAGTCTATAGGTCGTATTTATGGAAGGATTTCATTGTAACTTGTTAGGTTGACTAAATATAATGCCTAGATGATGACATCCCCTTTTGGTCGTGATTGGTCAGCTGTGACGGCTACAGGGGTCCGAATCCCGAAAACCTTGAGCACAGTCTACAGATCATATTTATGAAGGGATTTCATTGAAACTTCGTAGGATCACTCCGGATGATGCCCAAATGAGAATGTCCCATTTTGGTTGCGATCATCCAACCATGATGGCTGCCCGAGCTCAAAGCCCAAAAACCTCTAGCACAGGCTACACCATATTTATGAAGGGATTTCATTGTAACTTGGTAGGTTGTCTTCATATAATGTCGAGATGAGAACGTCCCCTTTTGGACGCGATTGGGCAACTGTGACGGCTACAGGGGCCCGAACTGCGAAAACCTTTAGCACAGTCTACTGGTCATATTTATGAAGGGATTTCATTGTAACTTGGTAGGATGACTCCAAAAAATGTCTAGATGAGAACGTCCTCTTTTGGTCGCGATCATTCAGCCTTGATGGCTGCCCGAGCCCAAAACCTTTAGCATGGTCTATAGGTCGCATTTATGGAAGGATTTCATTGTAACTTGTTAGGTTGTCTCCATATAATGCCTAGATGATGACATCCCCTTTTGGTTTGGTCTTGATTGGTCAACTGTGACGGCTACAGGGACCCGAAGCCCGAAAACCTTGAGCACAGTCTACAGGTCATATTTATGAAGGGATTTCATTGTAACTTCGTAGGATCACTCCAGATGAAGCCCAGATGACAACGTTTCTCTTTTGGTCGTGATCATTCAACCATGATGGCTTCCCGAGCCCAAAACCTTAAAACCTTTAGTACAGACTACAGGTCGTATTTGTGAAGGGATTTCATTGTAACTTAGTAGAATGACTCAGTATAATGTCGAGATGAGGACATCCCCTAATAGTTGCAATCGGTCAACCGTCATGGTTACACAGACCCGAAGCCCGAAAACCTTTAGCACAGTCTACATGCGATATTTATGAAGGGATTTCAATGTAACTTGATAGGATGACTTGTTTTGGAATAATTTCACTGTAACTTGGTAACTTTCGTTGACATACGTTGACTGTGAGGGCAACATACATTAACTGTGAGGTGATATTAACGCACCCCTCAGCTCTTTAGTACAGTGTACACCTCATATTATTTTTATAAAAAACATAGCATACAGGGAACAGAAATTAACATATTCCCAATTATCACAATTCTTGTCTTATTTCATAATCCTTTCATAAACATTGAACATTATCCTTTTCATCAAACACAACACACAGACAAGTTGAGCTACAGTGTCATTGACACTTTCATTGGTATACAGCATCCTTAGGGAGGTCAGATCTAAGTGTGTTCTAACCAAGTCCATGTGTTAATATTTGGGCTCCCTATCGGAGCCTGAATTTTAACTTAGTCCAACATGAGGATAATTTCTTTAAAACTCTTTTTCTCCGGTAGCACTAGTCGGAATATTTTGATTAATAGTATACAGAATCCTTACAAGGGTTGGATTCACCTTTAACCAAATCAAGCCCATCGGTTAATAATTGGGCCCCCTATGGGATCCTGACTTTCAACTTAGTGTAACACGGAGAACAGTCTTTAAAATCTTCTTCAGATCCACCAGTCAGAATCTTTTGGTGTTTGGGATGCAACGGCATCCTCAGATTAAAGTTTATTCAAAGCAAGTCCCTCGATTAGTGTTTGGGCTCCCCATTGGAGAACCAAATTTTAACTTGGTTCAGTATGTGGAATATTCCTTAAAATTCTTCTCACAAAAACCCCCAATCAGTATCTTTTGATATATACTACTCAAAGTTTGCTAAGCACCAAGTATATCCAACTACCGTAAACCGGGGTGTATAGGGACTGCGGTGTGAATAGGGACAGTAAACTGAAAAGTTGTTTCATGTTTTGTAAACATGCCTAGATATATATTTTTTATTCTTTATGTATTATTTACGGATGGGTCTATGACTAAAGAAAACTCGTCAAGATAGAATAATAGTTTTGACACATATCAAGTATAGTGATAGAGCCAAGAACAAGGGATGTAATTTCTGAAAAATTTTGGAAGGGGCGAAAACTTTGTATGTCCAGAGCTAAGTATAGCAGATATGGGCTCCTGCAACATTTGATACCTCAACCCCAGGTGTCACAAAGGTAAATTTCCGATATCAATGAATTCCTGCATTACGTTGTTCTAATATGAGTTTTTTCTATTTTTCAAGTGTTTGTTGAAGTTTTCGAGGGGTGAATAGGGACAGACATGCCGCGAAACTATAAATCAAATCTGGGTGGAAAAATCTATCGTAAGCACGACAAAGATGCTTTGAATGCTGCATTAGCTGTTGTGAAGGGGGGTATGTCATTTCGAAAGGCCGAGAAAAAGTTTAATATCCCCAAAACTGTTCTATACAGACATAAAAAATGTCCAGAGACTCGAAAAAAGGGTGGGCAGACTGAACTGGATAAATCTACTGAAGATCACTTAGTTAAGAGGTTGAAGACTTCAGCAGAATGGGGCTATCCTATGGATCAGTGTGACGTCAGAATAATTGTGAAAGGCTATCTGGATCGGCATGGCATAACATCAAAAAAATTTAAAAACAATATGCGGAGTTGGGATTGGGTGCGTTCATTCCTGAAAAGGAATAAAGATGAAATAGCACAAAGAATGTGCCAGAACATAAAACGGTCAAGGGCCGGGGTTTCACCAGAGACAGTTAATGACTATTTTGACAATCTGTCTGAAACACTAAAGGATGTACCAATCCAAGCCCCCCTCCTTGCTCAATGTTGACTTATTGTGAATCTGGTCTGCCAAAATATCAGTTCATTTTGCCTTATCATTGTTCAATTTGTTTTTTAAAAACCTGTAAAAAGTCCCTATTATCTCCAAGCAAGGGTAGAAAAGAGACAGCTATATGATTGGCAGACTGTCCCTATTCACCCCACAACGAGGGGTGAATAGGGACAGCTGTTTATTAAAAAAATATATATACTTAAATAATCAACAGAAACTAAAACTATTGATGGATCTCAAGTATCACATCGGGGTCATAGTTCAGTATTAGGAAAACCCCAAATTTTGTATCCTAACATAGTTTAAAAATATATAAATGTTCAAAAGTGTCCCTATACACCCCGGTTTACGGTACCTGTTTTACGTTTTAGTTGAAATATTGTAATGAAAAGTGTATATATTTTTTATTTAATTATATCTTTAATGATTTAGGTACAGAAATTAAGATTTTATTTGTGCTGGACAATTTTTTTAGCTTTTGAATACGATAACCATGGAAAATGGATATTATTGGTAAAAGAGGAAATTTTTCAAATTTGCCAAAAAGTTGACGGAGCGAACTGGTATGGGTTCAATATCGAGTATGAGACCCATTACTGTTAATTACAGCTTGACAAAGCCTTATCATGCACCCAGCCAGGTTCCTGGTGGGCCTTTGTGGGATGTTGTTCCATTCTTGGACCAGCATGACACCAAGCTCCTGGACACATCTTGGCTGGACTGGACGGGCAGAAATTGCAAACTGCAACTCATTCCAGGCTTGTTCGATTGGATTGGGGTCAGGGAATCTTGCTGGCCAGTCCATACGCTCAATCCCCTCCCTCTGTCTGTACTCCCCGACAGCATGGGAAACATGAGGACTGGCATTATCGACCATCAGAATGAATCTATCACCCACTGCACCTGCAAACAATCGGACGTGGACATCCAGGATCTCATCAACATACCGTTGTGCAGTCAATGTACCACGTTGAAGGACACAGAGCTCTGTACGTCCATCCCCGCTGATGCCGCCCCAGACCTTGATTCACCCTCCACCATGTCGGTCATACTCAGCAATGTTGGGTGCATGGAATTGCTCTTCTGGTCTTCTCCATGCCATAGAACGCCTGTGTGGTCTAGGCAGTACCTTTACTCATCTGTAAAAAAGACAGGTCGCCAATCTTCTCTGGTCCATCCGACGTGGTCCATGGCCCATTCATATCGAGTCTGGCGGTGGTTCTGGGACTGCGGAATGCGAATACATGGTCTTCTCGGTTGGAGACCACCTTCGTGCAACCTTGCCCGGACAGTCTGCGTCGAAACATTTACCCCGGATACATTCTGAAGGTCACTGCGAAGCTGGGTTGCTGTGACAAGGCGGTTCCTACGGACCTGAATGATCAAAAACCGGTCTTCAGCTGCAGATGTTGCTCTGTCTCTGTCTCTGCCACCAACATGCCGTTTACTGGTGTGCCATACTGCTGATATCTTGCCCAGGCCCTGGTGATCACCGTATGGTGCACACCAAGGGTTTCACCAACCTGACGATGGGTAGCCCCTTGCTCCCCCATCCCTACAGCCCGCTACATTTCTGCTTCAGAGAGGTAGTACCTTTGTGAGAGGACCCAACCTCCCACACTGGTCCTCACCCGAGGGTTCAACCGACACCAGTCAACGAGGCCACCTCGCCGCTACAGGAGACACCTGCCGAGTACCGGAACCTTTTCCTCCTTCAACACGCCTAGACATGTGCATGACAATCATATACAGTCACCGAGGGTCGAAAGGGGCTTGTTCCCCATACCTTCCCTGCGCACCTTCGGCACGCGAAACCATTTCGTTCGTTCCACATTACAGCCTGCCCATTACATTTATGTAATTTTCTTGAAAATCGTCAGAATGACTTAGTATTGATCAGTAGCTCAGAATGTTGCCTATGGGAAGTAAAGCAGTTTACTGTTTTCAACAAGCTTTGTTTTAATTGGTAAAATAGTACCTGGTCACCAATGCCTGGGGTGGAAGTCCTCCAAAATGAGCAACATGGGTATTATTGGATGGACTTGACTTTATATCCATATGTGACATTAAACACCAATATATAAATAGATCAGAATGTCCTATGATGGTAAGAACCGGCCACACATAATGGCTGCTGTGGAAGCCATCTTGGATTTCTCTAACCACCCGTCCACAATTTTTGTGACTACAGCCCTGTTTTATTCTGATCATCTCCACATTTCATTTGCTTGTTCACGTTCAGGCCTAGATGAGAAAGTCCCATTATGGTCACAGCCGGCTGTCCACAATGGCAGCCATCTTGGATGTCTTCAGCACCGGCTGCAGGTCACATTTATGCATCAGTTTTTTAAAAATTCGGCAGAGTGACTTAGCATGACGAGTAGACGAAAACATCCCACTTTAGTCAAGGCTGGCTGCAAACAATAGCGCCAGGGCTCTCATCTTGGATCTCTTTAGCACTGCAGATCACATTTATGCATCAGTTTTCTTGAAATTGGCAGGTTGACTTACTATGATGAGTATATAAGAACAACCTATTCTGGTCACGGATGGCTGCCCATAATGGCCACCATGGCAGCCATGTGGCATTTCTTTAGAACACCCCGCATGTCACATTTATGCAGCAATTTTCTTGAAATTTAACAGGATGACTTAGTTTTCGGAGATGGGAACATCCAATGTTGGTCATGTTTAACCAAACACAATGGCTATCACGTATAAGAGCCATCTTGTTTTACTTCAGCACAGCCTGCAGATGGCATTTATCTTATTTTTCTGGTTTTCTGTCTTCTCATTGCTTTTTGGCATACTCATAGACAGTCACTAGCACTTGGCCATCAATATTTTTCAGGTTACAGGGTTTGTCCCAAGGGATGTTTTGAAAGTGGGTCACACTCAGCATGGTATGACCTATGGACCTGGGACCAACACCAAATGTGTCAAAACTCAATGGAGTTTTATAGATAAAGATCACTGGGGTCACCCAGGGGTCATTGAGTGGATTTTTTAGAATTGCTGGAAATCACATTTGATAACAACTCCTCCCCCCCACCCACCCCTCAATGCAATCCTGAGGTTCTTACATGTATTTTTACACTCAAGAAAGTGAGCAAGATCAAAAGTTTTTGAAAGTGTGTCACTCTTATATCTCAAGCATGGTATGACCTACGACCAACTGAATGAGTCAAAACTTGTTGGGAGTTCAAAATATATATGGATCAAGGCCACTGAGTTGCCCAAAGGTCATCGAGTGCATTTTTTAGAAATGCTGGAAATCACATTTTATGACCTGCTAATGTATCATGTATTTTCACACTCAAAATGTGGGTGCAGCCAAGCATTTTTGGATCATGCTTATATCACAAGCATGGTATGACCTATGACCCAACACCAAACTCAATGGAGGTTCACATTATGGGTAAAAGTCACCCAGGGGTCATTTTTCAGAATTGCTGGAAATTGCATTTATAACCTCCTAATGCATTCCTGAAGTTCATACATGCATTTCATAACTCAAAAAGGGGGCAGAACCAAATATGTTTAAAATAAACCATTTTTAAAATGTTTAGCTCCTGTCCACTCTTTAGAGCATGGTATAATCATGGTATAACGCTAAAAAATAGATATAAATTTTGAAAGATGGTCATGCTGATATCTCAAGCATATTATGACATTATCAACTTGGAACCTTTGAAAATCAATTTGAAACTCACTGGAGGATCAAAGTACGTGCCAAGGTCTTTCGTTTCACCCAGTGGTTGATTGCATATTGCAAGGATATCGGTATTCTCAATTTAGACCATTTTTAGCTCAACTTTGACGTAAGTCAAATTTTTAGCTCAACTTTGACGTAAGTCAAATTTGAGGTTATGCTATGGCCCATCCGTCAACAATTCAATACGACTCGGGCTAGAGGACGTATTTATGAACCAATCTTTACAAAACTTCTTGAGTACTTTTGTTATCACCGTGGGACGAGAACGAGTGCTTTTGGGTGCGGTCCAAAATTCAAGATGGCCACCAGCAGCCATTTTGTACTTTAGTTAGTGCAATCAGTGTTTTGTACAGAACTTCTGTATGAAAGTTCTGATTTGAATAAATTTTTGTCTGAATGTTTAGTAACATGGAATACATCACATATAATACAGGTTTTTTTCTCGTGCAGAAATTCTGCAAATTAGATGAACTTTGATTTTTTCAGTGCTACTTACACACAGTAAGTACACATGTCAATACGGCTCAGGCTAGGGGCTGTATTTATGAACCGATCTTCACGAAACTTCTTGGGTACCTTTGTTATCACCTTGGAACAAGAACGAGTGTTTCAGGGTGTGGTCCAATATTCAAGATGGCTGCCAGTGGCCATTTTGTACCGAAATTAGGTCCAATAAAGTTTTTTGTACACAACTTCTGTATGGCTCAGGCTAGAGGCAGTATTTATGAACCGGTCTTTAAGAAACTTCTTGGGTACCGGTACCTTTGTTATCAAGATGGCCACTGGCAGCCATTTTGTACCAAAATCACTGCAATCAGCTTTTTGTACAGAACTTCTGTATGAAAGTTCTGATTTTAATAAATATTTGTATGAATGTTTAGTAACATCGAATACATCACATATAATAAGTTTTTTTTTTTCTCGTGCTCACATTATGCAAATTAGATGGACTTTGATTTATTCAGTGCTACATGTACACAGTATATGTCAATATGGCTCGGGCTAGGGGCTGTATTGATGAACCGATCTTCACAAAACTTCTTGGGTATCTTTGTTATCACCTTGGGACGAGAACGAGTGTTTCTGGGTGCTGTCGGGGAATTAGGCTCATCGGTAGATAATCAAAAATTCAGAAAACATCTCAAACACATTTTTGTATTATTCGCCTTTCCCGGCAAACATCAAAGTCAACATAACATCACTGCTCTCTTTTTACCAAAGAGTTTTTTAACAAAAATATCTCGAGTTACGTCCCCTTTACCTTATAGCGGATGAAAACTGCACCATGTCGTTTCGCTCCAGACTCATACGCCCCTAACACTATAACATCCCCCGCTGAAATAAAATTGAGAAGCAATTTTCCCCCAGAGTAGGCCTACCAATGAGTCGAGAGCCAAACAACAGTATGCATATTCAACCTGACCCAAAAATGAACAAAAATTAAGTAAGCGGAGAACATTTAAATTTGAAAATGACCTGACTTGTATCAATATGGAATCCACCACTGATTCTCCAATAATATGCATATAGCTTACTGGCCAGGTAAACCATAACTGTCTATCTATCTGCATTTCCTACGAATGCAATTAATCAAATTATCAGGTTAAAAGAAATTACTAAGGACAATCAAATACTATTATTAAAGGGGGAGTATCAAAACCTGACTCCAAACACAATAAATAACATCTTAGGACTGTAGAATGGTGTCCTGTTAGTTAACATCCAATACCTATACCAATACTCATACATGTATTATTGTATACCGCTAATTGCATTCGGTATATCTACATAAACTTACAAACCGTGCTAGGTCCCAGAGATACAAGTCAAAGAGAGACAATCAAGAAAATCCAATCAACCATAACCATATACAACATGAGTATATAATATTCATGTATGTACAATGATATGCGAACAGTGGATTATTCCAGTGTCTCATAATGAAATGTCAGAATTATGAAACACATATATAAGAAAAAAATTTTTTTTTTGTTTTTTTTTGTAATATCCAGTCTAGGATTAAATCACCCAAAACAACAAATATGGAACCCGTAGGTCTTAAAACACAAAGCCTGTTATAACAGTCTCACATTACATAATCTCATATAAGATTATGTTACACAATCGGAGGGGGTCTAATGTATAAAGACTTCTTAGCCTTATTGTCAAGTTTGGACAAGGACAACCACTTGGCATTTTGAGCGGGTTCACCCACAAGTTGTACGAAATATTGAATACCCTCTGATGTATGACGTTGGGCTAATATTCGCTTAATCTTATTACACTGTTCATCACTAGATAAAGGAATATCATTGGGGTCAATATGATCTGAATCTCTCAATTTGAGAGGTTTCCTAACCGTTCGTTTCGGTCTGGGGGTGGGAAACACTGCGGGATGATTAGTATCACTAAAAGAGTCAACAGGAGTTACAGAACTACCTGTATAGTGTCCATCCTGGTTTTCACACACTGGTACATGTACATTCTCAGTCTGTGTGGACTGAGACACAAAAGTCGTATGAGTTGTAACAGAAAAAAAATTATCGGGGGTTGGTTCCCTAACATATGCTAGCTTTAATCGATCAACGTGTATAGCATGAGGAAATTTCTTCTTTCCACTGGGATCCCTCAGAGAAACCATATGTTGGCTTGGAATACCCACAACAACATAGGGTCCACTGAAGATATTCTGCAATTTTTTAGCAGGACCTGAAAACTCATCATGCAAATACACGTAATCACCAGGGTTAAGTTCCAATAATGTTTTGTCTTTATTGGTTAGTTCTTCCATAATGGACTTAGAATGTACAAGCTTAGTCTTAATATCACTGCGCATTTGTAATAAAACATCTTGTTTGGTATGCAAATAATCTGATATGCTCCTTGGCAAAGACTGATCAACATTCAAAGTATTCGTCATTGGGAATTTTGGTCGCTGTGCATACACTATCTCAAAAGGAGAATAACCTGTTGATGAGTTGACCGAATTGTTCAAAGCAAATATGATAGAGGGCAAACATACGTCCCAGTTATTGCAGTTATTATTCATGTATGGGGTGAGTTTATTAGCCAATGTCGAATGAGCTCGCTCACATGCACCAAGGCAATGATGGATAAAGCTGGGCGTAAACTGCTGCGGAATGTCAAGTAATTTGCACAACCCTTGAGTAACTTTAGCAGTGAATTCAGTTCCTTGATCAGATATCAATGTATTACAAACACCATAGGTCGTAAATAGGTGAAAGAGAGCTTCCGAAACTGTAAATGCATCCTTATTTGGTAGTGCGATACCAACATGAAATTTAGAAAACATATCTAAAGCGGTGAAGATATACGAATTTCCTCTAGTACTACATGGCAAAGGACCATATAAGTCAACTTCCCACACTTCAAACGGTTGTGCAGGTGTAGGGTAGGCAACAATTTTATTTTTAGCAAAATGTTTTGTAATTTTGCGAGACTGACATTCACTACATGACCGCACATATTCAGCAACAATGGTGGTAAGTCGCGGAAAAAAATAATGTTGTTTCACTCTATCAATAGTATCATGAATACCACCATGTGCCCCCATTGGGAAATCATGGAATGTCTGAAGCACACTGGGTATTAAGATTCTAGGAAGCACCAGCTGATATGATGATAAAGATTTACTTCGTCGTGATTTTGGTTTGCGGGAATGAAAGAGTAATTCATCAATAATTACATAATCACATTGTTCTAAAAGTACTTTACGGGCTTCGCGTTGTGATACAGGTAGTGTGCCTTGCGATAAGTAATCAATAATAGAATGAAATTCGCGTCTCTGACAATCACGAACGTTTTCCACAGACATATTCAAATGAGAGATTGAAGGTAACAAGTCAGGTGGAGTTGGTGCATCTGAAACCACAGGGGAAGAAATAAATTTAGAATTGTCAGGGGTCAAATCACCTACATGAACATTACTACACGAGTCTTGCGAGAATGCGTCTGAATGATTACGAGTGTCGCAAGTCTCCTTGGCACAAAGAAGACTGTGAGATGTAGCTACTGGCTCGACACTACAATCAGAGTCAGTTTCTGGTATACAAGTCACTTCAGTAGGGCAGGGAAAAACACTGTCGGTCTGTAATACAGAAGTTTGTTTCTTTTCAATGTCTGAGTGCAAGTCAGAATTACTGTCACTATCAGTGTGTGGTACAAGTACAGAACTACTTCTACGGTCAGACTTGACGCGTTTGCAAAATAATGTACATATATTTTTGCGTTTGCGTGATGCAGGCGCCTGAATCGATTGATTAAGATTGTCTTCAGTGTCAGCATCATAAGCACTATTAACTGGTGCTGAAACTGGTAACACATTAGCCTGTGGAACTGGAAACACAGTTTCTAATACTTGATTGTTCTCCGAAATTACACGAACATGAGATGGCTTTTCCTGTATGTACCCGAAATATGGATCGGTCTCCTCTGGACTTGAGGATAAAGTTTCTGGAAATGTTGCAGTTCGGGATAAAGCATCGGGGACAGCCATTTCACCTGCAGGTCGATAGACGATATCGAAATCAAACTGCTGCAATATGGCAAGCCATCGTTCATATATAGCTCCTCGTAGCTGTTTTTGGAATAAAGGTTTCAATGCTTGATGGTCGCATTCTATGACGAAATGGTTTCCACGGAGGTAAGGCGAACAGTCGAGAACACTTGTGACGACTCCCAACAATTCCAGTTTAGTTGGACCATATGATTGTTGATAGGTGGATAGCCCCTTCGATCCGAATCGAATAACATGTTTCCCATCATTATGAATTTGATAAAGAACATAACCGATGCCTTTTGAACTAGTATCTACCGCTAGGTGGAATTCCAAATCAGAACGTGGAAATGCTAGCACTGGCGAATTAACGAGACAATCTTTCAATTGTTGAAAACTTGAAACACAACTTTCACTCCAATGAAAAGGAACACCCTTTTTTAATAAGCGATGTAGAGGATTTGCGATTGCACTATAATTTGGTATATATTTCTTGAACCAATTAAACACTCCAAGAACACGTTGAAGTTGTTTTCTACTCGTAGGTGGAGGGTAGTCTTTGATGATTTCGATACGGTGTTTTGGGGGTTGTATACCGTGTTTCGAAATTTCGTGACCCAGAAATATACACGAAACTTGAGCAAACTTACACTTTTTCGGTCCTAATTTCAAACCAGCATTTCTGAGCCTTGACAACACTGTTGATAAATCAGCCAAGTGCTGGTCAAAAGTCTCAGAAATGATGCAAATGTCATCCAAATAACAAAGTACGGAATCAAAAGTCAAACCTGCCATAACTTTATCCATTAAGAGTTGAAAGGAATTGGGAGATGTGCGTAATCCCATAGGAAGGCGCAAAAACTTGAAGGTACCAAAACAGGTATTAAATGCGGTGTACTGTGTAGACTGTTCATCGATTGCCATTTGGAAGAAACCCGAACTTAAATCAAGAGAGGAAATAAAATTCGGAACCTTATTGGAAAATGATTCCGTTAAATCCTGCAAGTCAGGAATAGTATATCTAAAATCAGAGGTTTGTGTGTTTAAATACCGAAAATCGCAACAGAACCGATACGATGACAAACTTTCCTCTCGTGAAATAGAATCCGGATTACTTTTAGGTTTGCTTCGCTTGGTCACAAGCACAATGGGACTGGATATAGGTACATCGTCAGCCTCAGATACCGGGGAGACAACGCCTTGCCTCAGCAACTCATCAAGTTGATGGCGCAAAACATTTTTCTTATCGGGAGGCAAACGATACGGTCTTTGATGCTTAGACACGAAATTTGGCTTCAAATGAATTTGGTGTTTAACCAAGTTAGTAAACCCAAGTGATGGATTTTCATCAGTTACAAAAACATCCCTATGTTGATAGAGACACTGTAATAATTGTTCTGATTGCTTGTCAGACAAGTGAGTTTCAGTAGGTACATCAAAATAAGATTTGAATTTTGTAATCGCATCCGAATTATCAATGCGTGTAACTGTATCGGACACACATTGACTACTTTGGGTCACATGTGCACACGATATAGGCACAAGATCAAATGAATTGTCACAGATTTGCAAACTGCACAATGTGGCACCCTTATGAATGGATACTGTGTCCTTACCAGGATTTAGTAATTTTACTGGGATCATCCGATTAGGAGAGCAAGTAACAACTGCTTTGGCTGTCAATAAGCCTTTATTGAGCAACTCAGAATGTACCAGTGTGACCCCCTGTGTACCCACTGGCACATTCCCAGGTACTCGACCACTGAGTACACATTCAGAACCTGGTGTGACAACAAATGTCTGTTGCGCCTTCACCTTAACATGTTTCTTAATGTCACAAAAATTAGCCTGCTTGGTAAAATCTAATTTAATGTTATGTGCTCTCATGTACTCTGTACCTAATATTAGAGGATGTGATGCCTCCTCTAAAATATAAACTAAGACATGGTAAGGGCGATACTTGACTGAGCTATCGACACGAGTTGTATTGCTAAGACGAATCTGAGCAGTACCATAAATATGAACAAATTTATTATCAGCTAATAAAATTTTAGAACCGGATGGCTGAAAATTTTTGCAGTCGGTACTATGTGAATCAAAAAACTGTCGTGAAACAATATTAATATTGCTCCCTGAATCAAGTAAAGCAGTAAGTGGTGCACAACGGGACCCTGCAAACACCCGCAGATACATAAAATTATTTTTACAGCATATCTGATCATTATCAACTGAAAAATCATCAGATATACAAGAGGAATCACTAGTAACAGAATCAGAACTGAACAAATGATTTTCATGTTCACGTTCGCAGTCAATCGACAGAGGGCCCGAAAGTTGGCCTACACTTTCAGGCCGTTGTCGTTTAAATGAGGACATGAACGAGCAGTGTGACCGGATTGGTCACAAAACTGACATGTAACTTTAACAGGTCTAGAGGTGGTTGCAGTAGTACCTAGTAAACAACTTTTGGCTTGATGGCCCTGCTGATTGCAAAGCTGACAAAATGTTGGAGACTTGGGACCCATCCCATTCCAATTACACTGCCGCTTGTAGTGGCCTCGGCCTGAACAATGAAAACAAGACTTTGACTGATCATCGCGTGTCCTGTCCCGATCAAGTTTTCTAGGGGTAGATTGAACTTTATTACCAGGACTCGTTTCAAGAGCAATCAAGCGTTGGTTGATTTCCTCTAAGGCATTTTGAACAGATACACCCGAAACAGACGGAGATGGGGGTGAGGTCACTGCATTCACAGACACGTCGGAATGAGAACGGTAGCCATGTGCCTCTCCAAGTTTAGCAGAATGTAAGGCATCTCGGTACGTTTCAGGGCGACCAGCCCGTACAAAAAATGCTAATTGACTTGGCAAACCATCTACAAATTTACAAATTATATTGCGTTCGGTTTTTCCCAATCGTCTTGCCTTTTCCAGAACTGATGAATGAAAATCCTCAATGTGCTGTGATGGTTTTAAACACATTGTGTGAAAAGTGGCCTCTTCAGCGACCAAGGCAGGGTGATTAACAGTATCACAGAACTCTGCTCGAAAAAGAGCTTTGACGGTGCCCCAAGATCGTCCAGGTTCCTCAGGGAGAGTATGATACCACACCAGAGCTGGACCCTGCAGATGGAGATGAAAAGCTGCCAAAGCCTGTGAGGAATGTTCCTGAATATTGGACAGAACAAGATATGACTGAAATTCGGTTAAAAATTTTGAGGCGTCTTCATGTAAAAATCCAGAGAATTTCTTGATCAGTTTGTCCGTCACGAGAGGTGACTGCACGATGATGGGTGGGACATTTTGTCGCGTGTCCATTGCCGAATCTGCACTCTGAAAGCTGTTGACAGTCTGTCTTGAAGATCGAGGGGTAAACGGGTTTTTATCATAGTTAATAAAGTCATTGGTGACCCCACGGTCAGCGTTGACGACCTCGTGACCATACATGGGATCAATGTCACTCATCATTTTTCAACCAAAGGAAAGTTCAAACCGTTCATAACGAAAAAAGTCTATAACTGGCAAACAGCAACATCGCACGGCGAGATTAATCGAATTAGGTTTGATTCTCCACCATGTCGGGGAATTAGGCTCATCGGTAGATAATCAAAAATTCAGAAAACATCTCAAACACATTTTTGTATTATTCGCCTTTCCCGGCAAACATCAAAGTCAACATAACATCACTGCTCTCTTTTTACCAAAGAGTTTTTTAACAAAAATATCTCGAGTTACGTCCCCTTTACCTTATAGCGGATGAAAACTGCACCATGTCGTTTCGCTCCAGACTCATACGCCCCTAACACTATAACAGTGCAGTCCAAAATTCAGGATGGCTGCCAGCGGCCATTTTGTACCAGAATTAGGTCCAATCAGTTTTTTGTACACAACTTCTATATGCCTCAGGCTAGAGGAGGCCATATTTATGTACCGATCTTTACGAAACTTCTTGTTTACCTTTGTTATCACCTTGGGAGGGTACCTTTGTTATCACCTTGGGACAAGAACAAGTGTTTTTGGGTGCGGTCCAAAATTCAAGATGTCTGCCGGCAGCCATTTTGTACCAAAATTAGGTACAATTGTATGCTTATGTGTGTATATGCACATATGCAATTAAATGTGTAATTCCATATCCTGAATCTTCAACCGCCGGAAAAAAGAAAACGTTCATTCGCAGTCCATATTCGATGCTTTCTGTTCTTTACCTGGGAGATAACAGGTAAACAGCCAGTCTGGCTTTATTATCTCCCTACGATGTATCAATATTTTTGTTTCTTGATACAGATTATCTGTTAATTGTAAAACGTTATTGATATATCGTAAATTAAAAATATCTATCTATCAATCAGTTTTTTGTACAGAACTTCTATATGAAGGTTCTAATTTGAATAAATTTTTGAATGAATGTTTAGTAATATGGAATACATCACATATAATACAGGTTTTTTTCTCATGCAAAAATTATGCAAATTGGATGAACTTTGATTCATTCAGTGCTACTTATACACAGTAAGTGCACATGTCAATACGGCTCGGGCTAGAGGCTGTATTTATGAACCGATCTTCATGAAACTTCTTGGGTACCTTTGTTATCACTTTGGGACGAGAACGAGTGTTTTGGGGTGCTTTTGTTATCACCGTGCTATGAGAACAAATATTTTTTGGGTTCACTCCCCCCCCACCCCCCCTCCCTCCCACAACTCATTGCAGGGGCATAACAAACTGGATGGAACATAACACAGGCAGCAAAACTTGTGAAAAATTGTTATCGCATCCCTCACCCAATCCTTTTCAAATTTCAAATGTAGCTTTGGTGTGATGTCTAGATAGGAGTTAATGATTTTTTTCGAATTATTTTTAAAAATGTTGCTGCCATTTTTAGATATGGCATATACATTGTCAACCACTCCTTTACCACACATGCCCTATAGGGTGCAACTCTCACTCAATCTTTTTTCAGCTCTTGTGTGGCTTTAGGGTGATGTTTCAGTTCCTACAGCACATCCTACAGGCTGCATCTCTCATCTGATCTTTTTCAAATTTCACATGATTCTGATAGCCTCTACAGTTTCAAAATTTTATTGAAAACATAGTAATCACTGGCCATCTTGGATTTTGAACCTAGGGGAGTCACAGGCCATTTTGTACATTCTACATGTCCCTTCTCATATCAAATTTTTTCACATTTGATATGTAGCTGCACGCATGCACGTACAAACACGTGCACAGTGCTACCATAACTGATGACTAATGAGTTTTCCACATAACTCTCCAATGTCTCCAAACGTTTTGTCAGTGTTATAAAGTGACTTTCATGAACTATGCGTTGTTTAATGAAAGTTTGCCGAGAATTCAATGCTATCGATGCAAAAAAAATACTGTAAGGCTATTGAGAGTTTATTAAGTGATTCTCAAGCAATTTCCTTTTTAAATTGGTGAGGACAGGCTGATTTTATTTTTACATCTTGCTCAACTTAACGTCAGGTATGAGCTATTGGGATGGGTTGTTTTCTGTAGAAACTTGAGTGAATGAATTGGCATTGCTGGAATTTTCTATTTAGTTCAGTCCCTTCTTGGTCAAGTTGAGCTGCAGTGTCATTGACACTTTCATTATACTTTTTAATATGGAAATTATGTAAGAGTAATGTATGGATCATCGTAGAGTACTATGATCACAAAGGCAGATAGATAAGTTCCGACCAGGAGCCAATACTATGAAACTTTTACATTCTACCTATTAATATAACTGACTAAAAGGGGATATGGTGGCATTGTGGTAACCGATTCTCGTCAGATCACCGAAGTTAAGCGACGTTGAACCTGGCTAGTCTTCGGATGGGTGACCGTCTGAGTGATCGATTTGGACTCCCGCGTTGTGTCCTTGAGCAAGGCACTTAACCACAATTGTCCACATGGGGGCACAATGACGCCGTGTCCTAAGGCGTACTGCACGTCGATGGTGTACATGTCTTCAACCAATCTAATCCTGCCTGTGCTGCAGTGTGGAGTTACGATGTTGGGTAGCTGGCAGCTGCTCGTCGTTGCAAGGTGGTTCTCTCTGGCTACCTCAACCAGAAAAAAGGGTCACGGTCCTGATTAGCCATTGTGCATAAGTATGTGACTTTAAACACCAATAAATAAATAAATAACTGACTAAAATGAATCATTAGCAGTTTAAAAGATATGACAATTTGCCATACTAGAAAATCCAATTTTAAAAGTTTTATAGTATTGGCCTCTGGCCATGACTCAGTAGGAACCCAAATTATCTTTCTGCTTTTCTTCCAAAACTACAGTAGAATTTTACCTGCCAGAGGAGAAATGTGAGAACCTTGGATATAAGATGCTATTTTCGTTTTTCTTGATTTTGTTTTGATTTCGGATCATTTTAATTTAAGAAATCACGTCCAATTGGTGAGCCTGTTAAGACCCAATCATGAGGGGATCAATAGAAATATTACCTTTGTGACCCAAGTACTGCAATCCTGACTAGGACCATCTGGTCCTGATGCACACCTCTCACTTCCCTACAGGGTAAAGTAAAAATTGGAAGGTCCTGATTAGGACTATGCCCCGTGGGAACCCTGAAACGTGGAGCACTGCTTGTTTACTTTCGTAAACAAGTTCTGCTTTACTGGTAAGACAGGACCCGAGAACCAATGCCTGAAGTGGAAGTCCTCTAAAATGGGCAACATGGCTATAAACGTTTTGGCTAAACTTGACTTCATACATATGCTGCAGTCGTGATGTTGTCAAAGATGCTGAAAGTGACATTAAACAGCAATAAATAAATAAACTAGAGTGATGTCACGCATGCAACCCGACTTTCCCAGGAATGGCAATGCTTAGATGCTAAATAGTCGGAGCCATTTTTTGTTAACAGTTTACCTAATGAGTCTGCCATATCTGCACTCGTGATATACAAAATTTGCTATTCAAATTTTATTTTTTCATTTCTCTACTTCAAAACATACCTCATGACCTTAATATTAATGGAACAAACTTGATGAGCTTGTTCCAATAAGGAGTAATAAGCCATGGTTAGAAGTAAATAAAAAATGAAAAAATCTGATGTTTCAGAAAAATAATTTGTACTGTTGGCTTCAACTTGTGTTAGGTAAAGGATTAAAGATGCAGTACATAAAGCAATGTTGGGCTATATGAGTCAATTTTCTTTTTTGCATGTAATAACTCCCAATCCTTCAAAATGCATTTTGGGAATAATTGCCTGAGTGACACGTTTGTGTGTGTGTGTGTGTGCAGGTGGGGTGGGGGGGGGGGGGGGGGGGGAGTTGTCGAACCTATATTGAAACCTGGCCTCTATTACTAGCTGGAAAATACACATATCAACTTTGGTTGAAAACAAATAAAATAATCCAAACTAGAGTAATCAGTTGGAAACCAATTGTTTGCAGACAGATGGACGGACGAAAGTCATGACTATAGCCCTGACTATTGTCAGGCTAAAAATGCATTTTGTACCGAAGAAAAAATATTGCATGAGTGGCCCTGGGTGAGGAGGAGGTGGTGTGGGGGGGTGAGGTGTGGGGGAGAGTGGGGGTGTGTTAGGGGAGTCCATTTTTTTTTCCACATGTGGTCAGTCTAAATCCTTCAGAATGCATTTTGAGCAGAGAAAAAAAAAACCTAACTGGCACCATGGGGGTGGGGGTGGGGGGTGGTGTTTGTCTGGGTTTTTAACCACAAACTTTAACCAAAACTGTAAAGGTGCATTCTTGATGAAAGAAAAAAAAAGTGCCTAATTGGCCCCCCCCCCCCCCCCCCGGTGGGTGGGGTGGGGGTGGTGGGTGGGGTGGTGTTGGGGGTTACGTGAGTTTTAAAAAAGGTTCTGCATGTAGTGACTGTAAATAGTTAAAAATGCATATTCGAGGAAAGAAAAAAAAATGCCTAATTGGGGGGGGGGGGGGGGATAATTTCTGTCTGGATTTTTAACCACAAACTTTAACAAAAAAAGCATTTTTGACAAAAGGAAGAAAAAGGTTCTGCATGTAGTGACTGTAAATAGTTCAAAATGCATATTGGAGAAAAATGCCTAATTTGGGGGGGGGGGGGGGGGGGGGGAGGGGGGATGGAGCTTGTCTGGGTTTTTAACCAAAACTGTAAACAAGCATTTTTGACGAAAGGAAAAAAAAAGTGCCTAATTGGCCCCCGGCGGAGGGGGGGGGGGGGGTATGTAAGTTTAAAAAAAAGATTCTGCATGTAGTGACTGTAAATAGTTCAAAATGCATATTGGAGAAAAGAAGAAGAAAAAAAAGCCTAATTGGCGGTGGGGGGTGGGGGTGGGGGGTAGAGGGTGGGGGGTAGGGGGTGGTGGTGTTTGTTTGGGTTTTTAACCACAAACTTGGAGTCACCCTACCAAGCTACAATGAAATCCCTTCATAATTATGGCCTGTGGAATATTCTAAAGGTTTTCAGGCTTTGGGCCTCTGTTGCCGTCACAGTTGCCCAAAAGGGGACGTTCTCATGTAGACATTATATGAAGTCAACCTATCAAGTTACAATGAAATCCCTCCATAAATACGATGTGTAGACTGTGCCAAAGGTTTTCGGGCTCGGGCAGCCATCATGGTTGAATGATCGCAACCAAAAGGGGACATTCTCATCTGGGCATCATGTGGATTGATCCTACGAAGTTACAATGAAATCCCTTCATAAATATGACTGTAGACTGTGCTGAAGGTTTTCGGGCACCTGTAGCCGTCAAAGTTGCCCAATCACGTCCAAAAAGGGACTTTCTCATGCTGACATTATATGAAGTCAGCCTATCAAGTTACAATGAAATCCCTCCATAAATATGACCTGTAGACTGTGCTAAAGGTTTTCGGGTTTTGGGCTTGGGCAGTTGTGATGGTTGATAGATCACGCCCAAATGGGGAAATTCTCATGTAGACATCATACGGAGTCATCGTATCAAGTTACAACGAAATGCATCCATATTAAACATGACCTGCAGACTGTGCTAAAAGTTTTTGGGTTTCGGGCTTGGGCAGCAATCACGGTTGACAGATCATGCCCAAACAGGGACGTTCTCATCTAGGCATTATACAGAGGCATTCTATGAAGTTGCAATGAAATCCCTTCATAAATACGACCTGTAGACTGTGCTAATGGTTTTCAGGTTTTGGGCTCGGGCAGCCATACCGGTTGACCGATCACGACCAAAAGGAGACGTTCTCATGAAGACATGACCTAAAACCTGCATATGAAATTCCGTGACGATCAGACAAGAACTACTGGGTATAGCCTGTACTTGAAGGTTGAATAAAAAACTTTAACCACAAACTTTAACCAAAACTCCAAACGTCAACTAAACAGAAAAAAAAAAAAAAAAAAAAAAACCCCACTTGAACCTTCAATAAAAAAAACTTTAACCACAAACTTTAACCAAAAACTCTAAATGTTAACAGACGGACAGATGGACGGACGGAGGGACGGACAGACGGACAAAAGTCATTACTATACCCCTTACTAAATAACTAAACAAGGATTGCACATTGCCGATGCAGAGTCAAGGTTTTCTGCACCCGTAAGACTTGTCATTATAAGAAAACCAAATCCATTGTTGAAGTTATAGAACAAGCAAAAAACAGGAAAAAATGATCTAATTAAGGGCCTTAACTCTGCTCAGTATGGCCAAACCGAACTAGTTTTCAAACTCCTTCATGACATTGTTAAGAAAGTCTCGCATACCATAAACTGACCAAATCCATTGACAGGCCTGAAAATAAGCAGTCTGAGATTTGCAGAATGAGGGCCCCAGAGGGTGAATTTGATGATGCTATCCTATACAGTGGGCCAATTTATCCTCTGGGTACCTCTTTCTGTTTAGTTTGGACACCCTGATTCACCCTTTGGGGACCTCATTTTGCAGATGACAGTCTGCTTATTTTCTAGCTTGTCCATTATAATAATTTTTATAATAATTTATTTATACAGAGCTTTTCCCAGCGAAACGCTGCTCAAAAGCGCTGAAAACATAGGTGACGGTAACAATGGTATTATCAGCGGCCGAAGGCTGCTTGAAAGAGATGAGTTATCAGAGCTTTCTTGAAGTGATCTGCATTTAGGGTTTTTCTAAGGTCCTGAGGGAGGGCGTTCCAGAGTGAGGGAGCTGCAAAAGTGAACGATCTCTTCCCTTCCATTGATCAAATTCGCGGTACGACAAGGAGACTCTCAGAAGCTGATCTGAGATTCCTTGACGGTGTGTGTCCATTATTTGTTCAAGTGACAGTGCCAACGAGAAAGGTTTACGCCTGCCTGCACAGGGACTTCAGTACACTGTAGGTTGAGTTTTTGAAAAAAAAAAAATCTTGACCAATAAATAACTAGAACTAGGGTCATCTGAAAAGAAAGCAAATCACAATCACTTCGAGATAAAAGTTTTCAATTTTTTCAGGCTGGCCTACTTACATGCTTTGATGAAAATTAAATTGAATTGTGTCTTTTGTGAATAATGGAAAGAGATTTGGAAAATGTTGACACATCAAAGGTTCCGAGTAAATCTTTATTGCTGATAATTTCAGGGGTGTGAGTAAGGAGAGTTGAACTGTAGGGTTATGTAGATATTTTGAGACTACACTTCTGTTACCGAATAAAAAATCTTATAATCTATCAAAGAATTGCTCTGACACTTGTTTATAGTAATTTTTTACCCCAGTACATCCTATCTTAGTATTTAACCTAATAATCTTGTTTAACATATCTCTGTCAAATAAGATATAACAAAGTAAGTGCTCAGTTTTTCTCTTGACAACAGGAGAATAACCATATCCCCGGAAATTGAATACTCCTGTTCACCCTTTACCTATTGTAGACAATATCAATGAAAGTGTCAATGACACTTCGTTGGAGTACATTTTGTAGGTGCATGTTCTGACATACAAATGAGGCGGATACACTACAAGATTGACAGATATATACAGTTGCCATTTGCGCTGAAGATCAAATCCAGTCAAACAAGTGTTACTCTGTGTGTGTGTGTGTGTGTGTGTGGGTTGAGGAGTTATGTCTCTGTTTAAATGATTGAGTTTAGATATTTTAGTTATACAAGTGTAAGAACCTTATCGGTATTTCAAAGGTGAGTGTTCTAACTTTCCAAGGTAGAACATGAAGATGAACATCACATATACATTGTCGCAATTTTGTAACTTCCGACTGGTCTTGATTATTACACTGATGGTTTACAAGTTCAGAACATCAAAGCTTTGATTGTACCTAAAAGACAAATGCTTCTAATGGCTTCTTGAGGTTTAATGTCAATGTTCTTAACCCTTTACCTTTAGACACAAAAGTTTTTTCATCAAATTTTCTTTTAATTATTAAATGTCTAAAACGGGGTACAATTTACCAATTATTCGACAAGGAAAACTACTAATAGATTCTGCAGTCACTGATCGACAATCGATTCATCATGACAGCCCTAAAATTCATTCCAAAAAACTACCTGTAGAGTGTGGTAGAAGAATTAGGTCTGAGGCCTGGGGCCCCGTACGGTTCTCATGGTTGATCGATTTGAACCAAAATGGGAAATTCATCTGGACATTCATTCAGAAATCCATTTGGACATCACAACACCAAGTCACTTAACCAAGTTGCAACGAAATCACCTCATAAATACAGCCTGTAGGCTGTGTCAAAGCTTTTAAGAGCAAGGGCTCATGACTCCCTCACCATTGACCAATATGACAAATTTAGATCAAAATGCATGTAGGATGTCCTCATCTAGTCATCAAACCAAGTCATATTACAAGTTGCAATGAATTTGCTTCATAAATACAACCTGTAGACTGTGGTAATTAAAGACCTTAAGATTTGAACCTGCACTGCTGCCACAGTTGAGAGAGCATGACCAAAAGAGCATGACCAAATTAGAATGTTCTCATCTAGACATCATACAAAAAGAAAGGAGGTTCCATGTTTATGAAAGGTTTATTAAATAAAACAAGAATTGTGACAACTGAGAATACATTAAGTTCTGTACCTTATAGTTTATGCATTCAACAAGAATAATAAGAGGTGAAGACTGTGATAAAGGACTTTAGACTCAAACTCGTGCGGCCCTCATGGTTGACCAATCTCAACCAAAACAGGGCTACAGGATGAAACAAGTGCAATGCCGATCGCAGGGGATCAGACTCCAGTCCCTCGCGGTGGATGGTCTGTTCTATAAAACATGCAAAATATTTTTTAGGCCTGTTGGGCATTTAAACAAGGACGTCAACGCCCTATAGCTCACCAACATTCCTCTTTGATAGTAACTTTGGCAACACAAGAACTGTATCAAACAGGCTCATAACATGCGACAAAGCTGACCTAAACACAACCTCTTAAAAGTAAAACACAGAAACTGATATAAACACTAAGTTAAACATGAAATTCTGAGCTAAACAGAAAACTAAACGCAACTAAAAATGTCAAGAAAAATGTGTAAAATGCAGGGTATGAGAGGTTAATCATGGAACAATAATACTGAGGAACATGTATGATGAATATAAGTGCCATGGGAAGAGAAGGAGCACAGCAGCTGACCTAAACACTTAGTTAAACATGAAATTCCGAGCTAAACAGAAAACTAAACGCAACTAAAAATGTCAAGAAAAATGTTTAAAATGCAGGGTATGAGGGGTTAATCATGGAACAATGATACTGAGGAACATGTATGATGAATATAAGTGCCATGGGAAGAAAAGAAGCAGAGCAGCTGACCTAAACACTAAGTTAAACATGAAATTTCGAGCTAAACAGAAAACTAAACGCAACTAAAAATGTCAAGAAAAATGTTTAAAATGCAGGGTATGAGGGGTTAATCATGGAACAATGATACTGAGGAACATGTATGATGAATGTAAGTGCCATGGGAAGAGAAGGAGCACAGCAGCTGACCTAAACACTTAGTTAAACATGAAATTCTGAGCTAAACAGAAAACTAAATGCAACTAAAAATGTCAAGAAAAATGCAGGGTATGAGGGGTTAAATCATGGTAGAATGATAATAATCATCATATAGCAGCATTATAAAGGCCATGATATGGAAATAGGGCAAGTAAGTGACCTAAACAGAAGCTTTAACATTATTGGACACGTATGCCGACCGATCGGGCCATTCCATAAGCTCACACAACTAAAGTTGGTGAGCTCAAAATAAGTTGCACGTTATGAAATGGATAAAAGATTTCAACAGCAAGTGGGAATTGAAGTCCTCTCTCTCCCATCATGTATCTGTTCTCAGGCACCTACCATTTAACAACAGGAACAACAATGTAATCATTCCATATTGCATTTTTATTCCAAAATTATTGATGTGCATCATCCTCCTATTATGTGTCACCAATGGTATAAATATGAAAGTACAGTCTCGAAGCATCTATCGATTATATACAGGTGGTAACCGTAAAATAGGAACACAAAATGAAAGTGTCAGTGACACTGTAGCTTAACTTGTGTGTTGTGTTTGATGAAAAGGATAATGTTCAATGTTTATGAAAGGATTATGAAATAAGACAAGAATTGTGATAATTGGGAATATGTTCATTTCTGTTCCCTGTATGCTATGTTTTTGATAAAAATAATATGAGGTGTACACTGTACTAAAGAGCTGAGGGGTGGGTTAATATGACCTCACAGTTAATGTATATGGCCCTCACATTTAACGTATATCAACGAAAGTTACGAAGTTACAGTGAAAATATTCCAAACGAGTCATCCTATCAAGTTACATTGAAATCCCTTCATAAATATGGCCTGTAGACTGTGCTAAAGGTTTTTGGGCTTCAGACTCGGGCAGCCTGTAGCCGTCAGTTTCCCAATTGCATCCAAAGGGGATGTTCTCATCTAGACATTATATGAAGTCAACCTACCTAGTTACAATTAAATCCCTTCATAAATATGACCTGTAGACTGTGCTAAAGGTATTCGCGCTTCGGGCTCAGGCAGCCATAATGGTTGAATGATCGCAACCAAAAGGGGACATTCTCATCTGGGCATCATCTGGAGTGATCCTACGAAGTTACAATGAAATCCCTTCATAAATATGACCTGTAGACTGTGGTCAAGATTTTAGGGCTTCAGGCACCTGTAGCCATCACAGTTGACCAATCATGACCAAAAGGGGATGTCATCATCTAGGCATTATATGGAGTCAACCTAACAAGTTACAATGAAATCCTTCCATAAATACGACCTTTTGACTATGCTAAAGGTCTTTGGGCTCGGGCAGCCATCAAGGCTGAATGATCGTGACCAAAAGGGGATGTTCTCATCTAGACATTATTTGGAGTCATCCTACCAACGTACAATAAAATCCCTTCATAATTATGACCTGTAGACTGTTCTAAAGCTTTTCAGGCTTCAGGCCCCTGTAGCCGTCACAGTTGCCCAATCATGTCCAAAAGGGGACATTCTCATCTAGACATTATATGAAGTCAACCTACCAAGTTACAATGAAATCCCTTCATAAATATGACCTGTAGACTGTGCTAGAGGTTTTCAGGCTTTGGGCTCGGGCAGCCATCATGGTTGAATGATCGCAACCAAGGGGGACAATCTCATCTGGGCATCATCTGGAGTGATCCTACGGAGTTACAATGAAATCCCTTCATAAATATGACCTGTAGACTGTGCTCAAGGTTTTCGGGTTTCGGGCCCTTGTAGTCATCACAGCTGACCAATCACGACCAAAAGGGGATGTCATCATCTAGGCATTATATGGAGTCAACCTAACAGGTTACAATGAAATCCTTCCATAAATATGACCTTTTGCCTATGCTAAAGGTTTTTGGGCTCGGGCACCCATCAAGGCTGAATGATTGCGATCAAAATGGGTCGTTCTCATCTAGACATTATTTGGAGCCATCCTACCAAGTTACAATGAAATCCCTTCATAAATATGACCTGTAGACTGTGCTAAAGGTTTTCGGGCCCCTGTAGCCATCACAGTTGCCCAATCACGTCCAAAAGGGGACTTTCTCATCTATCCATTATATGAAGTCAACCCACCAAGTTACAATGAAATTCCTCAATAAATATGACCTGTAGACTGTTCTAAAGGTTTTCGGGTTTTGGGCTCGGGTAGTCGTCACGGTTGGCAGATCACGCCCAAATGGGGAAATTCTCATCTAGACATCATAAGGAGTCATCCTACCGAGTTACAATGAAATCCCTTCATAAATATGACCTGCAGACTGTGGTAAAAGTTTTTGGGTTTCGGGCTTGGGCAGCCATCACGGTTGACAGATCATACCCAAAAGGGGACGTTCTCATCTAGGCATTATACAGAGGCATCCTACCAAGTTACAATGAAATCCCTGCATAAATATGACCTGTAGACTGTGCTAATGGTTTTTGGCTTTTGGGCTTGGGCAGCCATACCGGTTGACCCATCGCGAACAAAAGGGGACGTTCTCATCTAGACATGACCCCAAACCTGCATATGAAATTTTGTGACGATCAGACAAGAACTGCAGGGTGTAGCCAGTGCTAAAGGAAAATGTGAACAGACTAACAGACTTCTGCATGCGTGATCGCAATAGCTTATCTTGACTTTGTCAAGTTAAGCTAAAAATTAATGAAAATGGTCGTCCTTCGGCCATTCTAAATTTTTTTTCCAAAAAATTTTGACGCGCATCAACCGCCTAGCATCTATGACCAATGTCAGAAATCCTTCTAGTGACGTGCATCATCCTCCTAACATCTCTGACCAATGTTATAAATCCGCCTAGCATCTCTGACCAATGTTAGAAATCTGAAAGTAATAGCTCGAAACATGTCTAAGATACAGGTGATAACATCAAATATGGTAAAAAAATGACAAAAAACGTCTGTCATTCAGCCATCTTGAATTTTTTTTCAAAAGATTTCGGCCATCTTGAATTTTTTTCAAAAAAATTTGACGTGCATCACCCTCCTAGCCTCTCTGACCAATGTTAGAAATCTGAAAGTAATAGCTCAAAATATGTCTAAGATACAGGTGGTCACCCTAAACAAGCATACCTGGTTTCAAAGCAATCCGATCATAAACATGCCCTGTAGGGTGTGCCAAAGGGAAATATTGAGGTCTGACTAAACTAAGTTCTAAGAACCTTGGCCGTGGCAACATTTTTTGACGGAAATTGACGAAAATCGATAGCTCCCATCTAGAGGTCACCCCAAACAAGCATGTCAGGTTTCAAAGCAATCCGATCATAAATATGCCCTGTAGGGTGTGCCAAAGGGAAATATTGAGGTCTTCTGACTAAACTAAGTTCTAAGAACGTTGGCCGTGGCAACATTTTTTGACGGAAATAGAAGAAAATCGATAGCTCCCATCTAGACATCACCTCAAATCAGCATGCCGGGTTTCAAAGCAATCCGATCATAAATGTGCCCTGTAGGGTGTGCCAAAGGGAAATATTGAGGTCTTCTGACTAAACTAAGTTCTAAGAACGTTGGCCGCAGCAACATTTTTTGACGGAAATGGAAAAAAATTGATAGCTCCCATCTAGAGGTCACCCCAAATAAGCATACCACGTTTCAAAGCAATCCAATCATAAATGTGCCCTGTAGGGTGTGCCAAAGGGAAATATTGAGGTCTGACTAAACTAAGTTCTAAGAACGTTGGCCGCAGCAACATTTTTTGATGGAAATTGAAGAAAATCGATAGCTCCCATCTAGAGGTCACCCCAAACAAGCATACCAAGTTTCAAAGTGTTCTGATCATAAATGCGACCTGTGAGGTGTGCCAAAGGAAATTGTGGACATACGTATGGACGAGAAGTGATGGCAATAGCTCAGCTTGACTTTGTCAAGTTGAGCTAAAAATGACAACAAAAAAGTCTGTCATTCAGCCATCTTGAATTTTTTTTCAAAAGATTTCGGCCATCTTGAATTTTTTTCCAAAAAATTTGACGTGCATCACCCTCCTAACATCTCTGACCAATGTTAGAAATCTGAAAGTAATAGCTCAAAATATGTCTAAGATACAGGTGGTAACGTGAAATATGGCAAAAAAATAACAAAAATGGCTGCCATTCGGCCATCTTGAATTTTTTTTTTTAAAAGATTTTGGCATGCATCATTCTCCTATGGTGTCTGACAAATGTTGAAAATTTAAAACTAATATCTCAAAACATCTCCAAGATATGGGTGGTAACGTAACTTGAGAATGTGAAAAAATGAACAAACATCTTGAATTTTTTTTTTTCAAACAATTTTGACGTGCATCATCCTCGTAGAATCCATGAACAATGTTAGAAACCTGAAACAAAAATATTAAAATACGTCTAAGATACAGGTGGCAACAGCAAATGAAGCAAAAAATGACAAAATGGCCGCCGGTCGGCCATCTTGAATTTTTTTTCAAAAAGTTTTGACGTGCATTGTCCTCCTATTATGTGTCACCAATGACATAAAAATGAAAGTACAACGTCGAAGTATCTATGAGATACAGGTGGTAACATAAACTAAGATACAGGTGGTAACGTCAAATATAACAAAAATGGCTGCCATTCGGCCATCTTGAATTTTTTTCAAAACATTTTGGCATGCATCATTCTCCTATAATGTCTGACAAATGTTGATAATTTAAAAATAATATCTCAAAACATCTCTTAGGTATGAGTGATAATGTAACTTGAGAATGCAAAAAATGAACAAAAATGGATGTCTTCTGCCATCTTGAATTTTTTTTCAAACAATTTTGACGTGCATCATCCTCATAGCATCTATGAACAATGTTAGAAACCTGAAGCAAATATATCAAAACATGTCTAAGATACAGGTGGTAACATCAAATGAAGCAGATAATGATGACAAAAATAGCCGCCATTCGGCCATCTTGAATTTTTTTTTCAAAACTTTTGGACATGCATCATCCTCCTATTATGTGTCACCGATGGTATAAAAATGAAAGTACAGTGTTGAAGCATATATGAGATACAAGTGGTAACATAAATGAGGACAGACAGACAGACAGACAGATGGATGGACAGACGGAGTGCAATCCAATATTCCCCCAAAATAGTAAAACCGTGTGGGACTAATAACTAGATATCATACAGAGTCATCCTACCCAGTAACAATGAAATCCCTTCATAAATATGACCTGTAGACAGTGCTAAAGGAATCTAGGTCACCTCTAGACACCAATAATGCCTAACCAAAAATTGAAATTAATTCGATTCAGTGTTCATTAGTTACTGGATGGAAACCAAATTCAAGATGGCCACCATGGAAGCCATAATGAATTGCCCACTGGTGGCCATCTTGGTTCAGCTGATTGGTCCAAGAAGCTTCCTCTAGAAACCAACAATTCATAATGAAAAAATAAAAATGATTTGAGTCAGCATTCATTAGTTATTGAACGGAAACCAAATTCAATATGGCCTTGTAGGATAAGTGTTCATCAATGCTAATTCCTAAGAATTTCACAGATTTTTCTGTTTCAGTGACCCCCAACCTTGTTAATGTTCTGGTTATTTATTTTTACCTCTTGACAGAGATTATTATTCCTACCTTTATTTGGATTAAGTATGATATACGAGGTTTTCTTAGCATTCAGCATTAACTGGTTCACAGAGCACCATTCAAATAGTTTCTGAACCTCATCATTGAAATATGGTGTTATGGGATTATTGTCAGAGCCCGGGCAGTGTGCAGTGGTGTCATTGGCAAACGATAAAAGATTGAGTGATGATGAGTTACTTATATCATTTATATACAACAGAAAAAGAACAGGGCTTAAAATCGAGCCCTGTGGTACACCGCAACCTGTTTGGCTAAGTCTCATTTGTGTTCTCCGTACATAACATATTGAGATCTGTTGGACAAGTAACTTCTAAACCAATTGTTGGCAACACCTCAGATGCCATATTTTTCTAGTTTACCTAATAGTATTTCGTGATTTATGGTGTTAAAGGCCTTTGACAAATCCAGGAACAGTGCTAAGGTGCTGTTTTTTTCCTGTTTATTATTTTCTATTTCGATGCTTTTATGGAGCTGAAGAACTGGATGAATTGTGTGCTATGTCGTTTTCGGAACCCGTATTGGTGAGGGTATAAATATTAAACCTATTGAGGAAGCTAGTTAGTCTCACTTCCATGAGTTTTTCCATTACTTTTGAGAATACCGGAAGTATACTCATCGGTCTGTAATTTGTAAAGCTGTGCTCATAACCCACTTTAAATATGGGTATCACCTTCACGATCTTCATCCTGTCTGGTACTTTGCCATTTAGGAAAGAGCTGTTAATTATGTGTGTTAGAGGATCCAATACTTCATTTATCGTATGCTTTAAAGACAGGTTGTGATATAATTTTGACTTCACTTTATTTACCACTCGGTTGACTTCTGTAGGATTTGTGGGTATTAAATAAAGATTGTTGGAGACATCGTTTCTTCTGTTTCTTATGCCATTTTTTGTAAAATTGCATGTGGTTGGGCATTTTTTTATTTTTATTTTTTATTTTTGTAATTATTTCTTTGCCATCAAAAATGTTCATGTTCTTGGTTTGTTTTATGTTTTAGACCACATAATCTACGTGATAGGAAGAGTGATGGTATATTTGATCCCTTGAGTGCAAGAAGGCTTTGGAATGCTGAAGCTTTGCAAAGCCTTGTTGCACTCAAGGGACAAATTTATCAATTTTATTGACTTAGGTAAAATATTTTTATTTTTTGCATTGGTTATAAAAAGAGGGCATACGGCAACCAAAAGGACCATAGGGGTGGCTCTGAGGAACAGATTTTAAATTTTTTTGGCTTAATCTATCAAAGAATTGCTCAAACGCTCGTTTATACTCATTTCTTACCCCAGTACATCCAATCTTAAAATTTAACCTAATACATGTAATCTTGTTTAACATATCTCTGTCAAATTAGATATAACAGAGTAAGTGCTCAGTTTATCTCTGGACTACAGGACAATGACCATATTCCAGGAAATAGAATACCCCTGTTAACCCTTTACCCAAGTTGACAAGATCAAAATTTACTATTTAAAAGGATATTTTTAAAAATTTTTTGAAAAACATTCAACAAAGCGATATCTTGTGACACCTCAATGGAATGAGGTGAACAAGCTCGTTCCAATGAAGGGTCACATGATACGGTTTTGTTGAAATTTTTTGAAAAAATAATTCTTTTTCAACTCCTCAATTTAAGGGGCTATATAAGTAATGGAATTTTGTTTATTTTGAAATTCTCACCTTTCATATTCCTTAAATTCAAATTAAATATACACAAATTATACATCAAAATGAAGGTTGGGATGTATAGAACACGGAACACATATGTAATCAACTCATAGAGTTGACAGCAGGCACCACTGGTTCCTGGAATTCTGCTATCGTATATATATATACTTAAATGGCGGATGCAGTCAATTTGTTAGGTAAAAGGTTAATTGGAAGTTGTTCAAGGGCAAAGTGATTATTCATTTAAAAGTGTCCCACTGTGTATCATGATTGCAGTGTATGGTCTCACAGATATATTCAAATGGACTTCTACACCTTACTATCAGTTTTACTCAGGGGAAGGAGAAAGAACAAGTCAGGATGAAAAAGATGAGGTGGTCTTCTTTATTATAGAAATTACATGCACGTGGATGAAAATATGAGAAATAATGTTTATACAAGTAATATTCACTTCATTCCATTATTCACTGTCTCTGAATTTCAATCCAAGAGAACTGCACCAATCTTGTGTTTCAACTTTAATACTCCCTGTTAGCGATTCCAGTGTAATTCTACCACTGCCATCACCACAAGAACCTGAATAGAAAGAAATGTCAGCTGTGAAAATATTTAACTGGCTTGCTGCAGGAATATTTTAGACTGAAATATATACACCACAAACTTAATTAAACACCCTCTGTTTTTTTCTCAGTGGTGTTAACAGAAACTGTCATGACTTTCATGCAATCTTTCAGATGGCCAAAATTGATTGTTTGCGGAAAGAATGGTCTATTGACAACTGAAATACAACACAATGATGAAAATATGCAGTATTTTAATGGTGCTAATTACACATATCTGTCACTAATGTATTTGATGTTAAAATGTTCTCTCGACAAGTATGGTGCTGGAACGGTTCATGATGAAACAATGCTAATAGTTGCTGACAAAAAATATAACTTGTGATCTCCTGAACATAATAGCAGTGTCTAACGTCAGTAACGAGTGTATCCACCAAGTGCCTGGATGACAGCATGAATCCTCCTTCTAATGCTACCAGTGAGACTTCTGACATGGTCCAGAGGCAACTGCTTCCACTCCTCATGCAATGCAGCTTCCAAATCGGCCAAATTCTAAACAGATGAATCCCTTGCTTGCACACAACGTTAAAAAAAGTCCCAGATGTGTTCGGAGGGTTTCAAATCGGGGCTCACTGCAGGCTAAGGTTGTGTTGTAATAGCATTGTTCTGAAGGAGTGCTCCCACAGCATGGGAACGATGTGGCCTTGCATTGTCGTCCATGAAAACAGGGCGAGAAACCAACAGGTGGTAGTCAAAACAAGCATTTGACTACTGATAAAAAACACAACAAAAATGGCCTCCATGCCGCCATTTATTTATTTATTGATGTTTAAGGTCACATATTTATGCACAATGGCTAATCATGACCGTGACAGTTTTACGGGTGGAGGAAGCCGGAGTACCCGGAGAGAACCACCGAGCAACGACGAGAAGCTGCCAGCTCCCCAACATCGTAACTTGTGTTAGATTGGTTGGAGACATGCGCACCATCGACGTGCAGTACGCCTTAGTACACAGCGTCATCGTGCCCCCACGCGGGCAATGGAGATGAAGTGTCTTGCCCAAGGACACAACGCGGTTGCCGCACGTGGGCTCGAACCGAGGACCTCTCGGTTTGCAGCCTGCACCTCTACCTACTGAGCCACCGTGCTCCCCCATGCCGCCATCTTGGATTTTGAAGGAAGAATATTGAACGTGCATCATCCCCTCCCAACCGTCTATCCATGTGCCAAATATGCAAAGTGTAGCTTGAACCATGATGGTGGGAGGGGTGGTAACATGAAAATAGAGAAAAAAGCTTAAAAAACACAACAAAAATGGCCGCCATTCCACCATCTTGGATTTTGAAAAAAAATTTTTGAGTGTGCATCATCCCCTCAGAACCATTTATCCATGTACCAAATATGAAAGGAGTAGCTTGAACCATGTTGGTGGGAGGGGTGGTAACATGAAAATAGAGAAAAAAAACTTTAAAAAACACAACAAAAATGGCTGCCATTCAGCCATCTTGGATTTTGAAAAAACAATTTTGAGCGTGCATCATTCCCTCAGAACCATTTATCCATGTATCAAATATGAAAGGTGTAGCTTAAAGCATGTTGGAGGGAGAGGTGGTAACATAAAAGACAGACAGACAGACAGACAAGTGTTTGACCACCGAGGTGGTATTAGTCCCCTACGGCGCTTTTGTGACATAAGGTGTTTTTGTCACAGAAGACACTAGAGTATATAAGCATCTTGGATTTTGAAAAAAAAGTATTGAGCGTGCATAATCCCCTCACAACCCTTTATCCATGCACCATATATGAAAGGTGTAGCTTGAACCATGTTGGAGGGAGGGGTGGTAACATAAAATAGAGAAAAAAGCTTAAAAAACACAACAAAAATGGCCGCCATTCTGCCATCTTGGATTTTGAAAAATAAATATTGACTGTGCATCATCCCCTCAGAACCATTGATCCATGTACCAAATATGAAAGATGTAGCTTGAAGCATATTAGAGGGAGAGGTGGTAACATAAAAATAGACAGACAGAGACAGACAGATGGACAGACAGACAGATGTTAGATTTTGAAAAAAAAATATTGAGCGTGCATAATCCCCTCACAACCCCATTATCCATGTACCATATATGAAAAGTGCAGCTTGAACCATGTTGGAGGGAGCAGTGGTAACATAAGATAGAGAAAAAAGCTTAAAAAACACAATAGAAATGGTTGCCATGGCACCATCTTGAATTTGGGAAAAAAAATATTGAACGTGCAACATCCCATTACAACCCTCTATCCATGTACCAGATATAAAAAGTGTAGCTTGAACCATGCTGGAGTGAGGGGTGGTAACATAAAATAGAGAAAAAAGCTTAAAAAACACAACAAAAATGGCCACCATGCCGCCATCTTGGATTTTGAAGAAAGAATATTGAACGTGCATCATCCCCTCCCAACCCTCTATCCATGTGCCAAATATGCAAAGTGTAGCTTGAACCATGTTGGTGGGAGGGGTGGTAACATGAAAATAGAGAAAAAAAACTTAAAAAACACAACAAAAATGGCCGCCATTCCGCTATCTTGGATTTTGAAAAAACAATTTTGAGCGTGCATCATTCCCTCAGAACCATTTATCCATGTACCAAATATGAAAGGTGTAGCTTAAAGCATGTTGGAGGGAGAGGTGGTAACATAAAAAACAAACAGACAGACAGACAGACAGACAGATGGATGGACAGACAGACAGATGGACGGACGGAGTGCAATCCTATAGACCCCTTACGGTTCCCGTAGGGTACTAATAAGACACGACAACCGGATTGAGAATTCCCAGATGTACTGATGAGCACTGAGTTTCCCACGTACTGTCAACATATCAAGTTTACAATCATGAGAGAGGCATCCCCAGATCATTACTGGTCCTCCAACATAAGGAACAGTAGGTCTGATGTTCCTGGGTACGTAATCAATATTTCTATGCATCCACACTCTCATGCGACCATCTGTGACGTGAAGCAGGAACCTACTCTCGTCTGACCAATGGACTTTCCTCCATGTCCTGAGATTCCAATGCTGTCATGCCATATACGACTCCAAATGTCGTTTAATGCTGATCGGACAGAGTTGGATGCTTGATGACCCTTCTGGACCCCATACCCAGTGTTTTGAGATGATTTCGGACAGTTCTGTTGCAAAAATGCCTGTTAGGGAGCTAAAGACATGTTTCAAAACCCCACTTGAAGCAAAGGGTTCACGCCCAACGAGGAGGCGTGCCAGACTCAAATCTTCCCGAGGAGAAGTCTTCTGGGGTTGTCCAGGCCTTGGTTGGTCCTTAACATCGTTGGTTTGTTGATGTTTTTCGGACAAGTCTGCTGATGACAGAACGACTATAGCCAAGTTGCCTTCCAATCGCTTTGAATGACATGCCTGTTGCATGCATGCCAACGATTTGGCATCTTAGTGTCTCTGACAGTCTCCTCCATGACGTGTCAACATTTATTGATAAGAGAAGTGACAAATTTTCTTGTTTTATACCCAGATATTGCATGTGGATGATAGTGTTTTTTGTGACATTCGTGAGAAGCATGCTTCATGTAGACGAGAGGATGTGTTTGGGGTATCCTATCAACCTGAAACATCATGTTTCACTAGATGAAATTTACTGTAAGACAAAGCAATCATTAAAACATAATAATCAGTAACAGCAACTTCACTGTCATGAAACATTTCAGGGGGTGCATAATTAAGTTCCAGGTGAAAATATATGTGAGTCGATTTGTGCATAACCCAAGCTGCAATCTCACATTGCATACACACAAACATCAGTTACTGCTTACACATCATGCCCAAGACACGTTACCAGTTCATTATTGTGGTGCATTGAAACCTTTCTTCATGACTGCCTGTTGGACTTGGCTCTTCATGCTAATATTCTACAATGGATAAATCTTCAGTTACTGTACTGTTCCAAGTCAGGTGTATAATTCACTCTTGGTGTTACACAGTGACGCAACTGATTGCCTGTTTGAGTTTGCATTTAACCGGTAGAGTGCTGAATTATTGTGTCATCAAATCTGTTCAAGGTTCTTTGCCTTGTTATTACAATTTATGGGAGAGTGCCCAAAGGCACTCTCCTATAAGTTATAACATGGCAAATCTCAACTAAATAATTTTACTTCAAAGATAACATGAAACATATCCACAAAATCTGAAGCCTCTAAGCTAGGTACCCACACTTTTGAATAAAGCCCAAATATGGGCTTCTAACACTATACCAGTTAATATGCCTATCATCTTGAGGGATGATGAATATTTCTATTGACTCTCTCAAAAGTTTCAGTTTTACATCATTTCCGCATGTTGGTTTTGCTGAAGACACATGTGCAGTCCATACAGAAAGTAATTGGGTTTAGTCGATAGTTAGATTTTTTGTCAGATAATGGGAATCTGATGTGGGCATTTCCCTGAGTGATATGTGTATTTCGGCTCATGAATAAATTTCTCTTGAAATTATTCTGTTTAAATTGTTTCTCCTGAACTTCATTGTTGTTATTTGTAAACACTTTGGAAAAAGCCAAAGATACCCAAATTGAAGATCTTATTGTTACTGGTGATTCTAATGATAATCAACTTATGCCTCTATGAAGCAAATTTTCAGAAATTTCCAGATGTTTCAACTTGGCCCAGTTTGTCAATGATCCGACATGCATTACCGAAACTTCAGCGACGCTGCTCGATCTCTTTGCCGTGTCTCAGTCAGTGAACGTGATGTCGTGTGAAGTTTTAGATCCCTTCTTCCCAGACATGATCCGCTATCACAAACCAATTGTTATCGAAATTGACTTCGCAAAATCAGCTCATGTTGCTTTCAAGAGACGTGTCTGGGCTTATGCATTAGGAAACTACATCGATCTAAATAATGCAATCGTTAACGAACAATGGGACGAAATATTTGATAACCCCGACCTGGACACTATTGTATCTGATTTTATCAATAAAATACTCCATTTGGCATCAAAGCATATCCCAAATAAATAAATAACCTCGAGAACTAACCAACCTGAATGGTTTCATAATAACATAAGACTACTTATCAGACAAAGAAAACGATTGTATCGTGCAGCCAAACGGAGTGGTCTTCCTCAAGCATGGTATAAATACAGACGTAAGAGGAATGAGGTCGTTTCAGCGATACAAAAGGCCAAAATGATCCATTTATCTAAAGTTCAAAGCGTGCTGAAAAGCTCAGAGACTTCATCAGCACAATGGTGGAAGACCCTTAAATCTTTAATAGGAAATAATACTTCATTAGGGATCCCAACTATAACTCACCAAAACAGAACGTATTTGTCGAACATTGAGAAAGCTGAGGTGCTCAACCGTTATTTCTGTACTATTTCTTGCGTAGATGATTCTAAAGCCTCGTTGCCAGCATCTGTTCTACCATGCGATGAAATACTTGATAATATAACGCTCCACTGCCGCGATGTTTATGAAGCACTGACAGCAATAAATGCGTCCAAAGCCTCTGGTCCGGATTTGGTCAGCCCTCGTCTACTAAAAGAGTGTAAAACGTCCTTGTGTGAACCACTATCGATCCTGTTTAATATCCTATTGAATAACTGTTATTTTCCAACTGCATGGAAAAAAGCTAATGTATCCCCAATTCTGAAAAAACCTCCCTCCAACTTAGTCACGAATTATCGTCCTATATCTTTGATTAGCTGTGTAGGCAAGGTATTTGAGAAATGCATCTTGAAGCGTCTATGGAAATTCCTGAGTGATAATAATATCCTTAGCCCATTTCAATCTGGTTTTACACCTCGGGACTCTACAGTTCTCCAACTATCATATACGACGAATTCTGTCGTGCTCTGGATGATGGCAAGGAGGTCAGAGTGGTCTTCTGTGATGTTAGTAAAGCGTTTGATAAAGTTTGGCACGCCGGATTGCTTTACAAATTGGAGAAGGTCGGAATTAGGGGGGAATTACTGGATTTTCTCAGATCATATCTCTCTGATAGATCCCAGCGGGTTGTCATAGCAAACGAGTGCTCCTCTTGGAGAGCTGTCTGTTCTGGAGTTCCACAAGGTTCGATTCTTGGTCCTCTTTTATCCCTTATTTATATTAATGATATTACGGAAAATTTGATCAGCAGCCTGCGTCTCTTTGCAGACGACACATCTCTTTATCTTATTGTTGAAAATCCTGCCCAAACAGCTGATGTAATCAATCGCGATCTGGCGACAATAGAAAATTGGGCTAGATTATGGCTGGTCGAATTCAACCCACAAAAAACTGAAAGTCTTCTCATATCTCGGAAAACTAATCCCCGTTCTCATCCACCCTTGTTGTTTTCTAATACGCAAATTGCCGAAGTTGATAGTCACAAGCATTTTGGTGTTATATTGAATACTACTTGTACCTGGACTGATCACATTGATTATATCTGTGCTAAAGCCTGGACACGTATAGACTTAATGCGAAAGTACAAATTCATACTTGATAGATGTGTTCTGGAAAAAATTTACTTTGCATTCGTAAGACTCCTACTGGAATATGCCGATACGGTTTGGGATAACTGCAATGAAAGAGACATTGTTAATATAGAGAAAATTCAAGTTGCTGCAGCTAGGGTTGTTACCGGGGGAACTGTCAGTGCCAGCAAAGCCCTATTATACTCCGAAACCTGCTGGGATACCCTCCAGGACAGGCGTGGAAAACACAAATTAATGCAGTTTTTCAAGATGTACCATTGCATAACGACCCGATACATTGCTAGTAAGGTCCCACCCCCAGTATCGGCGAGCAATACGGCTCATAATCTTCGTTCAAGTGGTAACCTCAGGATTCCTTTTTGTCGAACCAATTTATACCAATCTTCTTTCATCCCGGCAGTAACTAAATTATGGAATAGAATACCACTACCTGTTAGAGAGAATAGTTCTTATAGTAATTTTAAGAGTTATTTAAATCATAATAATCGACGACCGCCATCGTTTTTCAGTAATGCAAAATGTCGTTCAGCACAGATATATCATTGCCGGTTGCGCTTGGGATGTAGTAATCTCAAGTCACACCTATATGCCAATCATATATCACTCTCACCCTATTGCCAGTGTGGAGAGATCGAGTCGACTGAGCACTTTCTGTTAATGTGCTCTTTTTACTTTAATATTCGTAACCGTACCATTGGTCAACTATCTTTTACTCCAAATGTTTCAGTCTTACTCTATGGCTCCGAATTTTTGAGTAACGAAGAAAAATCGTTCAGTCGTTGACCTTGTCCAGGATTATATTATAGCTTCAAAGCGCTTCTTGTAAGTGTATATAGATACGTGCATGCACGCGCACGTGAGAGTGCATGAATGTATGCTTATGTATGTAAATATATATGTTTGTGTGTGCGTTTATGTGCGTGCATATGTATGTTAAGTATGTATGTGTGTGTGCATGCATGCGTGCTTGTATGTGTGTCTGTATGTATGTATATATATGCGTGTGTATATGTATCGTCGACTGAGTGCTGGAGTGTTCTATGTCCCACAGGGGACATAGAACGTTCTAGCGCTCGGGCGACGATATGTATCTGTGTATATATGTATCTATATGTGTAAGAACGTAGATGTCTTCCCTATGCACAGTTCATATCCAACTTGTACGTGTGCTGTGACTACAGTCTACTTGTATTCTCTGTAATACTAGATGAGTTACCGGATCAGTTTGCACCCAGGTTGGCTTCTTGCTTTCTTTCTTCATTCCAATATTCTCTTTTTTCCTACAGTACCTCTCATGTTAATTTCCATGGTTTAAACAATATAAATGAAACTGTACGAGTGTCATTAATCTGATTATATCATTATATTGTAAATGTCAAACGTGGAAACAACCTTTTATAAGCTCTTTAGCTTTCTGTCGGATCCACCATCAACAATGTTGTACTTTGTATCTCTAGAAATGTTGAACAAATAAATATTGTTTAAACTAAACACTTTGGAGACAATGCCGATGCTGGGGAGCAAGGTGGATCCTGATTGGTTCTTTGTTTCCAATCATATTTGTCTTGTCACACTCAGTCGCTATTGTCTCCAACACATATAAAAATCAGGTGCAAGCTAGAATTCTTCAGTATTGGAAATCCGGTATGACTTGAAAGGATTACCTTTCTCCATTTGTTCGGTTCATAACATGAAAGCACGTTGTCGTAGTCGCCATTTGTTTTTGGTTTCTGTTTCCCCTACCTTGACACTGAATGTTTGAACTGTGACTCGATGACCCCGTTTGTACAAATGAATGAATTAAAAAAGCTAGCGTAAAATTTTGCTGTCAGTTGAAATTTGGGTTACTTATGTTTGGGTCATGAACTGAAAATAATGAAAGGTTGTAACTTAATTGTTTTTTGTTTTTTTAAGAAGTTTGTTGACATTCAAAATAAAAGAAATTAAAAGGGGATTTTGTTCTCATCTTGTCTGTTATACTCGACAGTGATCACATCCAGTGATCAGAACCAGGCTAGTCTGACCCACACCACTTTTCGAACATGGCCCTACTACACGCTAAACACTTATCAGTTCACATGCAGCAGTATTAACCTACCACACATTTTACACAAATCAAGTCAAACAACCAGAGATGTGATGAGCCATGGCTATTATGGTTAAAACTATTGAAAGTTTATATGATTTTCATTTTTCATGAGTATTCAGTTTATTAACACAGCTTAACATACTAAACAAACTTAACTCAGTCTTACATCAGATAATTCATTTGGATATTACTAGTATGCCATTGGGATGCGAGCTTTGTGATTTTTTTTTTTTTTTTTTTTTTTAGGGTTTAACGACACATTAACAGACAGGGTCATATCATGCCAGTGACAGTTTTATGGGTGGAGGAAGTCGGAGTACCCAGAGAGAACCACCGAGCAAAGACAAGCAGCTGTCAGCTCTCCAACATCATAACTCTGAACTCTGCACCACGGCTCAGGCAGGGTTAGATTGGTTGAAGACATGCGCACCTTTGACGTGCAGTACGCCTTAGTACACAGCGTCATTGTGCCCCCATGTAGGCAATCAGGGTTAAGTGCCTAGCCCAAGGACACAACTCGGGAGTGCGAATCAGTCGCTGAAATGGTCACCCATCCAACTACTACCCGCACTCGACGTTGCTTAACTTCGGTGATCTGACAAGAACCGGTTACCGAGACGCCACCACGCCCGTTTAGCTTTGTGATAAAAATACAAATAGAACCAAACTTCAAGCCGACTCAGATGGCTCAACCATCATGATGACTTAGCTGGCTCAGCCATCCACCATATATCTGAGCCAGCCGTGAATTCAAAATTTTACAGCTTCGAGGTTGTCATTGGCTGTTTGTTTACCCACTTTTAATGGAGTTTGTGCACAGATTAACACTGATTTAATATGACATACAAGATACAATTAAAAGGTATTCTTCAGTGATCTAGTAATAGATATTCCAATCAATAAGTATTTAATTTGCATTGAAAACATCAAGATATTAACACAATTTATGGAACTATGCAGCATTATCATATAAATACAGCTGTGATGTGTCTTCATTCAAAATTATTTTGTAAACAATTTAGAAACATATCTAATACTGTAGTCGGGGGCGCATTGCGGTAAATGGTTCTCGTCAGAACACCGAAGTTAAGTAACGTCGAGCCCGGTTAGTCTTTGGATGGGTGACCGTCTGAGCAATCGATTTGGACTCCCGCATTGTGCCCTTGGGCAAGGCACTTAACCCCAATTGTCCACATGAGGGCACGATGACGCCGTGTACTGAGGCATACTGCACGTCGATGGTGCGCATGTCTTCAACCAATCTATCCCTGCCTGTGCTGCAGTGCAGAGTTACGATGTTGGGGAGCTGACAGCTGCTCGTCGTTGCTCGGTGGTTCTCTCCGAGTACTCTGGCTTCCTCCACCCGTAAAACTGTCATGGTCATGATTAGCCATTGTGCATAAGTATGTGACCTTAAACACCAATAAATAATACGGCAGTCTTGGTAAAAGCATAATGATTCAGACAAACCAATTCTTGATTGAGAAACTTTTGCACTGATTCAAAAGAAAATGAATATTCATAGTATTATTTAGATTCAATCATCTAGACTATTTATTTATTTATTGGTGCTTTTGGAGCAGTTGTTTGGAAGAAGATTCTTTAATGTTTTTCCCATTACCCACAGTGTTAAAAAATGATGACTCAGCACTTTTTCTATGTCCCGGAAAAGTACCCAATGATAAAACCAATGGCAATTCTTTTGGACCATTCCTTTCTGCTGGTCCTAAGGAAGCTTCACACCAAATAAAAATTCTCAGTGCCGTGTAATTTTGAAGATATGGGCATTTTATTTTTTTTCTTCTATTTTTAGCTCCTGTGGTTCCCATGGGGCAACGGGAAAATTTTTTGGGGGATACATGAAGTACTTATGACCCAATAAGCCCTCATATCAAATTTGGTTCAAATCAGCCTCTCGGTTTGGAAAATAGAAATTTGGGGCGGGACCAAAATTCTTGCCCCTCCCATACCAACAGCAAATATAGCCCCTCAAACTTCTCTTGAACAAATCTGAGTCTACACCTCAAAAGGAAGCTGCACACCCCATATCAAGTCTCTGCTACTGCTGGTTCATGAGAAGATTTTTTAAGATTTAAGCACACTTTTTGGGGAGTGGCCCTACCCAGGGGCGGGGCAACTTGATTTGAACAAAATCAAAATGTGATGTCATAACAAACAACCATCTCAAATTTCACTTAAATCAGTTCATCGGTTTTGGAGGAGAAGTCGCAAACACCATGTTGACGGACGACCGACAAAGAGTGATCACTAAAGTTCACCCTGACTTTCAGTCAGGTGAACTAACAACCAGGGTCACCTCATGACGGACAATTTGTTGGGTAGAGGAAGCCAGAGTATCCAGAGAGAACCGCCAAGCAGTGGCAAGCAACTGTCAGTCTTCCCAATGCACTCACAAGCAGGGTTAGCACTGGTTGAAAACAAGTGCACCATCGATGTGCAGTATGCCCTAGTACACTGCGCCCCATGTAGGTCACCTGTCTACTGTTATTAATTAGTCTCAAAGCGTTGTGTGATACTTGAGTTATAACTAATACCTCTATTATTTTTTGTCCCTAAAATTACAATCCCTGCATACAAGTTGAAACAAGAGAATTACGGAGCTTGAAGCATTCACTTGACAAAGTTATTTTAAAGAAGGATTTTATTAGCATCTATGGCAAGTTAACAGTGCAGCAGAATAAAATCATGTAATTATTTATAACTCTGCTGTCCATTTCAAATATTTTTTTTCTAATAGTACTGAGATGCTACCACAGAAATAATGTCCAGATTTCTAGTAATGCAAAACAAGAGAGCCCAAATACAACCATGGGACTTAAATTGAACAAACTTGAATACGACACCCCCAAGGATGATGTATACCAAATATCAATAGATTCTGAATGGATGATCTGGAGGAGATGTCTGAGGATTATCAGTCATATTCCCATAGGGTACCCAAATATGAATCCAGGGACTTGATTTGAACAAATATGAATCTGAACTACCTTAGGGTGTTGTTTACCGAATATCAAAAAATTGTGAATGGTGGTTCTGAAGAAGATTTTAAAGAATATTGCTCTTTTGCATCAAGTTGAAATTTTAATCCAAGGACTTTATTTGAACAAACAATGAACCTGATGGCACTGAGGATTTTGTATACCAAATATCAAAAGAGTCTGACTGGTGGTTCTGGAGAAGGTTTTTTCAAGAATATTCCCAATATTGCACCAAGTTAAAATGTAGGCTCTCATAGGGAACCAAAATAATAAGACAGGGACTTGATTTGTAAAAATTGAATCTAACCCCTCTAAAGTATCCTGTATCCCAAATGTGAAAGGATTCTGACCAATGGATCTGAAGAAGCAGGTTTTTAAAGATTATTCCTCATACTGGACTAAGTTCAAATTCGGACTCCAAACAGGAAGCCAAATATTAACCCAGGAACTTGATTTTAACAAACTTAGTCAGGCTCCCCTAACAGTGGTGTGTACATGTACCATATATCAAATGATTGTGATTGCAGGTTCTGGAAAAGATTTTTAAAGAATATTCTGCACATTGCACAAAGTTAAAATTCAGAGCCCAAATATTAACCCAGGGACTTGATCAGAACAAATTTGAATCTGACATCCTTTAGGAACTCCAAATATCAACCCAGGGAACCCGATTTGAACAAACTTGGATCTGACCTTCCTAAGGATGCTGTATATCAAATATCAAAAGATTTTGACAGACAGAAGAAAAAGAGTTTAAAAACATATTCCTCATATAGCACGAAGTTAAAATACAGGCTCTTACAGGAAGCCCCGAAATTAACTCCGGGATTAGACAATAATACAGCATTTTGCACATAAACATGATGATGATAATATTTTTCTATCTTCTTCACCTTGCCATCAAACCCAGTCTGATTATTGTTTGTCCACTCTTCTCATACTGTCCTTAATATTTGTTCCATAATGTTACTCGTCACTCCTCTGAAAGATTCCAGTGTCTGCCAAAGTACCAGGCTCTACTTACCACTGTATTGTTCACTGTTTTCTGTTCTTTTATTCACTTCAGTAACCAAACCTGAAGACAGCCCATCTAGATTAATGCTGCTTGCTTTTATGTCTAACATAGAGTTGAATTCTTCAGGAACTTTCAGAATTACATCACCTGAAATATTAGCATCATATTATCTCTCATTTTCAAAATACATCATTGAAAAATTTGGTCTCATTTAAAGAATTTGACAGTTTTGACAACTGCTTAAAATAAAAATAAAAACAAAGCTCAGATGTGATTGGCAAACACGTGTGACAGATCGATACCTAAACAGAAAAATATAAAAGAAAATCCCAATAGGTCATTTGTTTGTATTTTTAAGAAATTAGCTGCCTTTATCAGAGAGATATCAAAACTTCAGTGTTATAAAATCACTCCGATTTTATAGAATACATTTAATCTCATTACTTTTGGTGGAATGGACATTTGATTAATCGGCTGTCACCGTAACTGCCAAATTGATCAACATCTTTTGATGGATCCTGGACATCAATTGGAAAAATAGTCTGCTGATGGAAATTTGTATGGAACACGTGCTGTGTTCCGTACAGGTTGTAAATATGGAACTGGAGGAAAAGTAATAGACATGTAATAAAACTTTGTCCTTTGAACAATTAAATAGAGAATGCCTATAGCTCCGGTTGGGACATTTTCTTCAGGATTGTAGTCTATGATATTATTTCTATCTAGCTAGTAATTATTTACTTATTTATTGGTGTTTAAGGTCACATATTTCTGCACAATGGCTAATCATGACCTCGACAGTTTTACGGGTGGAGGAAGCTGAAGTACCTAGAGAGAGCCACCGAGCAACTGACAGCTTCCCAACATACTAACTTCACAAAAGCAGGGTTAGCATTGGTTGAAGACAACTGCACCATTGATGTGCAGTATGCCTTAGTACACAATGTCACCTTGCCCCCACATGAGCAATGGAGATTATGTGTCTTGCTCAAGGACACAACACAGTTGCCACAGCTGGGGTTTGAAGCAAAGCAAAGACCTCTCGGCTTGCAGCCTGCACCTCTACCTACTGAGCCACTGCACTGTACTTTATTAACTGGTTGAATGATGGAAGCCCATTTTGGGGCTTTATCCTGAAGTGTGGGTACCACAGCTTAAAGGTTTCATATTCTGTGGATGTGCTTCAATTAATTTTTGATGTGATATTATTAGTCTGTGTGGATTTGCCATTACAATTTAAGGGAGAGTGCCTTAGGAACAAAATTTTGGCAACCAAAAAAACTTAGCAGTCTACACTTCTGGACACAAATCCATTAAAATTCCATTAACATCCCATTAATATGACTATAATCATTAAAAGTGGCCATTTTTTTCAAGAGAGATAACCTGGTTAAAATTGTCGCAGATTAAAAAGTTTGGAATATGCACATGTTCACTTAGTAGAGATGATGTTTGAAAGGTTTCATCAAAATCGGTTCATTAATGTAGGAGGAGTTGCGCACACAAGAATTTGTTCGGATGGAAAGACACAATAAATCTAAGTCAAAGGAAGATAACCTGGTTAAAATTGTCGCAGATCAGAAATCTTGGAATATGCGCATGTTCACTTAGTAGTGATGATGTCTGAAAAGTTTTGTCCAAATTGATTGATAAATGTAGGAGGAGTTGCGCACACAAGAATTTCATGTCCGGAAAGACGTACGGACGGACGTACGGACGGACGTACGGACGTACAGGGCGATTCCTATATAGCCCCCACTTCTTCGAAGCGGGGGTATAAAAATGTGAAGTCAGATGAATGGGATAGAATTAATGACACTGTAATATTTAAAATAAGACCAGTACATAGACATACTTTTTTGAACGTTTTAATTCTATTATATGTACACATGCGTTACATAAGCAATGCCCAGAAGCTACTGTAATGGAAACATTTCCTGTATATGACTGCAGTCAATAATGAATTTATGATCTCGACAGATAGCATGCCACCTCTTTTTGATCCTTACAACCTTCAGTGGGTTTCAGTGCTGATGAAAAAAAGACTGTGAACATGGATAAGAACTGGGTAAAATTTTCTCTTTGTTTGGAAGAAAGTTGAAATCCTTGACTCCTTGCAGCAGTCTTGTAATGATGCCACATGTAGAACTGAAAATTGTTGCACCAGTCTGCTGTTTTCTTACAAGCCTGTTCATCCAGTTACTGGTTGATGTATCACTTACTCATCATTCAATGCATCATCTGCATGCCATAGCCCATAATCAGTATAATTACCTTATGTGTTATGAAACAATATAAGGGAGAAAAGAAGGTATTTTCGGGCAAATATATTGTGTTTGTGTGTAAAATGTATTCCTTGTGTCTTACAAATTCAGAGACAAAAATAACCAGACTACTGTTGCATTTATAGAAACATTTACACATGCTGATCAGAAATCTAAATTGTGGCATTGTACTACTTCTAAAAAGAATAAAAGAAAGATCATAAGTGAAAATAAGTGACTTGTTGAAACCTTTGGTCTCTGCTTAAGAAAATGAAAGTGTCAGTGACACTGTACCTTAACTTGGCTGTGTGTTGTGTTTGATGAAAAGGATAATGTTCAATGTTTATGAAAGGATTATGAAATAAGACAAGAATTGTGATAATTGGGAATATGTTAATTTTTGTTCCATGTATGCTCTGTTTTCAATAAAAATAATATGAGGTGTAGACTGTACTAAAGAATTGAGAGGTGGGTTAATGTGGCCCCCACAGTTAATGTATGTGGCCCTCACAGTTAATGTATGTCAACGAAAGAAAGTTACCAAGTTACAGTGAATTCCAAAACGAGTTACAATGAAATCCCTTCATAAATACTGACCTGTAGACTGTGCTAAAGGGTTTTGGATTTCGGGCCTGTGTGGCCATCACAGCTGACCGATCACAACCAAAAGGGGATGCCCTCATCTACACTTTATACTGAGTCATCCTACCAAGTTACAATGAAATCCCTTCATATGACCTGTAGTCTGTGCTAAAGTGTTTCAGGTTTTTGGCTCGGGCAGCCATCCTGGTTGAATGATCGTGATCAAAAGGAGACATTCTCATCTAGGTATTATCTGGAGTCATCCTACCAAGTTATAATGAAATCCCTTTAGTATGATCTGTAGACTGTGCTAAAAGTTTTCAGGCTTTGGGCCCCTGTAGCCATCACAGTTGACCAATCGCGATCAAAATGGGACGTTATCATCTAGGCATTATATGGAGTCAACCTACCAAGTTACAATGAAATCCCTCCATAAATATGACCTGTAGACTGTGCTAAAGGTTTTTGGGCTCGGGTAGCCATCACGGCTGAATAATCGCGACCAAATGGGGACGTTATCATTTAGACATTATCTGGAGTCATCCTACCAAGTTACAATGAATTCCCTTCATAAATATGACCTGTAGACTGTGCTAGAGGTTTTCAGGCTTCAGGCCCCTGTAGCCATCACAGTTGACCAATCGCGACCAAAAGGGGACGTTCTCTTCTAGACATTATATGGAGTCATCCTACCAAGTTACAATGAAATCCCTCCATAAATACAACCTGTAAACTGTGCTAAAGGTTTTTGGGTTTTGGGCTTGGGCAGTTGTCATGGTTGACAGATCGTGACCAAATGGGGAAGTTCTCATCTAGACATCATACAGAGTCATCCTACCAAGTTACAATGAAATCCCTAGATATTAAATATGACCTGTAGACTGTGCTGAAAGTTTGGGGGTTTTGGACTTGGGCAGCGATCACGGTTGACAGATCATGACCAAAAGGGGCCGTTCTCATCTAGATATTATACAGAGGCATCCTACCAAGTTACAATGAAATCCCTTCATAAATACGACCTGTAGACTGTGCTAATGGTTTTCGAATTTTGGGATCGGGCAGCCATCACAGCTGACCGATCACAACCAAAAGGGGACGTTCTCATCTAGACATGACCTCAAACCTGCATATGAAATTTCATGACAATCAGGCAAAAACTATGGGGTGTAGCCTGTGCTAAAGGAAAATGTGAACAGACTCACAGATTTACAGACAAATTGTGAATAACCAAGTGTTGACAAAATGTTTCCATAGAGATTTAATGAACATCAGAAGGTAAAATTCTTTTTAGCCTAATAGTGCAATATAATAAGTAATCAAACACAGTATACAATATTTGGAGGTGAATTACCACTAAATCACAGTGGAGTACTTTTTCCACCCGACATATAATTATAATTTTTCTGATAAGCACAAGCAAAGTTTCAGTGGTACATGAGCTAAACTGTCCTAGTGCTTGTCATTTGTTGTCAGATAATGTAAATATTCATCGGGTTGGAAATCTAACCCATTGTGGTTTAGTAGTAATAAGCTCTCCACATACAGTAGTGTGGTCATAATGGATTATGCTGAAATCCAGCAGAACAGTGTTTCCACTCAGACAATTCTGGAACCTTTTTTATGGGTTTTTTTCACAAGATGGGCTACAGCTACATGCAAGTGATTGTAGCTCATGCATGTATTGTGGAAAGAAAAACCATTAGAAGAAAGTTTCAGCCATGGCCAGTAGGAACATACCTCCCCCCCCCCCCCACTCCCCCCAGCCAAAATTTCCTATAGTTGGAAATTTGGAGGTCAAATCATGAGTAGTTGGAAATTCCATCTATCTGGATTTTAGAGCTTCTTTGGCGATGCTGATGTCTCTTTTACTTCCCAAAATTCTAACTCAGTTTCAAATCGGCAAAAATTTCAACTGTTACTATTTTTATTTACAACTACAGTGTATGCAACATCAAGCTTCATAAGTATGTATTACATGATGCACTTCAAGACAATCACATCATGTAAAATCGTTACCCTGAGTTAATTCTATCATTCACAGTTACAAAATGATGAAACATCGAAAATTGATCATTCCTGTATAAGATCTGATTTAATGTTCAGACAGTGTGAACTGGTCAAAGTTCTCAGCTTGAGCATTTGTTTAGCACATATTCAATTCCCAGAATAATACCAAATAATAACCTCATAATGTGTTGGCATTTCAGTTAGTAGAATCTCAATTTTATGCCCCTTTTCATGGCTTCAGTTTCAAAAGTTTTCTTGGTAGTGAATTTCCAACTATGGGGGGTGGGTTTCCCCCTCCCAGCCCCTCCCTCTAGTTGGAAATTCACTACCTTTTTCTCCCTAATCAGAAACTTCTAGCCACGTCCCTGGTGAACTGTTTCACAGGGCTATAGTCTAATGAAGCTCATTCTAGCCCAGTGTAAATATTTCCCCAGCAGTAACAGACTAATATGATGAATTGTCATTAAATTTACATTCAGGTATTTACCTGGTGAATAATTGATTAATTTATTTACAACATAAGCTGGGTTTTATCTCTAGCACAAAATAGGCATACTTTTATTAACACAGTAATTTTCTTAAAAAGATAGTAGTATTTAGGATCAGATATTTCATGACATAATAATAATAACAGTGCCCAATTTAGTTTTCTACTGTAAAATTCCAAGCGAATTATTCCAGTGCAGTTGTAAATATTTTAATCAGATTACACCGCCATAATTAAATGTTATTTAATTAGCCTGTTTCATCTTGCGTTCAAAACAAATGTAAATGAACAGCTTAGCAGTTGTAAATACTTTAAGCAGATTACACCGCCATAATTAAATGTTATTTAATTAGCCTGTTTCATCTTGCGTTCAAAACAAATGTAAATGAACAGCTTACGAGATTTAGATTTAGATTTACCCAAAAGCAGGTCAGTCTGAAAACTGTACCAAAATTCACCTCACCGTTAGTATAATTTATAAGGTTTGCCTAGTTTAACCCCTGTTGTGCCAAATCTACACTGAATCATGGACCTGTAGACCTATACATGCCTTCATATGAGTAGCTTCTTCGCTGTTGAATTCTGTACCTAATAGCAAATGCACTTATCATTTTGCTCTCGAAACTGACCATGTCATTCTTCTCGGGAATCGATTTTATCTTCAGTCCTACACTTAGCCTCAAAGAAAATCATGTGCGGGGCTAGCCAACTACAGATTACGCTATGCATAACAAACATCGCTTCACAATGAGAATATGTTATAAATTAGTGTACCACACCTTGATGATTAGATCTTTAGGCCCATACTATATACAATGTCGATATTATAGCCTAGATCTCCATATAGAGACTGGCACAAAGAAGGGAACTGGCTGCCCACCCTCTTTATTCGAGAGTTTATAGCCTATAGTCCACCTTTGGTGTTTGTCCAGAGAAATTATTCAGAACCATTGGTCATTCGCTCTGAGCGCCTCCCCCCTCCACAGCCCCACCTCTGATGTATTAAACGACCATAGTAAGCTATAGAATCTCATGGATCTAGGCCTAGGCCTATATAGTGTCACACCATAGGCCCTACTCACCCATAAAAATGGAGAGCTAGAGCCTAAGGTACCTAAGTCTGATCATCGGGACCAGCCACCACAGACTGAGTAGGCCTATACATGTAGGCCTATTGGCATTTATTAGTATTAATTAGACCTGTGTAAAAGTTCAGCTGCTGGTAGGCTTACTCCCCCCCCCCCCCCCCCCCCCCCCACCACCAGCTTCTCTGGAGTATTTTAGCCTAGGCATAACAAGCATCTGATGGAGATTTTGTTATTAGCAAAATTATAATTCCAGAGGCTCTGAAATATGCCCTCTGACTGCATTTCTTTGGTGGTCCTCTAAGACGACCCCCCTTAGTCCCCTCCCCTTAGTAGGCTATGTTCCAATAAAACACCTATATTTTATAATTTATAAATTTGAAATGAATGCTTCTTGTTGGGAATAAAACACTCCAACTTTCAAGGACATCGTCCACTTCCCAGGGAGGTTCCCATGGGAATGATACTTGTACTAATTCAATTCTGCTACAACAGATCAATACCTTCCTCCACCCTCACCCCCCCCCCCCCCCCCCCCCACCACCCCAACAGAAACACAGAAGACCATTACGTGGGTGATTCAGGCTTTGGAGATTGCGTGACAAAAGACAAGTGTAGTCTGTAGACCAATGTGCTTCAAACGAAAAATGTTGGGCTACAGATCAGTTGCTAAATAGAACATTTAATGGGGCTTAAGCCGGAGTCCGCTTTACCGTTATCTTATATAAAATGAGTTGATACTGCCTTTCAGTCTTTATCAAAGAGATTACTCTGCACACTTCCATAGCAGCTGTACATTCACACTTGCAAACAATCTCAAACACAACCAACAAATCTTCTTTCAAAACACGTGCACATGAACTCCTGTGACGTTTCATGACGTTAAATTTACCTCATTTCTTTTGCCTTTTTGACCTTGAGTGGTGTTGATTTCTCATCGGTTCAAAATATTCATTGTGATGTTTTACCTGAAGAAACTTTCTGTCACAACATGAAGGCTGTTGACCAACTTTGTCAGGATGATGACCAAGATATTAATATTACGATTATGTGAAGAGTCGTCATTATAATGATATTGACAAACAATACACCATGCATGTTGCTGAAGAACTAACGTCTGCAAAGTTGGCATTTTGAAATACCCGCATCCAGTTGATTTTGGAAGTTCACATATTTGTTCATATTTGTGGAATAACAATAAATTTCTGGTGAGCAGCTGTATGGAATTATCGAAGCCTTGTTTTTCAGTTTTAGTGTGATCAAACACTCAATTTGAATTTAGTATCATTATGTGGTGGAACTCTTGCCAATTACCGGAGTACACTTGTGCGTGTATATTGCTGTCGGTGCTTTCCTCAATTTCAAAAGTGAATGTTTATTTCCTTTAGTGCAGTTTGCAAGTTCACTAATGTCTGTTGGCCTTCAAGTTCAATACTCAACCCCCATTTTACGCAAATGAACACATGGTACCTGCTTTGCTTCTTGTGTTGTGGGGCTCCAAGCTTAGAGTGTTTTGATTTTTAATTTAGTTGCAAATTGCGTGTGAAACGAAAGTAAAAAAAAAAAAACCACTTGTTTGATTTTTTTTATGTAAACCGAGTATTAAATTGTTATAAATGAATTCATTCACCATCACACAGCATCTTCACAATTTAATACACTTAATTTCAAAGTCCGGGCGAGTACCAAAGCTTACTGTTCTCACAAGTGAAGTTCCACAGGTGTCTGGAAAGTGCATTTGCATAGAAAACTGCATTTATTTTATGACACAAAAATTAAATAAAAAAAGTGGTTTGTTTTGCATACCTCAAGGGTGTAGGCAGTACCAGTGGTTGTGCCAGAATCCCTTGGCCAGGGATTGCAGTGGGAGGTGGGGTGGTTTGGTAGGGGGCTTGGTAGAGCCTCACGAATCCCGATGGCGGTGCGTTTATGGGCTTTGTTGTTCTCAACAAGCATGCAATACCCTCTCATGGGGGGGAAGGGGGGGGGGGGGTCTAGAGCTTCCCAATGCATTAAAGGGCTAGGTTATTCACAGGCAAGCCTGCAATACCCCTAATTGGGGGGGGGGGGGGGGTGCTGATCCTCATGTGATTCTCCTGGTACTGGGTGTAGGGGAAGCAATTATTTTTGCCCAATTGTTACCCATTTTTCTGTGTTTCACAACATCTGAAGCTTAGTTTTGAAAACTTTCACAAGTGGGTGGGAAGTGTGGGGGGGGGGGGGGGTATTTTTTTTTAGCTCAACTGACTGAAAGTCATGGGGTGCTTAAGTGATCACTCTCTGTCTGTCTGAACCAAATTTGATATACATGGTCCTTATCATATGTCAATTCAAATTTGTTCAAACAAGAGGCCACAAGTGGCCTTAATCACTCACCTGCCAAAGTGGTTCAGAGAAGTATTTGGGATACCATTCAGTAAGACATGGTTCATCAACACTACAACACTGCCACCCCCCCTCACCCCCACCAAACAGAAAGCCCCAAATATTAAGTCAGGGACTCAAATTGAACAAACTTGAATCTCACCCCCTATGGATGTTGCATATCAAATATCAAAAGATTCTGATTGGTGGATCGGAAGAAGAAGATTTTTAAAGAATATTCCTCATATTGCACTAACCTGAA
>CM062296.1:506478316-506682299 GCA_031216915.1 Pictodentalium vernedei | reverse complement strand
ATACCCCTAATTGGGGGGGGGGGGGGGGTGCTGATCCTCATGTGATTCTCCTGGTACTGGGTGTAGGGGGAAGCAATTATTTTTGCCCAATTGTTACCCATTTTCTGTGTTTCACAACATCTGAAGCTTAGTTTTTGAAAACTTTCACAAGTGGGTGGGAAGTGTGGGGGGGGGGGGGTATTTTTTTTTAGCTCAACTGACTGAAAGTCATGGGGTGCTTAAGTGATCACTCTCTGTCTGTCTGAACCAAATTTGATATACATGGTCCTTATCATATGTCAATTCAAATTTGTTCAAACAAGAGGCCACAAGTGGCCTTAATCACTCACCTGCCAAAGTGGTTCAGAGAAGTATTTGGGATACCATTCAGTAAGACATGGTTCATCAACACTACAAAGGAATGAAGTCATGAAAGGAAAATCTATGGAAAAACACTAAGGAATGGATTTGAACAAACCTGAACCTAACATGCACCCCCCCCCCCCCCCACCACACTGCCACCCCCCTCACCCCACCAACAGAAAGCCCAAATATTAAGTCAGGGACTCAAATTGAACAAACTTGAATCTCACCCCTATGGATGTTGCATATCAAATATCAAAAGATTCTGATTGGTGGATCGGAAGAAGAAGATTTTTAAAGAATATTCCTCATATTGCACTAACCTGAACATTTGGGCTCCCATAGATAGCCCAAATATGAACCCAGGGATTTGATTTCAATAAACATGTGAATGAATCTTCCAAAGATGTTATATGTGAAATATGAAAGCCTTTGGAGCAGTAGTATGAGAGAAGAAGATTCTGTTTTTCCCATTACTCACAGTGTTAAAAAATGATCACTGGAAGAGTACCGTATGATAAAACCAATGGCAGTTTTTATTTGGACCATTCCTTTCTGCTGTTCCTAAGGAAGCTTCACACAAAAATTCCCAGTGCCGTGTAGTTTTGGAGATATGGATGTTTTAAATTTTTTTTATTTTTAGCTCCTGCAGGGAGACAGGACATTTTTTTTGGCATAAATTAGGTACTTACAACCCAATAAGCCCTCATATCAAATGTGGTTCAAATTGGCCTCTCAGTTCGGAAAATAGAACTTTTGTTCCAGTCGGGCTCCCACAGGAAGCCCAAATATGAACCCAGGGACTTGGTTTTAACAAACTTATATCTCACCTCCCTAAGGATACTGTATACCAAATATCAAAAGATTCTGACTGGTGCATGTGAAGAAGAAGATTTTTGAAGAATTCCTCATATTGAACTAAGTTATAATTCGGGCTCCCACAGAGAGCCCAAATATCAACCCAGAAATATGGCTTGAACAAACTTCAATCTCACCACCTAAGGATAGTGTATACCAAATATCAAAACTTTCCGACTGTGGATCTGAAGAAGATTTTTAAAGAATATTCCTCATTTTGAACTAAGTTATAATTCAGGATCCCACAGTGAGCCCAAATATGATCCCAGAACTTGGCTTGAACAAACTTGAATCTCACCACCCTAAGGATGCTGCATACCAAATATCAAAAGAGTCTGACTGGTGGATCTGAAGAAGAAGATTTTTCAATAATATTCCTCATGTTGCACTAATTTGAACATTTGGGCTCCCATAAAGAGCCCAAATATGGACCCAGAGAATTGATTTCAACAAATATGTGAATCAATCTTCCAAAGATGTTATATGTGAAATATGAAAGCTTTTGGTGCAGTGGTTTGGGAGAAAAAGATTCTTTAATGTTTTCCCCATCACCCACAGTGTTCAAAAATGCTGACCAGCACTTTTTCAAAGTCCTGAAAAAGTACTCTAAGATAAAACCGGTAGCAATTTTTTTGGATCATTCCATTCTGTTGGTCCTCAGGAAGCTTCACAACACATAAAAAATCTCAGTGCTGAGTAGTTTTGGAGATATGGGTGTTTTAATTTTTTTCTATTTTTAGCTCCTGCAGTTCCCATGGGGCGAGATGAAATTTTTTTTTGGGGGGGGGGGGGGGGGGGGAGGGGCATAAATTAATTACTTATGACCCAATAAGCCCTCATATCAAATTTGATTCAAATCAGCCTCTCCCATAATGATGACAAATATAGCCCCTCAAACTTCTCTTGAACAAAAAAGGAAGCTGCACACCAAATATCAAGTCTCTGCTACTGCTGGTTCAGCAGAAGAAGATTTTCTAAGATTTAGGGACTCTTTTTGGGCATGGCCCTACCGAGAGGCAGGACAACTTGATTTGAACAAACTTGAATTGACATATTATAGGAAACATGTACACCAGATTTGGTTCAATTTGGTTGAATAGTTTGTGAGAAGAAGTCGATAATGTAAAGTTAAAGTAAAGCTTCAAGTTTGGTCAAATCGAGTGATATTCGAGTCCCTGTGTTAATATTTGGGCTTCCTACTAGTATGGGAGCCTAAAAGTCTTCATCATCAGATCCACCAGTTAAAATGTTGTGATATTTGGTATGTAACATGTCTAGGGGTGGGGGGGTGTTCAGATTCAAGTTTGTTCAAATTGAAGCCCTGAATTCATATTTGGGCTTTTTATTGCAGCCCAATGTTTAACTTAGTACAATGTGAGGACATTTCTTTAAAAATCTTCTCCATCAGATCCACTAGTCAGAATCCTTTCATATTTGGTACACAAACTCTTTGGGAGGGGGGGCAGATTCAAGTTTGTTCAAATTGATTTCCCGGAATTTCAACCTAGTGCAATATGAGGGAATTTCTTTAAAACTTTTCTTCTTCAGATCCACCATTCAAAATCCTTTCATATTTGTTATACAACATCAACATCTCTAGTTTGGTCAGATTCAAGATTGTTCAAATTGGGTCCCTGGCTTAATATTTGGGCTCTGGGGGGGGGGGGGGGGGATTAGGTTAGGTTCTGATTTTTTTGTCCTTCAAAACAAGTTTTCAAGAATTCTGAATGATTTTATGGAGAAGAACATTTTTTAACAAGAGCACCGCTGGGCATTGCATCATACGCAATGAACCGTTCTGTTCAAATTGTACCATTTTAACACATTTGCAATTTTTTTAGAGTGCGAGAAATTTATACTGGCATATATATATATGTTACGGTCAGACTTTTGAAATCAGTGATTTTGTGAAATTAAAAATTAAGGACAATAGCTTCACAAAAGGACTCAATAATTTAATAATGTCAAAAAAAAATTCTTGATTTCACAGTTTGAGTGTAACATATTTATATAGATATATATATATTAGAAACACCGAAGCTTCCTATCTTTAGTTATTTATTTATTGGTGTTTAAGGTTAGAGGATTTCCAACTCAAGCATTGGTGAATGAATCCTATTTGGACTGTAAAATCTTATTTGTTTTCCAAAGAAAACAAGTACTATTTCACTTCCTGTGGTTTACATAGAGGCATGTGTATAGAAAAAGATATAAAGTTTAAATAAAACACATCAAAACCATGAGATTTATTTGACTAGTCAGTTTGTTAATTGGGTAATTATTTGACCAATTAATTATTTGACGCAGTAAGTCACACAATATTGGTGTGTTTTCTTTGAACTTCATACATTTTTATTTGCATTTTCCAACATTTCATGGTAGTTTTGCAATATATCTGAAGTGAGTATTAGATTTATATGGTTGAGACCCCATGATCACACTGTGAACCTGTTCGACCTCTCTAGCTTCACTTGACAGTGATTTGTCATGCTGCAAAATTATAAAGGAAGCCAAAGTGGTTTTACTATTATGTATCAGTGCGAGAGGTTTCAAGAATTACTTTACCTTATACATCATATAATGTCCAACAGGGGCCATAATTCAGGCAAAAATTGTTCAGACCGACCCCATATTCGAACTTGACCTGTATTTTGTTGTGCTTAAACCACATACCAAGTTTGGAGCTGATCAGAAAACAAATACTAAAGTTATCATCCGGAAACCAAATATTTGACAAATTCTAAGTCCAACAGGGGCCATAATTCAGGCAAAAATTGTTCAGACCGACCCCATATTCGAACTTGACCTGTATTTTGTTGTGATTAAACCACATACCAAATTTGGAGCCGATCAGAAAACAAATACTAAAGTTATCATCTGGAAACCAAATATTTGACGAATTCTAAGTCCAACAGGGGCCATAATTCAGGCGAAAAATGTTCGGACCGACCCCATATTCGAACTTGACCTGTATTTTGTTGTGATTAAATCACATACCAAATTTGGAGCCGATCGGAAAACAAATACTAAAGTTATTGTTCGGAAACCAAATGGACGGACGGACGGACAGATGGACGGACAACGCCATACTATAATACATCCCGTTTTTCAAATGGGCGTATAAAAATAGGCCGATCAAATCGTCAGATGTGTACCCATATGTGCAGCCAGTAGAAAGATGTTATTATCTCAGGACCAATTTTTGGAGGAATTTTCAATTTGAGGGATAAAGGATTAATATCTCAGGATCAAATTATCAGATTTACACCAAAAACTATACAGCACATCAGTAACCTGAAGATATATATAAAGTAACATGACAATTGGACTGATATTTTTTGAGTTGTCTCATGCCAAAGAGATTGGAAGAATTCTGAATTTGAAGGATAATAAAGGATAAAGGGTTAATATCTCAGGATCAAATTATCAGATTTACACCAAAAACTATACAGCTTGGCACATCAGTAACCTGAACACAAACATAAAGTAACATGACAATCCAAGCAATATTTTTCAAGTTATCGAATGCCAAAGAAATGCCGGACAGACAGACGGACAGACAAAGGATGGACGAACGATGGAAGGCCACCCCGACTGCCGACATTATGTGTACCATACATGGTATGGGTACACATAATAACTTTGATCAATATTTTTAAGTTATCGCATTCCAAAGAAACTGATTGGAGTAATTCTTAATTTGATGGATAAAGGTGTTGATATCAGAGGATCAAAATAACAGATTTACACCCAAAACTATACAGCTCAGCACATCAGTAACCTAAACAGAAATTTAAAGTAACAACACAATCTAATTAATATTATTTGAGGTATTGCATGTCAAAGAAATAGATTGAAAAAATTTGATTAATTAAGTGGATCAAGGGTTAATACCTCGGGATCAAATGATCAGATTTATATAAAAACTATACAGCTCGGCAAATTAGTAACCTGAACATCTACATGAAGTAACAGGTAAATCAGATTGATATTCTTTGAGTTATCGCATGTCAAAGAAATAGATTGGAAAAATGCACAATTTGATGGATAAAGGGTTAAAATCTCAGGATAAAACTACCAGATTTACACCAAAATCTATCGGAAACCTGACCACACATATGAAGTAACAAGGCAACCTAATCTATATTTTTTAGGTTACCGCATGCCAAAGAAATGGATTGGAGTAATGCTTAATTTGATGGATAAAGGGTTAGTATCTCAGGACCAAATCGTCAGATTTACATCAAAAACTATACAGCTCTGCACATCAGTTACCTGAACATATCTATCAAGTAACATGACAATAGGATTGATATTTTTTTAGTTATCGCATGCCAAAGAAATGGACTGGAATAATTCTTAATTGGATGGGTAAAGAGTTAATAATAAAGGGTTAAAGGGATCAAAATAAGCAGTATCGCGTCGCATTTCGCTATGCAGAATTCTCGAGTTCTAGATCTTGGTGAACAATGGGCATTAGTCCTAACTTGTAACTGCTTGTCTGGTAGAAACATGATGGCTCAATGGCAAATCAGCAATTCATGAACCACCAAGTAGAATGCCGATTTGCCTCCAAGTCCTCTAGTATCCACTTGAGTAAAAAAGTTAATTGTGGTAGCCCACTCACATGATGGCAGAGTACCAAATCAGTATGTCTGTACCGTACAGGTATGTACCGGTAATGCACAGATCAAACCACTTGAAACTTCAAAAGCCACAGTAGTGAAGGAGTTAATGATTCCACATCTGATGGTGCCAGGCAGCACTACAGAAATTTACAGATCTAGGTAATGCTGCTAGTGCTACCTGCAAGTTATCTATCAGCATTACCCGACTGTATAAATTTCTTTTGTATTTTTTTTTTCAAGAAGACCTACCATTAATATATATGTAACTAAGTGTCAAATGCTCTCTAGGGAACAAAAGTACTCATTATTGTAATAATAATTGATTTTCTAGAGCGTAAAACCACAAATAGTGCTCTAAAATGCTCTAAAATGCTTGACAGAAATAAATACACTTTTCTGAAATAAAGTGTCACATCTTTTTAGGTTGCCTCTTAGAGAGGTTCAGGAGAATGCTTCAGTAAATAGGAAAGTGTTAAGATTTCTTTTGAAGACGAAATTTTGAAACTAACTGGCAGGAAATTCCACAATCTGGGATCCACGATGGAGAACACACGATCATGAGCCTGATTAGATCTGCTAAAAGGTGCAACTAGTTGAATTTGGTTTTTAGATCTGAGACTGCGTGATGGTTTATATACAGTGAGGAGCTCTTGCAGGTACACTGGAGCCAGTTTGTGGATGCATTTGAATACTACGATCAATATTTTGAAATCAATTCTCTGTTTAACTGGAAGCCAATGTAATTGTCTTAAAACAGGTGTTGTGTGTTCAAAGCATTTGATACCCGTAATTATCCTAGCAGCAGTATTCTGAACTTTGTGAAGCTTCTGAATGAGGCACTGGGACAGCCCCACTAACACTGAATTACAATAGTCTAGTTGTGAGGTGATGAAGGAGTGCACAAGTTTTTCAAGTGCTGACTGGTTAAGATAAGGTCGCAGTCTTCCAACATTACAAAGTTGCCAGTAGCATTTTTGACATATTTTATTGATATGGATGTCTAGTTTAGTCCATAATCAGTCCAATATTCCTGGCCGATTCACTTTTCATAATGATGTTGTTTCCAACCAGAATTGATATAACAGAGGGTCTAGGCATGCAAACCTCGGATATCACTAAGAATACAGTTTCAGAGTCATTCATTTTCAGTTTAAAGTCTATCATCCATTCCCGCACAAGATTTATGCAAGTTTCCATGTTATTAACTGTGGTGAATGATTCATTTAGAACAGATGGGTTGAATGTGATGTACAGTTGGGTGTCGTCTGCGTACAGATGATATGATATACCATCCATTTTAAGAAGGCGACCGAGAGAAGAAGTGTACAGAGTAAACAAGAGTGGTCCAAGAACTGAGCCCTGAGGAACACCACACTTTAACATCCTGCTTTCTGAACCGATCTTATTGATATATATTTGTTGACTGCGATCTTCTAGATATGATGCAAACCACGATAAGACAGTTCCACATATGCCATGCTGTGTCAATCTCTGCATGAGAATACCATGGTCGACTGTGTTGAATGCTGCTGACAAATCCAAGAGAACAAGCAATACAGCCTTACCCTTTTTGATGATCTTATTCAGTTGTATTTCTTTGGTGCCAGAACATCTGCTGGTGAACCTCAAGCTTCGTTTTATTGTAAAGATGCTCAGGTCTACGACGATGTTGTTTAGCAGCCCTAACATCTTCTGAAAACCACTCCACTTTTTCCCTATGAGTTATAATTTTTGACTTGGGTGGTGCATGTTCAGCCATGATGCCCTTAAGAGTTTCTTCAAATAAAGATAGCAATTGCTCAGATGATTCATGACTAATACAAAAATAGTTCAAACACAGAATTGATGAACTGATATCCACTTTCAAGGCATCAATATTCATGAATTTATATTTTCGATAAATAATTGTACACTTGAATTTGAAACATAAAAGTACTACACAATTTTCAAAAAATACTATACATGTTTTGAAAATGTATAGCATTTCGCTATGCAAATAAAAAAAAAGTATTTTGATCCCTGAGCCCATGCCAAGATTAGGCCATAATTGCAACTAAGTTATATCTGAACAGCCTCATTATAGTTCCTAAGGATTCATCTTTATTCATCAGGATATTGCCCATACAAGCAAGAACTTGGTTATGATACAACAGTTCATATATCAATAGTTGCAACACAAATATATTTAGGTTATCTAATTGGTTGTCTGAATAAAATACAGGAGAACGAACAGTAAGTTTCCAAAGCTCAGGCCAGGTGAGCGATAAATGTGTTACACAAAATTTTGAAAACAGCAGGCCTGCAGTGAGAATCTTTTAATATTTGGTTTAACGTGTCCATAAGGGGCACACATTGATTTGAAATTTGTTGAAATTAAAATCAAGTCCCTGTGTTTATTTGGGCGTCCTTTAGGAGCACAAGTTTTAACTTTGTGCAATATGAGGAAAATTCTTTTAAATTGAATTTCATTTACTGCAAGCGTGGGATGGGATTCTAAAAAAAAAAACCCATAGGTTCACTGACTTGATAATACATTTCATCTTTGAAACAAAGATGTTTTTCTGTTTGTGATTTGGGTTATCTACAAATGTTGTTAGCTCCCTAAACCTTATTTCTTGCTGTGGGCACTTTTCATTCATTCATTCATTATTTCATGCTACTGACATTTTTCATACATTAATCATGATTAATGGAGGCATGGTGGCTCAGTTGGTAGAAGTGCAGGTCACAAGCCAAAAAGTCCTTGGTTCAAATCCCACCTGTGGGGGCATGGTGACGTTGTGTACTAAGGCTGCAAAGCATACTACACGTCGATGATGGACTGGTCTTCAACCAATGCTAACCCTGCTTGTGTGGAGTTAGTATGTTGGAGAACTGACAGTTGCTCGCCATTGCTCGGTGGTTCTCTCCTGGTACTCCGGCTTCCTGCACTCGTACAACTGTCGTGGTCATGAATCTCATGATAACGCATTGTGCATAAAAATCACCAATAAATAAATATGATGATTAATATGTTTTTCTTCTTTTCTTCCCAAGTATTATTCAGCACTGAGAGATATTACTTTTTTTTTCTTTTCAGAAATGGTCAACAAAAAGTACCCCGCCATTACAGCAATGATTATAAATGTCTAGCTTGGGGAACTGCTGAAGCCAGTGTGACACAATGCAGGTTTAGCATCCTACTCCTTGAAACTGTGAAATACTGAATGATGGTTTCCAATTTCCAGGGATTGAAAATTCCTCGAAAAATTCTGGTTCTCTTTCGGCTGAACTGGAAAGTCTTGAAAAATATTATTTTTATTGCTCCAGGTGCATGCTGTGCACTCTTTGAATGACACTGTTTACATTCTTTGTCGATGAGTGGTGACCGCAAACTAAAAGTGTCATGAAATTCTTTTTAAATCATGGAGTAAAATTCCTAATTTAAAAAGTTGGAACTTTCAGATGAGGTGCTAGTGGAATTTTTTGTCTAATGTATGGCTAACATATGGAGTTTTTAGACTGATAAGCAGTGGAAGCCCTCCAAATATTGAGTGAAAAGTAGTAACCCCCCCCCCCCCCCCCCCACTATTGATTTGTACTTGGAATTTGTGACTACCACAAACCTCAATTAGATAATTGACAGTCAAGGGGGTGTATGAAGGGAAAACTTTGTGGGGGGGGGGGGGGGGGGGGGGAATGCTAATTGTTGAATTTCCCTCTCAGAAATTATGTAGTGGTAATCGGAATTGCAATTCTAGGGGTGGAGAGAACACCTCTCCCCAATCCAAGTCCTCTTTGCAGCATCCATGACCAGAAGCTGCTAATCTCCACTCAAACTAAACTGGATGGCAAGACCATAAAATAATATTTTGCTGTGATAAGTGTTCAAGGATGAACCACACCACAAAATTATTTTATGGGTTCACCACCTAAGTTTGGACAAATCAGTATTGAGAACAGTGTTGTACAGTTTGCAGTTTTAAGTGGATATAGTATTCTATCTGTGCAATAAACATTCACATGCAACTGAAAAGTACTAGAATTTTTGTCATTTAGTATTGGAAAAGTAACTGAATTTTCTAAGTGTATTCAGTAAAAATGTAATCATCAAATAAAGGCTTAAAATAAATATGCTCATTTTAATGTATTGGTCTCAACACTACATATATACGACCAAAATGGTGGAAGAGGTTTCCTTTTTCTTTTCCTTATAATTAAAGATTCGAGTGTGATTAATTTTCTATGAGGAACACGAGACTTGCAGGTTTAATTCGTTGTGTGAGGTTAAATTTGAAGATATCATAAAACAAGAAGTCCTGTCATGAATTGCACACAAATAGTATGTCACGCTGCATGTTTATCTACGTGTACTGATCACAGTAAGGCTATCAAATTCTATACATATGCCCTATGCACAAGCAATGTTTCAGCTAAAGGACCTTCGGGTTTAACCCAGAGGTCCACTGGCCAAAACATTGCTCTTGTTTGTTGTGAGTAACCAGGAGAATCTGTCATGTTTTGGATGCCACTCGATAGGGAAATTCCACGCATTCCTACATGCAAATTATTTCAAAATAAGCACATAGTTCAAGACAGGACTTCTAGTTTTAACTGGAGGGTGTGAATCCACTGTATAGTGTTCTACAACTGTAACTAATAGCTGAACATGTCTTTATTTTTGTGATGCAGTTGTAATATATCTCTAGATACTGACAGTATAATAAACATTACTAGTACTGAATGTGATATCAAACTGTAAAATCTATAAAACAATGTTACTAACCCTTAGTACACTGTCTAAATAGCAACATGATCAGCATCACATTTTTACATACATTACTTATGAAATTAGTCAAAGATATTTTCAGGCTTTTCAGGCAGAGTTGTTGATTTTCCAGAACAAATAACATAATGTGGCATTTCATATAAGACCTTAATGAGCTTTATAAATCATGATAAGAATTCATTGATTTCCCTACAGAAGAGAGCATGGCACTTGTTCACCCTTTACCCAAAGTAACGGTCAAAGCCCCTTAGCACTATACACTAAAATTGCCATTCAAAGTCTTATTTTTCATTCTTTGCTCAAAAAACTTAGCTTATAAACCCCCGCTGGAACGGGCTTATCGAGTCGTACCAATGAGGGATCATAAAAGCTATGTTTTTGAAGCAAAAAATGAAAATCTTTTCTTTTCTTTTGTGAGTGTTGTCTGCTATTCATGTTAGGTTAATAAGACAACAATCTAAATTTTATAGTAAATTTCCTTTCTTATTATACCTACCACAATTGTTTACTACAGGCTTGCACTACAGTGGAAGTCCCTAACTCGGATAAAATACTCTCTATTTTTGTCTTTCCCAAGCAAGTTGGGAAAGAAAAGTGGTGCAAAAGCACCAATAAAAATAAGCCAAAACTGGGTCGAGTGCAACCGGCGCAGACCCAGTACGGGACGCTCTCTCCCAAGTACAACTCAACGACTTCCGTTGCCAGTGTGCATATACCGTCTCTAAAGACTCATTCTTTTTGAATCCGTAAACGTTAGAGTTATGTGATCAGCGGGGAGGAAAGATTCTTTACCCGTAAAGAAGACGGGAGGGCCTCCATGTAAACAATTGTGGTAGGTATAATAAGAAAGGAAATTTACTATAAAATTTAGATTTCTTATCAACCTACTCACAATTGTTTACTACAGGCTGAATAGACAAAAGGCTGGAGGGAATCGCATAACCAACCCCCACATAACCCTAGTGCACTGGAACCGTGAAGTAGAAGGAAGAGGTCCCGAGGCTTATCAACCATAATGTCGCAATCATTGGTAAAGGACAATGAAAAGAGACATATGAGCCTGTGTGACACACAGACAGAAAAAAGGGCAGTAACAGCACAAGGCTGAAACTGACCTTCAAGAAGCCTAATGGCTATGGCAGACAACAGCCTGAGCAGAAGAAAGAGGACCCAGGGCAAAAAGGTCCTCCGACTGCTCCTGCAACTGGCGTAAATAAAAGGTGGAGAAAGTAGAAGCATTTCTCCAGTAGGCTGCCTGCATAACATCCGACAACTTGACGGAGTTAGAATAAGCCCAAGAGGCAGACAGTGCCCGCACCTCGTGGGCAGAAATACGATTGGTAATACAATCGCCAGCTGCTAAACGACTATAAGCCGTACGAATAGCAAGACAAATCCATTGAGAAATGGATTGAGGAGAGATCTTCTGTCGACCCGGAATGAGAGACAGAAAAAACCGTTTTCTGCCCTTCCGTATGAAGCGTGTCCGATCAAGATAAATGCGAATAGCACGGACCGGACAGAGCAAAGGGCGAGTACCCTCAACAGAGGGAAGAGCACTGATACAGATAGGAGGAGGAGTAGTATCTGGTAACTGATTCTTAGCCAAAAAGGAGCAATCAGTGGTAAAAGTAACACTGTTGGGAGAGCTCCTAAAAAAGGCCGGGTCAACCGAGAGGGCGTGAAGCTCACTAACCCATCTGGCCGAAGCAAATGCCATCAGAAAAGCCGTCTTATATGTGAGAAAATGCATATCCACCTGGGATAAAGGTTCGAACGGCGCCCCCCCCCCCCCCCCCCCCCCCCCCCCAAGCAAAGCAGCACCCACGAAAGATTCCATCGTGGAGTGAGCTGCAAAGTCCGAGGCCTTTTCAAAGAAAAGTGCCGAACAAGCTTGGAGAGGTAAGGATTAGTGCCGATACGACGCTTCCCCACATAAGAAAAAGTCTCTGAAAGCATAGACCTGTAACCCTTGATGGTAACAGGCTGGAGACCCCGAGAATCAAACAGATATACCAGAAACTCCGCAATCTGTGAAATCGAAGGATTGGCATAATCAACAGAGTGATCAGCACACCATCGACAGAAGACCTTCCATTTAGCTGCATAAGCTAAACCAGTGGAGTGCCTCCTTGAAGAAGAAATGCACTCCACTGCTCGTCTCGAAAAACCTCTACGGAGGAGACAGGACCTGACAAAAGATATGCGTGAAGGCACAATGAAGTCCGGTCGACGTGAAACCTCCTCAGGCGACCTTGACAAAGAAGGTCGCAACGTAGTGGGAGACGTGCTGGAACCGCCGCCATCAGCGAGCGGAGCTGATTGATCCACACCCGCTGAGGCGACAGGGGAGCGATCAGAATGATTCGACAACTGCAGGTTCGAATTTTGGCGAGAACCTGAGGAAGAATCGGAACCGGCGGGAAGGCGTAGCCGACTAGACCGTTCCAATCGAGTGACAGAGCGTCCACGGCAAAAGCCAGAGGATCTGGACACGGGGACACGAAAGTGTCCACCTGATGGTTCCAACGAGTCGCAAAGAGGTCGATGTGGGGACGTCCCCAGAGATCGCAAAGCAACTGGAACACTGCCCTGTGAAGCATCCACTCGGTGGAAATAACCCTGCCCTGTCGGGACAGGGAGTCGGCTAGGACGTTCAGACGACTGGGAATGTGACGAACAACCACTCCGGCGTGAACATCCTGAGCGAGCAGTAAAAGATCCCGAGCTAACTCGTACATCGGAAGCGAGTGCGTGCCGCCCTGGTTCCGAATGTAAGCAACCGCTGTCGAATTGTCGGATAGTAGAAGGACCTGGCGATTCGACAGGTGAGGGATCCACTGCCTGAAACTCAGAAGAAGAGCAAGAAGCTCCTTCTGGTTGATGTGTAGAGCTGCTTGATCCTGGTCCCACATCCCGTGTAGGGAAAGACCGAGAGGATCCAACGTCGCACCCCATCCGAGATCGCTGGCATCTGCCGTCAGAATGCGATCGGACGTGGGTAAGTCCAGCGGAACACCCTGCGTAATCCACTGAACATCTGTCCAGGGAAGAAGGTGAGGATACAGAGAGTCCGGAAACGGAAGCACCTGATCCAGAGAATCTACATTCGGTCTCCAACGACTGAGCAGAAAGTGTTGGAGAGGTCTGACATGCAGCCGACCTAGAGGAATGAGATCCGTCACCGAACCGCAGAGACCGATCAGCCGGAGAAAACTCCGAGCGGTCGCGGACCTGGACTGGGACAGAGTCAGAGCAAAAGCTGAGAGAATCACAGCCTTGGCCTGGGGAACAGCCACCAAATTGAATTTGGTTTGGAAAGACATCCCCAGATGACAAAACGACTGAGAAGGGACCAGGTCCGACTTCTCCTCGTTGACTCTGAATCCTAGCGACGTGAGCAAGCTCAACAGAGTGGCGACATCCGATTCCAGTAAGGCAGCATTGGAATGCCTCTGGAGGATATCGTCCAGATATGCCGAAGTAGTCACCCTGGACTGTGTGCGATGGAACGCTATCACATGCGACATCAGTCTGGTGAACGCCCAAGGAGCCAGGTTGAGGCCGAAAGGCATGGCCTTGAACTGGTAAACTCGCCCCAGAAAAGCGAACCTGAGATACTTCCGTGACGCCCGATGCATCGGAACGTGGAAGTAAGCATCTCGCAGGTCGATGCTGGCTGCGAAATCTCCCTGGTGAATTGATTGGCGGACCGACCTGAAAGTCTCCATGCTGAACTTGGGAGCAATGATAGACTGGTTCAGGATACTCAGATCGATAACCGGTCGGAGTCGGCCGTCCTTCTTCGGCACCAAGAACAGGCGGGAATAGAAACCCACTGACTGAACGTTCTTGACGACCTCGATCGCCCCCTTTGCCAGGAGATTGGCAATCTCCGTGGACAAAAGTTCCCGACGTAAAACGTCTGAAGGAACTGTGGTTGGAAGAGGCACCCTTGACAGAGTGGGGTGCCGTCGGAAGGATATGCGCAGCCCGGACAGAACAACATCTAACACCCATGGATCGGATGTGATGGTGGTCCAATGGTCTGCGAACTCTGCTATCCTTCCTCCAACCTGGGACGAGACGAGGTGAGGACCTTCATTTCGAGCCCCGACGAGGCCCGCGAGAGGAGAAACCACCTCCTCTGCTAAATGAAGAATCCTGAGACTTCCCTCGATTCTGCCGACCCCTACCTTTACCCCGTGAGTAAGAAGTAGAGGCGGCGGCAGAAGGACCAGCCTTTTGCTTCACGGAGGAAGCAGAAGGGTACTTGTTAGGCTTGGAACGGCCCTTGCCTCCCCGAGAAGGCTGATCAAGCTGACGAAACAGCAGCTGATCTTTGGAATGACGTAGGACGTCATCCCAGACCGTCGACACGGAACCATGGAAAAATTGCGGACCTGCCAAAGAAGCAGATCGAAGAGTAGCACGCTGCTCCTCGGGAAGGGATCGTCCTGTGTCCAGCACAGCGTCCCTTCGAACTAATTCCAAATTGGCCGTGTTACAGGCATGCGTGTGAGTAAGGTGCATAAGCGCCTTGGACAGCACACGCAAAGGAGCCTGTACCTCGTCAAACTTATCTGGAGGCAGATAAGCAGCCAAAGCTGAGACGACGTGATCTGAGAGAGAAAGCATGCCAAGCATCTCTCTAGATAAGCCCAACGTGGACTCCAGAGTCGTCATTGGAATGACGGCAGACTTGGGCTTGGAAAGCCCGAGGGAAGTGGAGTCCTGATCCAGAACCGTCAAAGCCTGGCAGACTGACGGATTGGCGGAATCGTAGGAACGATAACGCACAGGAGGCAAAAAGGTGTCAACCCTGGTGAAGAACGAAGTCTTCAAAGCCTTGGAATTCAGCTTGGCATCCAGTGCTGAAAAAGCCTCAACCACCTGTACCGACTGGCACGGTCGAAGGCGCCCAGAAGCAGGTTGCTCCATAGGCTGTTGGCACGCGACCGATGATTGCGGCCAGGCTGACACTGTCGGCTGGTTAGCAGGTTTGAGCTCAGGCAGAAACCCAAACACAAAGTCAAGAGCCACCCCCAAGTCCGAAGACTGCTGGCCCTCGACCTCAAGCATGTCGGACTCCTCCCCAGAGTCGGAAGACACATAGCCCATCGTGGGCAAACCAGCCGACGCCTCCCATGGTGTCGGGACACCAGAGGAATCGGAAACCGGCCTGTTTCCAATCCCGGGAGGCGGCGCCATAGGAGGCGCCTGGAAACCACCCATAGCCTCGCTGGAAGCAACAGGAAGGCTCTTAGAAAGAACCTGAGTGAGTAAGGAGAGGGCCTCCCTAAGCTCACTGCCTGTACCGACCGGTTCGACAGGGGAGCGAACCGGCAAAGTGGCGTCACATCTGACCCTCTTAACCAGCGAAGGGTCACGATCCTCCAAAACACCCGACGCGGGACGACGGGCGGCAGCCAAAACATCTGAAGGCAGACGTGTATAGGGGTACGATGCACCCCGAGGATCAATATTGCGAGAACTCATGAGAGTCACCGCGGACCTCTGCGGGGCAGAAGGTCCAGGCTGCACAAAAGGCGTTGGTCCCCCAAAACTGGTCGTGTGACCAGAGTGAGTAGGCGGAAACGCCACGGAGTTCATAGTGTTTCCACTACGAACATCCGAATCCAAAGACACAACTGTGGTGCTCGACGGCGAAGAGACCACAGCGATGAGCTCGGCCGGCAGCCCCTTCCGACTTCGCCGAGTTGAAGTCAGGGAAGGCTGAGGCCGATATCCCACGTCTACAGTATCGGACAGTCCTGCAGTCCCCTGCAACGAAAAGCCGAGGCCGGCTGAAACAGATAACGCAGCAGACGGGCCAGCAGCAGTAGTAGATACGTCGAGAGTCGTTGAGGCTGGTGAAAAAGTGGAGAGAGCACACCGGCTCGGCTCCGAAGGAGGAGTCACAACCCTAGTGACAGCCTCAGATGTCGACTGGAGGGGGACCGTAGTCCCGGAACCAGGCATCTCTACACCAGAACACTCAACGGCTCCCGCAGTATCCACCACAGGAAAAGACTGCACATCCCCCACGGAGGAGGAATAACTCTCACCAGACAAAGTTGGCTCGGGAGGCCCCGAACGACCACGTTTTCCTTTCCCGCGGGAGCGGGAGGCACGGCCACGAGAACGAACGACACGGTTTACTGACGCCCAGAAGGTGGAAGACCATGTTCCACAGACACCACACGGCCGCTCGGCCGAACACCCATTACAGGAGGAACAAGACGAATGTACATCGTCCACATGCTTTGGCAGCAGACATTGCCCACAGGGAATTGTCCTGGGCATGATAGAGGTGAGAGGAGCAGAGAAGTGGAGATGAGAAAACAGAACACCCCCAAAGAAGAGAGAAAGGTGACAGAAACAAAGATCCCAGAAGGTCGACCGGGAACCACCCAACAGGAAGACTACTCTCAAAAGAAAGAAGAAACACTGCAGGAGTGGTACCCCGCTGACACCTAACTCTAACACAATTAGAAAATTTTGCAAAAAAAGCATTAACAATAATTGTGAAAATATCTAAGTCCGAACCGCGTGGCACGCGAAATCCGCGCGCGACTCGAGAGAGAGCAAATAAATATACATTATGTGACATATAATAGAAAAGAGAATATATAAAACACTGTTCCTGAGAATACAAAGGATACACTGTGGTATAATGAATCAGGAATCATCAAACATCGAGCTGGTGGAACACTGATAAGCCTGCAAAAACATCTCGACACGAAGCGGATTTTAAAAAGAATGAGTCTTTAGAGACGGTATATGAGCACTGGCAACGGAAGTCGTGGAGTTGTACTTGGGAGAGAGCGTCCCGTACTGGGTCTGCGCCGGTTGCACTCGACCCAGTTTTGGCTTATTTTTATTGGTGCTTTTGCACCACTTTTCTTTCCCAACTTGCTTGGGAAAGACAAAAATAGAGAGTATTTTATCCGAGTTAGGGACTTCCACTGTAGTGCAAGCCTGTAGTAAACAATTGTGAGTAGGTTGATAAGAAATGAATAGTGCAGAGTGCTATGGCCATGGGTTAATTATGATAAAAAGGAATGATGCCCATATAATAATGGCCATTATTTTTTTCCTTCACTAAAGTAAAGGGTATTTTATTGTGCCATAAGTAATGGCCATTAATTGTCTTTTCCTGTGCTTTGGATTAATGGTGCCATTAAAATTACACAAGCTTGTAAACTGATGAGCCATTAACTGAGTTGTGACTTTTTAATGGCCATGTTTTCCCCAGTCTATTTTCCTATAAATTAATGGCCATTCTTTTTGCTGTGCTGCCTTACAATATTAATGATGCCATTAATTTCTAGAGAAAATATATTAATGGGTCATTAATTTAGGTGAAGTTTTTTAATAGCCATTATTCTATCTCCTAAATTAATGGCCATTAGTTTCAGACAAAACTGATGTTGCCATTAATTATGAAGTGATGGTATTAATTGGCATTAATTAGTGGATATCTTAATGCCCATGTTTTCCCAAACAAAATTAAAGACCATGAACTCTATTAACAGCTTAAAAATTTAATGGCCATCATTTTTATAGAAAGATGACAAAAATAATGCTGCCATTAATTAAGGTACTTTTAAGGGCAATATTTATATGAAGCTCTGGTATTAATGGACCATTAATTGAGGTATATATTTTTAATGCCCATGGCTTTTTTTCCTGGTTAAAAATTAAAACACATGATATCTACCAACAGTTTAAAGTTTAATGCACATTATTTTAGCGAAAATCGAGGGAAAATTAATGCTATTAATTATGGCCCCTTTTAAGGGGTATTATTTCTTTATTCCAATCATTTAATGGCTATTATTGGAAAAAAACATTTTAATGCCCTTTAGGCAGAATGATGTAATGGCTATTATTTTTAAATTTTAATGGACCATTAAACATTTTATTTAAACATTTAATGACCATTAAATTCTCTTACATTTTAATGAAATATTAATGATATTAATGGGGAAAATAATGATTTTAATGGTGGTTAAAAGGAGCCATAATTAATGGTATGAATGTTAATGGAATTTTAATGGATTTTTGTCCAGTAGTGCTTCCAGTTAAAAGACTTGATTTGATACATACACACAATCGGTCATACAAATGAATATCAGTGGAGCCTGATTCAGGCTGTTGGGGGGCCTAGCATGATCAATTTGGAGTATTGGTACAGTATGAGTTAATTAGATAAGAAGTTGCCTCACAACTATGATATGTATACTTTATTTATTCATTGAAGGCATGCCTTGATGACATAGAAGGAATATTGGTCAGTGGGGACTTGGGCCATCACAGCTGGGCCAAAGCAACCTTACAACCCCCCCCTCCCCCTCCCCACCCAGTGACACCGGGACCCAAATATTATAACTTAGTCCAGTATGAGGAAAATTCTTTGAAAATCTTTTTCTTCAGATCTACCTGTCAAAAACTTTTGATCTTTGGTATCCAGCATCTTAAGGGATGTCAGGCTGAAGTTTTTTCAAAGCAAGTCCCCTGAAGTCATATTTGAGCTCCTTGTGGGGACCCAAATTTTAACTGAGATTAATATGAGGAATATTCTTTAAAAATATTCTTCTTCAGAACTACCAATCAGAATCTTTTGATATATGGTATAGAACATCCTTAGAGGTGTCAGATTCAGGTTTGTTTTGAAAATCAAATGGGAACCCAAATTTTAACCTTTTCTTTTTTTTATTTGGGTTTAATGACACTTTTAACAGCCAGGATCACCTTATGTCTGACACTTTTATGGGTGGAGGAAACCAGAGTACTTAAGAGAGAACCACTGAGCAGTGGAAAGCAACTATCAAGCTCCCCAATGTACTAACTCCGCACAATCAGGGTTAGCAATTAGCACTGGTTGAAGACAAGTGCATCATCATTGTGCAGTACATCTTAGTACACAGTGCTACTGTGCCCCTATAAGGGCGGTCAGGATTAAGTACCTCGCCCAAGGACACAACACAGTTGCCCCTGGTAGAGTTCAAACCGTACACCTTTTGTCTTCTTGTACAGGGCTACCAGTTAGAATCCTTTGATATGCAGCAACCATAGGAGGTCTGGATTCAAGTTTGCTCAAATCAAGTCCTTTGGGTCATATTTGGGCTCCCTGTGGGATCCCAAATTTTAACTTGGTGCAATATAAGGACTAATTTAAAAAATCTTTTCCACACCCACAAGTCAGATTCTTTTGTTACATAGTATTGACATCCTTAGTGTTGGGAAATTCAAGTTTATTTGAATCAAATCCCTGGGCTCAAATTTGGTCTCCTTATGAGGGCTCAAGTTTCAACATAGTGCAGTATGAGGAATATTCTTTAAATATCTTCAGATTCTCCAGGCATTATGATGACTCCTCTATTAAAGTCTGTTCTAAGTGTGCTTGACTGAAAAAAAAAGAACTGTCACCCAGTTAATCTCATTGGAGGGGGAGGAGTGGAATGGGGTCCATTGGATTATTTTTTTTCTCTCTCTATTTCAAAAATGAGTTTTGAAAGGGGAGTGATTTTACACAACAACAAAAAAACAATTATCCCCTCCACCCCCAACCCACCCCACACTCTAGCTAAATCAGAATAACTATATCAACATGTAGATGCTGAATGTTACCTTGAATCTTTGTTTAAACAAATTTATCAGGTGAGCAATTAAGGCTCCCTGGGATCTCTCCTTTCCTTTTTCTCTCTTTAATAGGAAGACAGGGGTCAATGGGAAGTAGCCAATCTGGCTACAATGTATCCCAACAATATACATATGGGAATGTTGAAACTTGATTGTTGTGAAATTATTGTATACTCATATAGAAGTATATTGTTAAATATATTCAGTTCAGTTCAGTATAAGATTGCTGTTTGCAGTTAGAATTTATTTGTATGGGTTTGCATTGTTAGTTCATTGGATAACAGGCCAAGGAGGTCAAATATTAATATACAGACTTCATTCGTAGAAATTAAAATCTCACCACACTGAGGAAAGTGAGGATGATACATACCCAATATCAAAATATTCTGACTGATGGATCTGAAGAAGAATGTTTTTAAAGAATATTCCTCATATTACACTAATTTAAAGTTCAAGCTCCCACATGGAGCAAAATATAAGCCCAGAGACTTGATTTGAGCAAACTTTATTCTGAACCTCATAAGTTGCTGTATACCAAATATCAAAAGATTCTGTCTGGGATATCTGAAGAAAAAGATTTAAAAAAAATTTTTGCCCTATTGCACTAAGTTGAAAATTGGGTTGCCATGGGGAGTCCAAACAAACAGGAGCCCAGGGGCCTGATTTGACCAAACTGAAATCTGACCCCACTAGAGTTGCTGCAATCAAAATGTCAAGTGATTATGACTGGTGAAAAAATGGTTTTCAAAGAATATTCCTCATACTGCACTAAGTTGAAACTTGGGCTCCCACAGGGGGTCCTAAATATGAGCCCAGGGACTTGATTTGAATAACAAATGAATCTGAACCTCCTATGGATACTGCATATCAAATGATTCTGTCTGATGGATCAGAAGACAATGATTTTTAAAGAATATTTCTCATATTGCACTAAGTTACAATTTGGGATCCTATAAGTAGCCCAAATATGATCTTAGGGACTTGATATAAACAAACTAGAATCTGAACTTTCTAAGGATGTTGCATATCAAATATCATAAAGTTCTGTCTGGTGGATTAGAAGAAGGAGATTTTTAAAGATTATTCCTCATATTGCAATATGTCAAAAAGAGAGTGATGGCCAAATGGATAAATGCACTTGCCACTCATGCCAGAGGTCTTAGGATCGATCCTCAGTCGAGGAAAGTTCTCGAGGTGTCCGAACACTCTATGCCAGCATCAATTGTGGGGTTGATGCTGCCACAGTGTACCATCCTATCAGGTGGGGACATAACATGGCTGTCATCTGTGTGGAGACATACTTCATGCAGGCTCTAGATCCCCCTGTAGTATTCGAGAAGAGCGAGGTCGCGAACTTGCTGCTATAAAGGTCATCCCACACACCTGCGCCATTGAGCCAAGGAGAGGCGTTAATATAAGTTGCATAACTTGCTCGCCAATCCTTGTAAAACAAATAAGCTTAAACTAAACTAAGTTAAAATTTGGTCTCACATAGGGGGCCCAATGATTAACCCAGGGACTTGATTTAAACAAACCTGAATCTCACCTCATTAAGGATACTACATACCAAGAGGTTCTGAATGATTAACCCTTTACCTAAGTAACAGCCAAAACCGGCCAGCACTATTCTCAATGAAAGTGTCAATGTTGTGTTTGATGAAAAGGATAATGTTCAATGTTTATGAAAGGATTATGAAATAAGACAAGAATTGTGACAATTGGGAATATGTTCATTTCTGTTCCCTGTATGCTATGTTTTTGATAAAAATAATATGAGGTGTACACTGTACTAAAGAGTTGAGGGGTGGGTTAATATGACCTCACAGTTAATGTATGTAGCCCTCACAGTTAACATATATCAACGAAAGTTACCAAGTTACAGTGAAATTATTCCAAAACGAGACATACTATCAAGTTACATTGAAATCCCTTCATAAATATGGCCTGTAGACTGTGCTAAAGGTTTTCGGGCTTCGGGCCCTTGTAGCCATCAGTTTCCCAATTGCGTCCAAAGGAGACGTTCTCATCTAGACATTATATGAAGTCAACCTACCAAGTTACAATGAAATCCCTTCATAAATATGACCTGTAGACTGTGCTAAAGGTTTTTGGGCTTTGGGCTCTGGCAGCCATCATGGTTGAATGATCGCAACCAAAAGGGGACATTCTCATCTGGGCATCATCTGGAGTGATCCTACGAAGTTACAATGAAATCCCTTCATAAATATGACCTGTAGACTGTGCTCAAGGTTTTTGGGCTTCGGGCCCTTGAAGCCATCACAGTTGACCAATCACGACCAGAAGGGGATGTCATCATCTAGGCATTATATGGAGTCAAACGTATGGGTTACAATGAAATCCTTTCACAAATATAACCAATTGACTATGCTAAAAGTTTTGGGGTTTTGGGCTTGGGCAGCCATCAAGGCTGAATGATCGCGACCAAAAGGGGACGTTCTCATCTAGACATTATTTGGAGTCAACCTACCAAGCTACAATGAAATCCCTTCATAATTATGACCTGTAGACTGTTCTAAAGGTTTTTGGGCTTTGGACCCTTGTAGCTGTCAAAGTTGCCCAATCGTGTCCAAAAGGGGCCATTCTCATCTAGACATTATATGAAGTCAAACCTACCAAGTTACAATGAAATCCCTTCATAAATATGACCTGTAGACTGTGCTAAAGGTATTCAGGCTTTGGGCTCGGGCAGCCATCATGGTTTAATGATCGCAACCAAAAGGGGACATTCTCATCTGGGCATCATCTGGAGTGATCCTACGAAGTTACAATGAAATCCCTTCATAAATATGACCTGTAGACTGTGCTCAAGATTTTCGGGCTTCGGGCACCTGTTGCCATCACAGTTGACCAATCATGACCAAAAGGGGATGTCATCATCTAGGCATTATATGGAGTCAACCTAACAAGTTGCACTGAAATCCTTCCATAAATACGACCTATAGACTATGCTAAAGGTCTTTGGGCTTGGGCAGCCATAAAAGCTGAATGATCGCGACCAAAAGGGGATGTTCTCATCTAGACATTATTTAGAGTCATCCTACCAAGCTACAATGAAATCCCTTCATAATTATGACCTGCAGACTGTTCTAAAGGTTTTTGGGCTTTGGGTCCCTGTAGCCATCACAGTTGCCCGTGTCCAAAAGGGGACGTTCTCATCCAGACATTAGATGAAGTCAACCTATCAAGTTACAATGAAATCCCTTCATAAATATGACTTGTAGACTGTGCTAAAATTTTTCGGGCTTCAGGCTCGGGCAGCCATCATGGTTGAATGGTCGCAACCAAAGGGGCAATCTCATCTGGGCATCATCTGGAGTGATCCTATGAAGTTACAATGAAATCCCTTCATAAATATGACCTGTAGACTGTGCTCAAGGTTTTTGGGCTTCGGGCACCTGTAGCCATCACAGTTGACCAATCACGACCAAAAGGGGATGTCATCATCTAGGCATTATATGGAGTCAACCTAACAGGCTACAATGAAATCCTTCTATAAATATGACCTTTTGCCTATGCTATAAGTTTTTGGGCTCGGGCACCCATCAAGGCTGAATGATCACAACCAAAATGGGACGTTCTCATCTAGACATTATTTGGAGTCATCCTACCAAGTTACAATGAAATCCCTTCATAAATATGACCTAGACTGTGCTAAAGGTTTTCGGGCTTCAGGCCCCTTTAGCCGTCACAGTTGCCCAATCATGTCCAAAAGGGGACGTTCTCATCTAGACATTATATGAAGTCAAACCTACCAAGTTACAATGAAATCCCTTCATAAATATGACCTGTAGACTGTGCTTCGGGCCCGGGCAGCCATCATGGTTGAATGATCGCAACCAAATGGGACAATCTCAATCGCCCATTAATTTTCTTTATTTTTTTTTTTCTCAAAAACATAGATTATGACCACTTGGAACAAGCTCATCAAGCTCATTCCAAAGAGGGGTCATAACCTATGTTTTGGGGACAAAAAATGAAAAAAATAAGTTATTCAAGAATTTCTTTTGCAAGTGTCATCTTCTTTTCATGTTAGGTAAAGGGTTAACCCAGAGACTAGATCTGAACAAACTTGAATCTCACCCACTAGGGATACTACATTCCAAATATCAAAACTTTCTGACTGATAGAACGGAAGAGGATTTTTGAAGAACATTCCCCATATTACACAAAGTTACATTTCAGGCTCCTACAGGAAACCCAACTATCACTTCATGGACTTGATTTGAACAAATCTCAAGCTGATTCCTCTAAAGATGCAGCATACCAAATATTAGTAGATTCTGACAGGTAGATCTGAAGAATATTTGTAAATCAGTTTCCTCATATTTCACCAAGATTAAATGTGGTCTGGGAGCGCAGTGGCTCAGTTGGTAGAGGTGCAGGCTGCAAGCCGAGAGGTCCTCAGTTCGAATCCCACCTGCGGCAACCGCGTTGTGTCCTTGGGCAAGACACTTCATCTCCATTGCCCGCGTGGGGGCACGATGACGCCATGTACTAAGGCATACTGCACGTCGATGCTGCGCATGTCTTCAACCAATCTAACCCTGCCTGTGCTGCAGTGCGGAGTTATGATGTTGGGGAGCTGGCAGCTGCTCGTCGTTGCTCGGTGGTTCTCTCCGGGTACTCCGGCTTCCTCCACCCGTAAAACTGTCACGGTCACGATTAGCCATTGTGCATAAATATGTGACCTTAAACATCAATAAATAAATAATAATAAATAATAAATAAATGTGGGCTGCCATTGGGAGCCCAAATATGAACCTAGGGACCTGTTTTAAGCAAACCAGAATCTGACCCCTCTAAGGGCGTTGTATACCAAGTCTCAAAAGATTCTGATTGATAGTTCTGGAGAAGAATTTTTAATTAAAAAAAAAAAAAATTGTGGGTATAATAATTTTAAAGCCTAGAATCCACACACAGTGCTCAATGGCTGTACAATAATTGCATACATACATATACCTGCATACACAAACATTCTCTCACAAATACATTGATACATGGATCACTATTATCATTTATTGGTGCCCAATGCCACACCAGCAACCAAGGCTATATCGTGGTGATAAAAGTGACAAAACCTAAAAGAAAAAAACACACCAGAGGCTCAAGTGTGCCTAAAATGCTCACCTGGCTCAAGTTGTCAAAAGAGATGAGTGTATCAGTAAGTGATCAGCAGCAAGAGCAATTTTTTGATTTGCTATGACACAACCAAAGGCAACTTTTTGGCCATTTTTGGCCATTCATATCTGCTGGTGCTGGAGGAGTGGAATGGGGTCCATTGGATTATTGTTTTTCTCTCTCTATTTCAAAAATGAGTTTTGAAAGGGGAGTGATTTTACACAACAACAAAAAAAAACAATTATCCCCTCCACCCCCAACCCACCCCACACTCTAGCTAAATCAGAATAACTATATAAACATGTAGATGCTGAATGTTACCTTGAATCTTTGTTTAAACAAATTTATCAGGTGAGCAATTAAGGCTCCCTGGGATCTCTCCTTTCCTTTTTCTCTCTTTAATAGGAAGACAGGGGTCAATGGGAAGTAGCCAATCTGGCTACAATGTATCCCAACAATATACATATGGGAAGGTTGAAACTTGATTGTTGTGAAATTATTGTATACTCATATAGATGTATATTGTTAAATATATTCAGTTCAGTTCAGTATAAGATTGCTGTTTGCAGTTAGAATTTATTTGTATGGGTTTGCATTGTTAGTTCATTGGATAACAGGCCAAGGAGGTCAAATATTAATATACAGACTTCATTCGTAGAAATTAAAATCTCACCACACTGAGGATGATACATACCCAATATCAAAATATTCTGACTGATGGATCTGAAGAAGAATGTTTTTAAAGAATATTCCTCATATTACACTAATTTAAAGTTCAAGCTCCCACATGGAGCAAAATATAAGCCCAGAGACTTGATTTGAGCAAACTTTATTCTGAACCTCATAAGTTGCTGTATACCAAATATCAAAAGATTCTGTCTGGGATATCTGAAGAAAAAGATTTAAAAAAAATTTTTGCCCTATTGCACTAAGTTGAAAATTGGGTTGCCATGGGGAGCCCAAACAAACAGGAGCCCAGGGGCCTGATTTGACCAAACTGAAATCTGACCCCACTAAAGTTGCTGCAATCAAAATGTCAAGTGATTATGACTGGTGAAAAAATGGTTTTCAAAGAATATTCCTCATACTGCACTAAGTCGAAATTTGGGCTCCCACAGGGGGTCCTAAATATGAGCCCAGGGACTTGATTTGAATAACAAATGAATCTGAACCTCCTAAGGATACTGCATATCAAACGATTCTGTCTGATGGATCAGAAGACAATGATTTTTAAAGAATATTTCTCATATTGCACTAAGTTACAATTTGGGATCCTATAAGTAGCCCAAATATGATCTTAGGGACTTGATATGAACAAACTAGAATCTGAACTTTCTAAGGATGTTGCATATCAAATATCATAAAGTTCTGTCTGGTGGATTAGAAGAAGGAGATTTTTAAAGATTATTCCTCATATTGCAATATGTCAAAAAGAGAGTGATGGCCAAATGGATAAATGCACTTGCCACTCATGCCAGAGGTCTTAGGATCGATCCTCAGTCGAGGAAAGTTCTCGAGGTGTCCGAACACTCTATGCCAGCATCAATTGTGGGGTTGATGCTGCCACAGTGTACCATCCTATCAGGTGGGGACATAACATGGCTGTCATTTGTGTGGAGACATACTTCATGCAGGCTAAAGATCCCCTTGTAGTATTCGAGAAGAGCGAGGTCGCGAACTTGCTGCTATGAAGGTCATCCCACACACCTGTGCCATTGGGCCAAGGAGAGGCGTTAATATAAGTTGCATAACTTGCTCGCCAATCCTTGTAAAACAAATAAGCTTAAACTAAACTAAGTTAAAATTTGGTCTCACATAGGGGGCCCAATGATTAACCCAGGGACTTGATTTAAACAAACCTGAATCTCACCTCATTAAGGATACTACATACCAAGAGGTTCTGAATGATTAACCCTTTACCTAAGTAACAGCCAAAACCGGCCAGCACTATTCTCAATGAAAGTGTCAATGTTGTGTTTGATGAAAAGGATAATGTTCAATGTTTATGAAAGGATTATGAAATAAGACAAGAATTGTGATAATTGGGAATATGTTCATTTCTGTTCCCTGTATGCTATGTTTTTGATAAAAATAATATGAGGTGTACACTGTACTAAAGAGTTGAGGGGTGGGTTAATATGACCTCACAGTTAATGTATGTGGCCCTCACAGTTAACGTTTATCAACGAAAGTTACCAAGTTACAGTGAAATTATTCCAAAACGAGACATACTATCAAGTTACATTGAAATCCCTTCATAAATATGGCCTTTAGACTGTGCTAAAGGTTTTCGGGCTTCGGGCCCTTGTAGCCATCAGTTTCCCAATTGCGTCCAAAGGAGACGTTCTCATCTAGACATTATATGAAGTCAACCTACCAAGTTACAATGAAATCCCTTCATAAATATGACCTGTAGACTGTGCTAAAGGTTTTTGGGCTTTGGGCTCTGGCAGCCATCATGGTTGAATGATCGCAACCAAAAGGGGACATTCTCATCTGGGCATCATCTGGAGTGATCCTACGAAGTTACAATGAAATCCCTTCATAAATATGACCTGTAGACTGTGCTCAAGGTTTTTGGGCTTCAGGCCCTTGAAGCCATCACAGTTGACCAATCACGACCAGAAGGGGATGTCATCATCTAGGCATTATATGGAGTCAAACGTACGGGTTACAATGAAATCCTTTCACAAATATAACCAATTGACTATGCTAAAAGTTTTGGGGTTTTGGGCTTGGGCAGCCATCAAGGCTGAATGATCGCGACCAAAAGGGGATGTTCTCATCTAGACATTATTTGGAGTCAACCTACCAAGCTACAATGAGTCCCTTCATAATTATGACCTGTAGACTGTTCTAAAGGTTTTTGGGCTTCGGACCCTTGTAGCTGTCACAGTTGCCCAATCGTGTCCAAAAGGGGCCATTCTCATCTAGACATTATATGAAGTCAAACCTACCAAGTTACAATGAAATCCCTTCATAAATATGACCTGTAGACTGTGCTAAAGGTATTCAGGCTTTGGGCTCGGGCAGCCATCATGGTTTAATGATCGCAACCAAAAGGGGACATTCTCATCTGGGCATCATCTGGAGTGATCCTACGAAGTTACAATGAAATCCCTTCATAAATATGACCTGTAGACTGTGCTCAAGATTTTCGGGCTTCGGGCACCTGTTGCCATCACAGTTGACCAATCATGACCAAAAGGGGATGTCATCATCTAGGCATTATATGGAGTCAACCTAACAAGTTGCACTGAAATCCTTCCATAAATACGACCTATAGACTATGCTAAAGGTCTTTGGGCTTGGGCAGCCATACAAGCTGAATGATTGCGACCAAAAGGGGATGTTCTCATCTAGACATTAATTAGAGTCATCCTACCAAGCTACAATGAAATCCCTTCATAATTATGACCTGCAGACTGTTCTAAAGGTTTTTGGGCTTTGGGTCCCTGTAGCCATCACAGTTGCCCAACCGTGTCCAAAAGGGGACGTTCTCATCCAGACATTAGATGAAGTCCACCTATCAAGTTACAATGAAATCCCTTCATAAATATGACTTGTAGACTGTGCTAAAGTTTTTCGGGCTTCAGACTCGGGCAGCCATCATGGTTGAATGGTCGCAACCAAAGGTGCAATCTCATCTGGGCATCATCTGGAGTGATCCTATGAAGTTACAATGAAATCCCTTCATAAATATGACCTGTAGACTGTGCTCAAGGTTTTTGGGCTTCGGGCACCTGTAGCCATCACAGTTGACCAATCACGACCAAAAGGGGATGTCATCATCTAGGCATTATATGGAGTCAACCTAACAGGCTACAATGAAATCCTTCTATAAATATGACCTTTTGCCTATGCTAAAAGTTTTTGGGCTCGGGCACCCATCAAGGCTGAATGATCACAACCAAAATGGGACGTTCTCATCTAGACATTATTTGGAGTCATCCTACCAAGTTACAATGAAATCCCTTCATAAATATGACCTAGACTGTGCTAAAGGTTTTCGGGCTTCAGGCCCCTTTAGCCGTCACAGTTGCCCAATCATGTCCAAAAGGGGACGTTCTCATCTAGACATTATATGAAGTCAAACCTACCAAGTTACAATGAAATCCCTTCATAAATATGACCTGTAGACTGTGCTTCGGGCCCGGGCAGCCATCATGGTTGAATGATCGCAACCAAATGGGACAATCTCAATCGCCCATTAATTTTCTTTATTTTTTTTTTCTCAAAAACATAGATTATGACCACTCGGAACAAGCTCATCAAGCTCATTCCAAAGAGGGGTCATAACCTATGTTTTGGGGACAAAAAATGAAAAAAATTAGTTATTCAAGAATTTCTTTTGCAAGTGTCATCTTCTTTTCATGTTAGGTAAAGGGTTAACCCAGAGACTAGATCTGAACAAACTTGAATCTCACCCACTAGGGATACTACATTCCAAATATCAAAACTTTCTGACTGATAGAACGGAAGAGGATTTTTGAAGAACATTCCCCATATTACACAAAGTTACATTTCAGGCTCCTACAGGAAACCCAACTATCACTTCATGGACTTGATTTGAACAAATCTCAAGCTGATTCCCCTAAAGATGCAGCATACCAAATATCAGGAGATTCTGACAGGTAGATCTGAAGAATATTTGTAAATCAGTTTCCTCATATTTCACCAAGATTAAATGTGGTCTGGGAGCGCGGTGGCTCAGTTGGTAGAGGTGCAGGCTGCAAGCCGAGAGGTCCTCAGTTCGAATCCCACCTGCGGCAACCGCGTTGTGTCCTTGGGCAAGATACTTCATCTCCATTGCCCGCGTGGGGGCACGATGACGCCATGTACTAAGGCATACTGCACGTCGATGGTGCGCATGTCTTCAACCAATCTAACCCTGCCTGTGCTGCAGTGCGGAGTTACGATGTTGGGGAGCTGGCAGCTGCTCGTCGTTGCTTGGTGGTTCTCTCCGGGTACTCCGGCTTCCTCCACCCGTAAAACTGTCACGGTCACGATTAGCCATTGTGCATAAATATGTGACCTTAAACACCAATAAATAAATAATAATAAATAATAAATAAATGTGGGCTGCCATTGGGAGCCCAAATATGAACCTAGGGACCTGTTTTAAGCAAACCAGAATCTGACCCCTCTAAGGGCGTTGTATACCAAGTCTCAAAAGATTTTGATTGATAGTTCTGGAGAAGAATTTTTAATTAAAAAAAAAAAATTGTGGGTATAATAATTTTAAAGCCTAGAATCCACACACAGTGCTCAATGGCTGTACAATAATTGCATACATACATATACCTGCATACACAAACATTCTCTCACAAATACATTGATACATGGATCACTATTATCATTTATTGGTGCCCAATGCCACACCAGCAACCAAGGCTATATCGTGGTGATAAAAGTGACAATACCTAGAAGAAAAAAACACACCAGAGGCTCAAGTGTGCCTAAAATGCTCACCTGGCTCAAGTTGTCAAAAGAGATGAGTGTATCAGTAAGTGATCAGCAGCAAGAGCAATTTTTTGATTTGCTATGACACAACCAAACGCAACTTTTTGGCCATTTTTGGCCATTCATATCTGCTGGTGCTGGAGGAGTGGAATGGGGTCCATTGGATTATTTTTTTTCTCTCTCTATTTCAAAAATGAGTTTTGAAAGGGGAGTGATTTTACACAACAACAAAAAAACAATTATCCCCTCCACCCCCAACCCACCCCACACTCTAGCTAAATCAGAATAACTATATCAACATGTAGATGCTGAATGTTACCTTGAATCTTTGTTTAAACAAATTTATCAGGTGAGCAATTAAGGCTCCCTGGGATCTCTCCTTTCCTTTTTCTCTCTTTAATAGGGAGACAGGGGTCAATGGGAAGTAGCCAATCTGGCTACAATGTATCCCAACAATATACATATGGGAATGTTGAAACTTGATTGTTGTGAAATTATTATATACTCATATAGATGTATATTGTTAAATATATTCAGTTCAGTTCAGTATAAGATTGCTGTTTGCAGTTAGAATTTATTTGTATGGGTTTGCATTGTTAGTTCATTGGATAACAGGCCAAGGAGGTCAAATATTAATATACAGACTTCATTCGTAGAAATTAAAATCTCACCACACTGAGGATGATAAATACCCAATATCAAAATATTCTGACTGATGGATCTGAAGAAGAATGTTTTTAAAGAATATTCCTCATATTACACTAATTTAAAGTTCAAGCTCCCACATGGAGCAAAATATAAGCCCAGAGACTTGATTTGAGCAAACTTTATTCTGAACCTCATAAGTTGCTGTATACCAAATATCAAAAGATTCTGTCTGAGATATCTGAAGAAAAAGATTTAAAAAAAAAATTTGCCCTATTGCACTAAGTTGAAAATTGGGTTGCCACGGGGAGCCCAAACAAACAGGAGCCCAGGGGCCTGATTTGACCAAACTGAAATCTGACCCCACTAAAGTTGCTGCAATCAAAATGTCAAGTGATTATGACTGGTGAAAAAATGGTTTTCAAAGAATATTCCTCATACTCCACTAAGTTGAAATTTGGGCTCCCACAGGGGGTCCTAAATATGAGCCCAGGGACTTGATTTGAATAACAAATGAATCTGAACCTCCTAAGGATACTGCATATCAAACGATTCTGTCTGATGGATCAGAAGACAATGATTTTTAAAGAATATTTCTCATATTGCACTAAGTTACAATTTGGGATCCTATAAGTAGCCCAAATATGATCTTAGGGACTTGATATGAACAAACTAGAATCTGAACTTTCTAAGGATGTTGCATATCAAATATCATAAAGTTCTGTCTGGTGGATTAGAAGAAGGAGATTTTTAAAGATTATTCCTCATATTGCAATATGTCAAAAAGAGAGTGATGGCCAAATGGATAAATGCACTTGTCACTCATGCCAGAGGTCTTAGGATCGATCCTCAGTCGAGGAAAGTTCTCGAGGTGTCCGAACACTCTATGCCAGCATCAAATGCTCACCTGGCTCAAGTTGTCAAAAGAGATGAGTGTATCAGTAAGTGATCAGCAGCAAGAGCAATTTTTTGATTTGCTATGACACAACCAAAGGCAACTTTTTGGCCATTTTTGGCCATTCATATCTGCTGGTCCCAGGAAAGCTTCCAAGCAAGCTCTGTCCTGTGAAGTATTAAAAAACAACAACCAAACAAAATTTTTGTTTTGTTTTCAACTACTGTGGTTCTCTCCACCCCCCCCCCCCCACCTCCAAAAACAAAACAATTCTGTTATAAATGAAATACTTATGACCCAGTTATATACTACATGACAAATCTGGTTCACATCTGCCCATTGGATCTGAAAATAGAAATTTTAAGTGTAGCCCAAATTTGGGAGCCCAAATTTTGACTTACTGAGTTTCTTTGAAAAAAAGTGAATCTACATCACTAAAGTAAGTTCCAAACAAGAAACCTAAGCATTATTGCAAGTGGTGGCTTAAAAAAAGAGGATTTTAAAAGCATTTTAGGATTATGGAACATTAACCCCACCCCAAGGAATATAGTAATTAGGGGGGGGGGGGGGGGGATAGGTTTTAATTAACAATATTACATGAAACAAAATCTTTGGAACCCACATTGAAGTCTTGAGAGGGTTAAATTAAAGATATTCATAGAGGAACCAGAGAATTTTTTTCCTAGAAACCAGAAAAAAAATATATGTGCACAGCATTGAAAAGGTTTGATCAAGCGATCAATAAAATCTTTGAAACCCACATGGAACTCTTGAGAGGGTTAAAGACATTCATACAGGAATCAGATAAATGTTTCTAAGAAACCAGAAAGAAACATTTATGTGCACAGAATTGAAAGGGTTCAATTTTCTGTTTTTAGCCCCTGGGGTTGTCACGGGGCTGTGAACATTTTTTCGGGCAGCAATCAATTACTTAAGAACCACTTATACCACATGTCAAATTTGGTTAAAATTGGCCCACCGGTTCTTCAAATAGAAATTTTGGGTAGAGCCCAAAATAGATATGTCCCCAGAGAGAGCCCAAATATTGACCTACCAACTTCCTTTGAACAAACTTTAATCTTCAACACCAAAGGATGTTCCATAGCAAATATCAAGTCATTCCCGCTGGTGGTTGGTGAGAAGAAGATTTTTAAAGATTTTTAAACTTTTGGGGCATTAACCAGAGCCTGAATATGGCAGCTGCTTCATTTGAACAAAATAGAAAGGGTATTCTCCACAGATGGTCTGTGCAATATATGTTTGAATTTGGCCTAGTGGTTGTGAAGAAGAAGTCAAGTTTGCAAAAGTTAACAGACACCAAGTGATGGCAATAGCTCTCAGACTTGCATGCTGTCAGGTGAGCCAAAAAAAGGGGGTATTGAATTAAAACAAAATAAAAGACAAACTACAACTTTACTAAAAACAAGAATGTGAGTCTGACTTGACAAGTAACGAGGCAATCCTCACCGACTGTCACACTCACACACCAGTTTATGACCAAAATTAAAAGACCACTGAAGGAAATGCCTTATGAAAAAAGTAGGTTTTAGTACCAGACTTGAATGATTCAAGTGATTTACTATTTTTTATGTCGATTGGAAGCCTTGAGCCAGCAACTGCAAAGGCCCTATCACCGGCACTAGTAAATTTAGATACGGGCTGAACCAGATTGAGTTGGCCTGATGACCTAAGAGAACTTGGTGGTTTGTGGATGGTAAGCAGATTGGACAGGTAGGATGGTGCAGATCCCGAGATGCACTTAAATACCAAAAGGACAATTTTAAATTGAATTCTTGGAAGGCGTGGACAAACTGTTGTGAAGTCTGTGTATCAATGAAGGGTTGAATTTTGCTAATATTTTTCTAAGATGAAAAAATGCACTGCGACAGACATGTCTGATATGTTCATCAGCATCCAAATTTTCATTCATGAAATAACCTAAGTTTCGAACACAGCTACTGGGTTTTATTGTAGAATCTCCAATACTGAGGTACAGTTTGGATATTTTTGAAAGTTGATGGGGTAGACCTATATATATTACTTCTGTCTTGTCATCGTTCAATTTAAGAATCTTTTTAGTCATCCATACCTTGATGTCTGAAATACAAAGTGCAATCTTACTGCATGCTTCAGACTCAAAGGCGAGAGTAAAACTGATATTCAGCTGTGTGTCATCTACGTAAAAATGAAAATCAAGGCCATGGCTTCAGATAGTGTCACCGAAAGCTAAGACATAGACAGTGTACAGTAGGGGACCCAACACCGATCCTTGAGGGATGCCAAAACATAGTGTGACTTTCTCTGATGACTCACTGCCAATAAGGACATGCTGTGTGTGACCATTAACCCTTAAGGGTCTGGACAAGTGTCTTGAATTCCCGCCATTCCACAGTCTCTGTATGTCTAATGGCTTAGCAGTGATTTCTAGTTAAGTCTAGTGATTTCTAGAAGGTCATCCCACACACCTGCTGCATTGGGCCAAGGAGAGGGTTAATATAAGTTGCATAACTTGTTTGCCAATACTTGTAAAAAAATGAGATTAAATAAATAAAGTTTTGGCTACAGCCTAGACTTGAGTAGAAACCACTGCTTAAGTAATCCTTCAATTGCCAGCAAGACCTCCTCATGATGGCATGTTAAGGGCACCTGTTCTGAGGTCGGAAAATTCAGAAATAGGCCTTTAAGGGTTAAGGTACGATGAAAACCATAACAGTTATGCCCCTTGTAGTGCCTCCCAACTTTATTTGAACAAACTTGAACTGACATATAAGGAACATGTATCCAAATTTGGTTCAATTCGGTCCAGCATTAGTTTATGAGAAGTCGATAATGTAAAGTTCACAGACGATGGACGGAAAGTGATCACTAAAGCTCCCCTTGAGATTCGCTCAGGTAAGATAAAATACAGTTAGGTGAGAGATGTTCATTTGCTTATAGGTTTTTTAGATCACTTTCAGTACTATGAAAATATCATGACCATAACAGGAATGTCATGTCAAATCCATCCATGTATTTAGAGCTATACTGCTCATTTTAGAGGCCCCTAGAATTGGTTATCAAGTTTTTTTAACCAATTTGTTTACCGAAGGAACCGAACACTGTTCCACTTCACACAGTTACTTCAGGGAGCTGAGGGATCAAATTACAAATAAGAAAGATATGAGAGCTTTATTTATCACATGATCTGGCTCCTTTTCCAACCTTCAAACTTTTTCAAAGCAGTACAGCACAATCCTTCTATCACAGTCAAGGTGCCACAGGTGTTTGCAATTGAATTCTTACAATAAGCTTCAGACCTCAACCTTTATGGGTCTTGAGTTTTGAACTACTGTTTCAATAAAATTCTATTACTGAATGCTTCAAAATAACATAATTTGGGGTTACTGTTTGAAAAAGATGCTCTGCCTGACAATGCCTTGTTTTTAACAACATGATTCATGCACCTTGTGGAAGCTCTGTCTTTTCTTGACTCATTTAAGCACCTTAATTGGGTTTTGACCAGGTGATAAACAGAATCAACTCATCCCCATATTATTGTGAAATGTACTAAATCATTCAGTAAGTTAAGCCTTTGCCTAATTTACTGACTTATATCATAAAGTTTACTATAAAATCTGGTCTCAGAGATCTTCTATATCCATTTTTTTTATCAATTGTAACATTTTGTCTGCTTTTCTACACTGAGGATCTCCTGTTAAGGAGCCTATTTAACCAGGAAAGATTTGGTCCTGGGGACTTTTTTGTTCATTACACACTTCCATTTCCCTTATATATGAAATCCATCCACTCACTGGTAAGACATCACTGTGGACAGATGGACGGGCAGATGCATGGATGCATGTAATCCAGTATACCCCGCCATTCTCTTTTGAGAGTGTGGGTATAATTATTCCTAGAATGCAACTAGGAGTTGAACCAATTCAATTCGATTATGGAAAAAAAAAATTGCTGGTTGTATCATCTAATGCATTAGCATTAGCAGGTCTAAACTTTATCAATTTTGCTGGTGATTCAATCCAGGAATACAATTTCATGATCCACCAGAATGTGATACAATAAAGATTTTCATTCAGGAGGAAAACCATTAATTATAGTAATCAGGATATGTACCTGCCCATCTTGAGGCTGGAGCTAATGAACATGATATCCTTATTTAGTTGACTCTTGAGTTGGTACTTTTTATCCCTTTGGAATGCTGATTTCCAATACACAGAAGATCTGTGTAAAAATTGTTGCATAGCTTCTGCGTACTGGAAATCATAGGTCCAACATTGAAAGAAGTCTTTTCCATAACAAACACATCAAACCGCTGGGAACTATTCCTCTTCGTGAGTTCAATTATTTCTAACTCTGAACCTGCTAAGTATTTTGAAAATATATTTCATCAAATCTAGTCATGCTGCTATGATGCAGCCGTAACTAGATTTGATTGAAAATTCCTGAAAATTTTAACCAAGTAATCAATGGACAAAAAGTTGATCTAATTTACTGAGGTTTTTTTATTTTAATTGACCCTTAGTTACCCCGATGTCTCTCTGATTCGATGGTTCAGTATTGATGTGAAGTGGAACTGATTGATTCAATTGGCCATAATCAAGACATTTAACCCTCCGCACATTGATGTTAAAGTCTCAAAATATCAAACTGCAAAATTTCTCCCATAATGCAACTAGGAATTTGAGCTATGTCAAAAAACAAGACTGAATTGATTAAATTTCTTGTTGCATTTTGGGAAAGGTCTGACGCTTGAAATTTTGCTATTTCAACATCAGTGTAAAAAGGGTTAATTTTGCTTCTAATGCTACTTGCAGACCATTATAGGGACTAAACATGTAAATCTGTCTCTTCCAAAACACAGCATGTGACCTGGCCAGAAAACATATTTAATATACAAAAAGACATCATGAGCAATGTTAGGGAAGTAAAAAATTAAATATTAAATTGATACTTCTTGTATTTTGCCCCAGGAGAAGTGATTAATTATTACATAAAAAACAAAACCACATAAAAAAACATCTTCATCTCACCTTCAGAAACTGATAAAGAGATGTGTTTGTGCCGAGCTGTAAAAAGATATGCAGATCCCTTCTGTAATACAGCATTCAAGTCTCCATCTAATGTGTCTGTAAGAAAAAAAAAATAGAAAAAAATTTATAAGAGAGGAAAATCGGCAGAAAATTGTTAAACAGAATCTGAAACCTTAACAGACAAAACAGAGCAATGGACAAAAGATATTTAAAGCCTACATGAAATTTTAATACGTAACAAAGTTAGACTAAATAGGAAACTTAGGAGCATCTCAAAATTAACTTGACCCTTAAAGGCCTATTTTCGACTTTCACACCCTCAAAACAGATGCCCTTAACATGCCATCATGAGTAGGTCCTGCTGACATTAGACAAATCACATAGGCAATGGTTTCTAGTCAAGTCTTGGCTACCTATTAAGGCACTGTTAAGCCACTGGACATGTGCAGGCTGTGGTTATGTATAAATTCAGGACAACTGTCCAAGTCCTTAAGGACTAAAGTACTGTTGTGTAAAAAGTTCCTGTGTTATCCCTTAAGGAACTGTAGATTTTTTTATACATTTTTGCTTTACTTTGACAATCCACAACCTATGACTTTGCAGGCAGCCAAGACTTGCTTAGAAATAATTGTCATGGCACTTTGAATGTAACTTTCAATCTTACCCAAGAACTGCATGTTTGGGCACCTGTTTTGTTGTAGAAAAATGTGATTACAGTCCGAAATAAGCCCTTATGGGTTAAATATCAGTGACGAGAGGTTTGGCACAAATCAACACAACCATCCATAAACAATTGGTTCCAATTAATTATGTTTTCAGATCAGGAAGAAAATAAATCAAGAGCCCAGCGTAACCAGGCACTAAACTTGTGATATACTGCTCTTTTTCAAGGTGAGGGCAAAAGTGAGAGGGAGGGGTGGGGGTTGGGTGGGCTCTAGCTTAGCATTGCATTGTGTAGGCATGGTCTGGTAGTGTCAACACATGAAACAAATGCTTTATTTTGATATCATATTTCAATGGATAGTCACAGACCACACATGAAAAAAGTTAATGTTTCATTTAAATTCATTCTATTGCCGCTATTAGTGACCTTGACCTTGGGAGCTCTATGTAACTCACCATCTTCTGGTACTTCTTAATGTGATATAAGTCTTATCTTGATATTTCACTTCAATGAATGAATGTTCTGGACTGAACACAAAATGAAAGTGTCAATGACACTGTAGCTCAACTTGTCAAGACAAAGACATGTACATGTATAGTATGTGACACAGCAATGACAAACATCTAGGTAATGACCTGATAACAAAGATACATATAAAGTATTGTAACGGTCTGTACATAAATACTGACCGTTGTCTGTAACAAATGTATAGGTAAAGTATTGTAAAGGTGGGTGACAGTCAGATGCTAAACTAGAAAAAAATCTTTGAGTCCCAGAGTGGGTCTGACTGAACCCCAAAATATTTGTTCTCATAGCACAGTGATAACAAAGGCACCCCAAAACACACTCGTTCCTGTCCCAAGGTGAAAACAAAGGTACCCAAGAAGTTTTGTGAAGATCAGTTCATAAATACGAGCTGTATAGAACTTGTGACAAAAAACTGATTGGACCTAATTTCGGTACAAAATGGCCACTGGCTGCCATCTTGAATTTTGGACTGTACCCAGAAATACTCATTCTGCTCCCAAGGTGATAACAAAGGTACCCAAGAAGTTTTGTGAAGATCGGTTCATAAATACAGCCTCTACCCTGAGCCGTATTGACATGTGTGCTTACATTGTGTAAGTAGCACTGAATAAATCAAAGTTCATCTAATTTGCATAATTTCTGCACGAAAAAAAACCCCTTACAATATGTGATGTATTCCATGTTACTAAACATTCATACAAAAATTTATTCAAATCAGAACTTTCATACAGAAGTTCTGTACAAAAGACTGATTGCACTAATTTTGGTACAAAATGGCTGCTGGTGGCCATCTTGAATTTCGGACCACACCCAAAAACACTCGCTCTCATCCCACTGTGATAACAAAGGTACCCAAGAAGTTTCGTAAAGATTGGTTCATAAATATGGCCTCTAGTCTGAGCTGTATAGAAGTTGTGTACAAAAACTGATTAGACCTAATTTCGGTACAAAATGGCCACTGGCAGCCATCTTGAATTTTAGACCGCACCCAGAAACACTCATTCTCATCCCAAGGTGATAACAAAGGTACCCAAGACATTTCGTGAAGATCAGTTCATAAATACAGACTCTAGTCTGAGCCGTATTGTGAACTTACTGTGTGTAAATCGCACTGAAAAAATCAAATTCATCTAATTTGCATAATTTCTGCACGAGAAAAAACCTGTATTATATGTGATGTATCCCATGGTACTAAACATTCACACAAAAAATTATTCAAATCAGCGCTTTCATATGGAAGTTCTGTGCAAAAATCTGATTGCACCTAATTTTGTACAAAATGGCTGCCATCGGCCATCTTGAATTTCGGACCGCACCCCAAAACACTCATTCTAGTCCCACGGTGATACCAAAGGTACCCAAGAAGTTTCGTAAAGATCGGTTCATAAATACAGCCTCTAGCCCGAGCCGTATTGGCATTTGCACTTACAGTGCTGAAAGTAACACCAAAAAACATCAAAATTAGTCTAATTTGCACAATTTATGCACGAGAAAAAAAACTGTATTATATGTGATGTATCCCATGGTACTAAACAGTCATACAAAAAATTATTTAAATCAGAGCTTTCATATGGAAGTTTTGTACAAAAAACAGATTTCTGCATCATCGGTACAAAATGGTGGCTGGCAGCCATCTTGAATTTTGGACCGCACCCAAAAACACTCGTTCTCGTCCCACGGTCATAACAAAGGTACCCAAGAAGTTTCGTAAAGATCGGTTCATAAATACGGCCTCTAGCCCGAGCCATATCCAATTGTTGACGTACGGACAGATGGACAGACGGACAGACAGACGACGGGCCATGACAAAAGCTCAAATTTGGCTTCGCCAAAGTTGAGCTAAAAATTAAAGTGCTAGTAATGAAAAGTTAGTTGAAAGGTGACAGGTTACTTTTGAAATTGTCAAAAATCTAAACAATATAATATGTCACTTTTTGTTCTTCATCCATTTTTATGAATAATTCTTTACCATTCTGTACCAGGAATGCCAAGTCATTCACTCAAGTTTCTACCAAAAAGACAAGATTTTGGGTGTACGAAGAGAATTGCTGACAATTTAAATGTCAAATCCAAGATGACCGGTGTAGACCATGTTTTTCAATGAAGTGCAGAAAAATTTGATAACTCCCATCTACACATCATACAAAAGTTACATATGAAATTCGAGAAAGATGGAGTGGGGGATGCAGCCTGTAAGGTGTGCTAAATGGGATTGTTGACAATTTATATGCCAAATCAAAGACGGCCACTGACCGTCATGTTTTTCAACCCAATTCAGAAAAATTTGACAGCTCCCATCTAGTCATCACACCAAAGCTTCATATGAAATTCAAAAAAAGATTGGGTGAGAGATGCAGCCTGTAGGGTGTCTAATGGAATTTTTGGACAATTTATATCCAAATCCAAGATGGCCACTCTGGCAGCCATATTTTTCAACGAAATTCGAAAAAAATTGATAGCTCCCATAATTGCCCCAAAGCCATGTATGAAATTTAGAACTGATCAGGTGAGAGCTGTGGCCTGTAGGGTGTGCTAAAAGAATTGCTGACAGACAGAGGAACAGATGTACGGATGGACGATGGATTGCAACTCATCACAATAGCTCATACTTGATGTTGTCAAGTTGAGCTAACAACATAAAAATGCCAATAGGATCACCAATCCAATGTCGAGTTGTGACCGTGCAAAAGTGGGTTTACTCATTTACAATTTACTATGTGAAGGGTCACTGTGACCTTGTCCTTTTAACCTAGTGATTCCAAAATAAATAGGGCTCTTTCTTGCACCAATTCCAACCTACCTATGAAAACGTGGGTGGAACCATTGCCAAATTGTCACCTGGAAACCAATTGTTTACCTATTATGTTCAAGGTCACTGTGACCTTGACCTTTGACCTAGCGAGTACAAAATAAATAGGGGTCTTCCACTCACCTAGGCCAGCCTACCTATGAAGTTTCATGAATGTGAGTCAAACCATTATCAAGTTATCATCCGGAAACCAATTGTTTATGATTTACTATGTTGAAGGTCACTGTGACCTTGACCTTTCACCTAGTGAGTACAAAATACATTGGGTTCTTCCTCTTATTGATGCCAACCTACCTATGAAGTTTTATGAACATGGGTCGAACCATTATCAAGTTATCATCCGGAAACCAATTGTTTTGATTTATCATGTTCAGGGTCACTGTGATCTTGACCTTTGACCTAGCAAGTCCAAAATAAATAGGGTTCTTCCTCTCACAAAGGCCAACCTACATATGAAGTTTCATGAATGTGGGTTCAACCATAGTCAAGTTATCATCCGGAAACCAATTGTTTATGATTCAGTATGTTCAAGGTCACTGTGACCTTCACTGTTGACCTAGTGAGTCCAAAATAAATAGGGTTCTTCCTCTCGCCGAGGTCAACCTACCTACAAAGTATCATGAACATGGGTCGCACCATTATCAAGTTATCGTTAGGAAACCAATTGTTTATGCCTGAAACCCGATAGCCCACCCACCCGCCCTCCCACCATTCACAAAACTATAAGTCAAGTTTGACTTTGTCACAACTCAACTAAAAATGAAAAATTATAACATTTTTCAGATTTTTGATATCGAAAAAAACATGTCTCCAATTTTCAAGTTAACTTTCCCATCACTCAGATAGAACCCCAATGTGCAAGTTCATTCCTTCTTTTGATCTCTTGTGAGCTTGACTTTGGTCTTAAGGTTTATACATGACACACTGTCTAATGGTGGTATTTCTTCTAACATGAGTTTTACATCGTATTCCACTAAAAAGTTACGAACTGTTCACAAAAAAGTTAATGTGCATCAATATTGTGTCATCTATCAGTGGCCTGACTGGGAGTGGGGTGTGTGAGGGGGACGGGGGGGTATTATAAAGTTGAATCTTGATATCTTATTCCTCTACACAGATTACAGACCAGACACAAAAAGGTGAATGTTTATGGTAATTCATTCATTTGACTTCTATCTCAGACTTTGACCGTGAGCACGTGGTCCTGAAGTTGAATTGAAACATGACACACTGTTTGGTGGTGGTACATATTTAAAGTAAGTTTCATCTCTTGAATTTTCATTCCACTAAAAAGTTATGGGCCAGGCATGAAAAAATTAAATGTATACCGATTCCTTCTTTTCACCTCTCTCTTGGCCAGACAGATGGAAAGAGAGCTCCATAACATACCATGTCTATTTTTTTCAAAAACAGGCATATGACTACAGAAAAAATTCTAGATCAATGAAATGAAAAAACATACACCCCAAAACAAGGAAAAAGGATTCTTTGGACAAGCTTATTGTAACCATTTTTTCGAAGTTACTTTAAACTGGCTAATCTTTCATAAAAAGTTGTTGCTCAAACAAGATCATTCCAATGGATAGAATGAGGGTACCACTGTTTAGGTTCCGCTCCACAGTTTTCCAGGCATTTCCAAATATGACATGCCATACACTCTCTTCAAATGCAAATATTCTGTAGCTTAGTTATCTAACTCATAACATGTATTACATTTCCCAAATCCACGAAAAACATATAACACTATCCGACTAAGTAGAAATAAACAATCTGAATGTGGGTGGAATAATTTATTGTCAAAGGCCAGACTTCAACCTGAAACACTGCATGAAAAAATGCTGAAACCAGTCATTTTCAGCCACCGAGCAGCCTCAAAAGCAGAATTTTCCCACCAACCCCACCTACCCACCCCTGGAACAGAGCATCCCCTGTTTCTAAAATGCAAAAAATTTTTTATATGTTTCTGTCTTATTTTTTAGTTACCTGTCTGGTAACAAACCCGTGTAAAAATTACATTTTAAAAAATAGCTAATTTTTCGAAGCCACTGTTTCCCATAATTCATCTGGTAATTTACCCCTATGTATCAGAATCCAACTTTGGGACCAAAACTTCAAATTCTCTTGTCCAACAAAAAGCCTAATGTAATCATATATCTGATACTAAAAATATATCTCAATCTTGCATGGCCTTAGTTTCAACATATGCCCCATGTTTAGAATTTCATCCCTGTGCAATAGTGCAAAACTGTGGAGCGGAACCTTAAAGAGAAAACAAGAGTGATATCCCCTTGGATTTCACTCGGGCAAAAGAATCTGGAGTCTAGAGAAATCAAGAGAAATTTGAAAAAGACAAGTACTGTCGCTGATTTTTTCTGACGTGCAGTTCGTAGAATTAAGTGCTTAGATGCAACCATCTGATGAATAATTAAATAACTGAGTATTCCGTGTGTTCTGTACTGGCCTCGTATATACTTGGTTAACTAGCATTCCCTTTTTGGGGTCTGCCGGTGGCCGAGTGGTGTGCGTGGTTCAGTATAGTTTCGCTAGGTGGTTGGTGCCGAAGGAAACTCTCTCAGCGTGGGTTCGAACCCCTGCCATACCAATGTAAACAAAACCAGCGTCCTTTCTTAATTCTATGGCATCCGAGAAATTTTAAAACAAGAGGCCCCAGGGGGCCTGAGGGCGCACACCTGACATGGTAGCCTAAATAGCAACCCAGAGAATTGATTTCCACAAGTTGCATCTGCTCCTCCTAAGAAAAGCTGAAACCAAATATCCAAATATTCTGACCAGTGGATCTAAAAAAAGATTTTTAAAGAATATTCCTCATACTGAACTAAGTCATAATTCGGGCTCCCACAGGAAGCCCATATATGAACCCAGGGACTTGGCTTTAACAAACCTGAATCTCACACCCCTAAGGATTCTGCACACCAAATATCAAAACATTCCGACTGCTGGATCTGAAGAAGAAGATTTTTAAAGAAAATTCCTCATTTTGAACCAAGTTACAATTCGAGCTCCCACAATCAGCCCAAATATGGACCTAGGGACATGGCTTGAACAAACTTGAATCTTACCCCCCTAAGGATGCTGCATAAAAAATATCAAAAGCATTCATCTGCTGGATCTGAAGATTTTTAAATAAAATTCCTCATTTTGAACTAAGTTGTCATTCAGGCTCCCATAGTGAGCCTAAATATGAACCAAGGGACTTGGCTTGAACAAACTTGAATCTCAGCCCCCTAAGGTTGCTCCATGCCAAATATCAAAACATTCCAACTGCTGAATCTGAAGAAGAAGATTTTTAAAGAAAAATTCCTCATATTGACTAAGTTATAATTTGGGCTCCCACAGGGAGCCCAAATATGGACCCCTGGACTTGGCTTTAACACACTTGAATCCCCCCCCCCCATTCCCCCCCCCCCCCCCTCCCAAGGATGCTACTCACCACATCACCACATATCAAACCATTCCGACTGCTGGATATGAAGAAGAAGATTTTTTAAGAAAATTCCTCATTTTGAACAAAGTTACAATTCAAGCTCCCACATTGAGCCCAAATATGGACCTAGGGACATGGCTTGAACAAACTTGAATCTCACCCCCCTAAGGATGCTGCATACCAAATATCACAAGATTCTGCCTGCTGGATCTTGAGAAGAAGATTTTCAAAGAAATTTGCCTGAAATGCACTAAGTTCGAATTTGGGCTTCTAAAGTGAGCCCAAATATGAATCCAGGTGGCCGATTTGAACAAACTGGAATCAGATCCACCCCACAATGTTGCATACCAAATATCAAAAGATTCTGCCTGCAGGATCTGGAGAAGAAGATTTTTGAAGAAATTTGCCTGAAATGCACTAAGTTCAAATTCGAGCTTCTATAGTGAGCCCAAATATGGATCTAGGGAGCCGATTTGAACAAAATAGAATCAGATCCACCCCACAATGTTGCATACCAAATATCAAAAGATTCTGTCTGCTGGATCTGGAGAAGAAGATTTTTTAAGAAATTTGCCTGAAATGCACTAAGTTCAAATTTTGGCTCCTATACTGAGCCCAAATATAAACCCAAGGGGCCAATTTGAACAAACTTGAATCAGATCCACCCCACAATGTTGCATACCCAATATCAAAAGATTCTGCCTGCTGGATCTTGAGAAGAAGATTTTCAAAGCAATTTGCCTGAAATGCACTAAGTTCAAATTTGGGCTCCTATACAGAGCCCAAATATAAACCCAAGGGGCCGATTTGAACAAACTTGAATCAGATCCACCCCACAATGTTGCATACCAAATATCAAAAGATTCTGCCTGCTGGATCTGGAAAAGAAGATTTTCAAAGAAATTTGCCTGAAATGCAGTAAGTTCAAATTTGGGCTCCTATACTGAGCCCAAATATAAACCCAGGGGGCCGATTTGAACAAACTTGAATCAGATCCACCCCACAATGTTGCATACCAAATATCAAAAGATTCTGCCTGCTGGATCTGGAGAAGAAGATTTTTTAAGAAATTTGCCTGAAATGCACTAAGTTCGAAATCGGGCTCCTATACTGAGCCCAAATATGAACCCAGGGGGCCGGTTTGAACAAACCTGAATCAGATCCATCCTCCAATGTTGCATACCAAATATCAAAAGATTCTGCCTGCTGGATCTGGAGAAGAAGATTTTTTAATGTTTTTCCCATTGCCTACAGTGTTAAAAAGTGCTGACTCAGCACTTTTTCAATGTCCCGAAACTGTACCCTATGATAAAACCGATAGCAATTTTTTTTCACCAATTCTTTCTGTTGGTCCTAAGGAAGCTTCACACTAAATAAAAATTCTCGGTGCCGTGCAGTTTTGGAGATATGGGCGTTTTAATTTTTTTCTATTTTTAGCTCCTGCGGTTCCCATGGGGCTATGGGAAAAAAAAAATCAGCATAAATTAGTTACTTATGACCCAATAAGCCCTCACATAAAATTTGGTTCAAATCAGCCTCTCGGTTTGGAAAATAGAAATTTTGGGCGGGGCCAAAAATTTTGCCCCTCCCATAACGACGCCAAGTATAGCCCCACAAACTTCTCTTGAACAAATCTGAGTCTACACCTCAAAAGGGAGCTGCACACCAAATATCAAGTCTCTGCTACTGCTGGTTCATGAGAAGAAGATTTTTTAAGATTTCAGCACACTTTTTGGGTGTGGCCCTACCCACGGGCGGGGCAACTTGATTTGAACAAAATCAAATTGCGATGTCATAACAAACTATTATCTCAAATATCAATTAAATTGGTTCAGCGGTTTGGGAGGAGAAGACGCAAACACCATGTTCACGGACGACGGACGCAGGACGACGGATGACGGACGACGGACGGTGAGTGATCACTATAGCTCTCCTGACTGAAAGTCAGGTGAGCTAAAAACAAGTACTATCTCTGATTTCTTCTGACGTGCAGTTCGTAGAATTAAGTGCTTAGATGCAACTATCTGATGAATAATTAAATAATTGAGTATTCCGTGTGTTCTGTACTGGCCTCGTATATACTTGGTTAACTAGCATTCCCTTTTTGGGGTCTGTCGGTGGCTGAGTGGTGTGCGTGGTTCAGTATAGTTTCGCTAGGCAGTTGGTGCCGAAGGAAACTCTCTCAGCGTGGGTTCGAACCCCCGCCATGCCAATGTAGCATTATGTTATGCTCAGCCCATATTTAAACCACGTTTCAATGTACATATATCAATACTTGAGTCTTCACTAAAAATGGACAATGAGAGATTCAGAAATGAATTGTTAGGTGACAGACGGTGCTTATGGTGTGAACAATGGATGCAATATTATATTTATAGATACAAGTAATGTCCAGTCATCGAGCAATATCCCAGTGAAAAGCAATTATGAATGTTGACAATGCGACGATCATGGCTTGAGTGTTGGATGACACTGAAAGCAATTATGAATGTATAATAAAAAAAATTGTTCACTAAATTGAATTACATTTGATCACACACTTATTAATGTAAAACACAAGATTTCCAATGTTCTACCTGTATGATAAAACTAAAGTTGTATCGCACATGAAGTGACACATGAGGTGACACAAAACACATTTCATTTCATTTCCAACGCAAGCAGAGAAGTAACCAGTCTAAGTAAATCACGTCATCATTGGTCGAATGCACCGGAGTCGAGATCGCTTGGAAATTCCAAGTTCCTCATTTAGATTAGTTTACCCGGGATATTTAAACAATCAGATTCTAGTCAAAAATTTACAGAATAAAAATAAGATTCCGACTGCTTGTTCCTTGACAAATACTTTCCACAACTGTTCATATAATGATGGAGTGTGCTAAACATATTAGCTATTTAAAAACTTTTTGTTGTGTTATTCTCCGCAGTTTAGTCAATATCTGAAGTTCGATCATTGTAACCGTGACACTAATCAGTATGTATTAGTTTCCACCAATTGAATGCCGTAAAATTAAAAATAGGCCGATGAAATCATCAGATGTGTACCCATACACGCATTTAGTAGAAAGCTGTATGACGGAGGGCCACCACGGATGCTGACATAATGTACACCATACAATGTATGGTTACATATAGAAATGGATTGGAGGAGTGTCTAATTTGATGGATAAAGGGTTAATATCTCCGGATCAAATTATCAGATTTACATAAAAAACTATACAGCACAGCACATCAGTAACCTGAATAAATATATAAAGTAACATGACAATCAGATTGATATTTTTTGAGATATCTCATGCCAAAGGGATTGGAGGAATTTTCAATTTGAAGGATAAAGGGTTAATATCTCAGGATTAAATTATCATATTTACACCAAAAACTATACAGCTTGGCACATCAGTAACCTGAACACAAATATAAAGTAACTTGACAATCCAAGCAATATTTTTCAAGTTATTGAATGCCAAAGGGATTGGAGGAATTTTCAATTTGAAGGATAAAGGGTTAATATCTCAGGATCAAAATAACAGATTTACACCAAAAACTATACAGCTTGGCACATCAGTAACCTGAACACAAATATAAAGTAACTTGACAATCCAAGCAATATTTTTCAAGTTATCGAATGACAAAGAAATGGATACGGACACCGGACGGACAGACGGACGGACAAAGGATGGACGAACGACGGATGGTCACCCCAGATGCCGGCATTATGTGTACCATACATAGTATGGGTACACATAAAAAGCAAATTGGGGTTAGTATCCAGCCAACTAAAAGTGAGGTCTCGTTGGCAATGAAGAACATGCGGCAATTATCCAGTTAAAGAGTGCTTTTAGTTCAATTTTCGTGTTGACTGGTTGTTACATGGGAGGTGTGTGATAAATGCAGAACCGCACATATGTTTGAATGGGTTAAGAATTATCGCACCTGAGCAAGTCAGGCTCCCCAACATACTAACTCCACACAAGAAGGGTTAGCATTGGTTGAAGACAAGTGCACCATCTACGTGTAGTACACCTTAGGATACCTTAGTACACAATGCCACCGTGCCCCCATGTGGGCAATGGGGGTGAAGTGTCTTGCCCAAGGACACAACATGGTTGCCGCAAGTGAGATTCGAATTGAGGACCTCTTGGCTTGCCGCCTGCACCTCTACCTACTAAGCCACCACAGCACCCCCAATACATTTATTTAACAATCCCGTTACATAAAGCCCGTTTCACCCCCCCCCCCCCCCCCCCCCCCTCTTTCAGTTTAAATTGGGTTGGAATTGGTCAAAATTTTGAATTTCATATTTTAATGCATAATAACAATGCATATATGCGATAGTGGCATGTTTACCGGAAGATGAATCTGTCTGATACGGAATCGGAACATGGGGGCTGATACAAATGTTTTTTTCTGAGTTTTTCAGTGCAAATTAAGTTGATTGTTAGATAAAAGGGGTGAGGCATAAGTTGTCCAAAATAAAAAAAAAAAGCACTGAAAACCCCCCTTTTACTATCATCACCTGTTAACTGGATAGCCATTTGCCAGAGAAAAATATTCAACTTAACAGGAGTATATATACAATTAGCAGGAATGTGGTTCTTTCTTGAATTCTGGCGATAAACTAAGCCTTTATTCTGTTATATCTTGTTTGACAGAGTTCATGGAGCTCTTTATTCAGTAAACAGGAGTTTACTCCATAACCTATATGTAATTAACAGGTCAAATATGCATTAAAGGTATAGTAAATGGTTTGGTGTTTGAAAATTATGTTCAATTAACAGGGTTATTGAGTTAAGAGACATTCAATTAAATGGACTCTACAGTATACACCTTTGATCTATACTAAACTTTTTGCCACTCTTTCAGAATAGGTGTTTATTTTTTGTCAATGAGGAACCTACAGTCACGTATATTGAGTAGCACATGACAAGTCTTTGAACCAAAATGAGATCACATGGACACTTGGTTGAGAGCTTTATTGACAGGTGTCCATGTTGGATAAGAAAATCTCACATGAGCAATATATTTGCACCTGACACAAGGCTTGCTGAGTGTCTGGGACAAAATATCTTTCTCCAAGGGTGAGATTTCCCCATCCCAGAAACCCAAACCCATCGGGGATAATTTTTCTTCCACCAAAATGCCAACAGAACATCATTTGGGGCTAAACACTGATCATGTGTCACCTGATTTACCTGAAGGCGGATTACTTATTGACAAAATCTTCTTACATTTTCTGAAAGGTAACTAAAATTTATAGTGTATAACAAAGGTTTAAACTGGTAAAACAAACCACACTTTCCATTAACCCTTAAAGGTCTATTTGACTTTTCCCGACCTCAGAACAGGTGTCCTTAACATGCCATCATGAGTAGGTCCTGCTGACAATAGACAAATTAGCTAGGCGGTGGTTTCTAGTCAAGTCTTGGCTGCCTGTTAAGACTCAACTATAAATCACTGCTAAGCCATTAGCCATTAGACATACAGAGACTGTGGAATGGCAGAAATTCAAGACAGTAGTTCAGGCCCTTAAGGGTTAAGACAGCATTAAGGTACTGAAGCAATGAGAATGATAGTGTCAATAACACTGTAGCTCAACTTGACAAACTTGAACTTGGTAAGTTATAAGTGAAATGGAAAAATTGAAGATCATTGGTACCAATGTTATTTGGTGAAATTTCAACATAACAGCATTGCGTCTGCACAACGTCAGAGCAATCCGTGCATTTTTAAATGTAAACTGAAAGACTGGCTAAAGGAAGAATATTGATACACAAATGCAGAAATTTCAGAGGTAATTGTAAATGGCAACTTTTTTCACAGAAATGAATGCTAATCAATAGCTCTTATCTAAAGGTCTTGCCTAATGTGCACACCAAGTTAAAAAAATAGGCCGATGAAATCGTCAGATGTGTACCCATATGCGCAACTAGTCGAAAGCTGTATGACGGAGGGCCACCACAGATGCTGACATTATGTACACCATACATGGTATGGGTACATATAGAAATGGATTGGAGGAGTGTCTAATTTGATGGATAAAGGGTTAATATCTCCGGATCAAATTATCAGATTTACATAAAAAACTATACAGCACAGCACATCAGTAACCTGAATAAATATATAAAGAAACATGACAATCGGATCGATCTTTTTTGAGTTATCTCATGCCAAAGGGATTGGAGGAATTTTCAATTTGAAGGATAAAGGGTTAATATCTCCGGATTAAATTATCAGATTAACACCAAAAACTATACAGTTCGGCACATCAGTAACCTGAACACAAATATAAAGTAACTTGACAATCCAAGCAATATTTTTCAAGTTATCGAATGCCAAAGGGATCGGAGGAATTTTCAATTTGAAGGATAAAGGGTTAATATCTCAGGATCAAAACATCAGATTTACACCAAAAACTATACAGCTCGGCACATCAGTAACCTGAACACAAATATAAAGTAACTAGACAATCCAAGCAATATTTTTCAAGTTATCGAATGCCAAAGGGATTGGAGGAATTTTCAATTTGAAGGATAAAGGGTTAATATCTCGGGATCAAATCATCACATTTATGCCAAAAATTATACAGCTCTGCACATCAGTAACCTGAACACAAATATAAAGTAACTAGACAATCCAAGCAATATTTTTCAAGTTATCGAATGCCAAAGGGATTGGAGGAATTTTCAATTTGAAGGATAAAGGGTTAATATCTCAGGATCAAAATAACAGATTTACACCAAAAACTATACAGCTCGCCACATCAGTAACCTGAACACAAATATAAAGTAACTTGACAATCCAAGTAATATTTTTCAAGTTATCGAATGCCAAAGGGATTGGAGGAATTTTCAATTTGAAGGATAAAGGGTTAATATCTCGGGATCAAATCATCAGATTTACACCAAAAACTATACAGCCCGGCACATCGGTAACCTGAACACAAATATAAAGTAACTTGACAATCCAAGCAATATTTTTCAAGTTATCGAATGCCAAAGGGATTGGAGGAATTTTCAATTTGAAGGATAAAGGGTTAATATCTCAGGATTAAATTATCAGATTCACACCAAAAACTATACAGCTTGGCACATCAGTAACCTGAACACAAATATAAAGTAACTTGACAATCCAAGCAATATTTTTCAAGTTATCGAATGCCAAAGGGATTGGAGAAATTTTCAATTTGAAGGATAAAGGGTTAATATTTCAGGATCAAAATAACAGATTTAGACCAAAAACTATACAGCTCAGTACATCAGTAACCTTAACACAAATATAAAGTAACTTGACAATCCAAGCAATATTTTTCAAGTTATCGAATGCCAAAGGGATTGGAGGAATTTTCAATTTGAAGGATAAAGGGTTAATATCTCGGGATCAAATCATCACATTTATGCCAAAAATTATACAGCTCGGCACATCAGTAACCTGAACACAAATATAAAGTAACTAGACAATCCAAGCAATATTTTTCAAGTTATCGAATGCCAAAGGGATTGGAGGAATTTTCAATTTGAAGGATAAAAGGTTAATATCTCGGGATCAATCATCAGATTTACACCAAAAACTATACAGCTCGGCAAATCAGTAACCTGAACACAAATATAAAGTAACTAGACAATCCAAGCAATATTTTTCAAGTTATCGAATGCCAAAGGGATTGGAGGAATTTTCAATTTGAAGGATAAAGGGTTAATATCTCAGGATCAAATTATCCGATTTATACCAAAAACTATACAGCTCGGCACATCAGTAACCTGAACACAAATATAAAGTAACTTGACAATCCAAGCAATATTTTTCAAGTTATCGAATGCCAAAGAAATGGATACGGACGCCGCACGGACAGATGGACGGACGGACAGACGGACAAAGAATGGATGAACGACGGATGGTCACCCAGGATGCCGGCATTATGTGTACCATACATAGTATGGGTACACATAAAAACACTCCTATGATAAATGTGGCCTGTAGGCCATGTCAAAGAAGAATGTTGATGCACAAATGCAATAAATTCAAAGATTGTTGCTAAAAGCAACTAGTGATGAACCGATTATCAAAACTTGCTATCAACCGATTACCGATTATTTCCTGGCTGATTATGCCGATTCCGTTTGTTGACATAGGACACTGAAGAAAATCTGTTGGTGCCTATTATACTACAGAATTTTGTTGATAAATCATCAATTACGAAAGCTTAATACCACGTAAGTTCTCAGAGTATGCATAGTTAGTGCTGGGCAATATTAGCCAAAATAATATTTGCATTTTGATTGGGGTGTGGGTAAAAGATCGTTATTAACGATACAATCACATGATATTGTTCTCGTGAATTCACGATTGTGTTTTATTCCGGAAAATAGTGTTAGTATGGTTTTGTGTAAGGATACAATACACTTGGCTGTATTAACCAGGGATATACTGATCACACATACTTTGTATCTTAAATGAATAATAATTTTGATGTTAATGTGTGTTTTGAACTCGTATGATGCATGGTTTACACATATGTCAGAATGTATTATTCAATGTTCTTTTTTCAATTTGTTACCTCACTTGATGTGTTTTTCCAATGTTTACATGAACTCTACAATCTACGGGAAATGGTGGCGATCTCGTACCGATTGCAGCTGGTAAATTCCGTAATATCTCAGCTCTGCAAATCCCTAAATTTTCTGCTATGTACTACATGTTTTTAATAGGCAAACTTTATTGAAATGGCCAGATATCAAACATATTTTTAATAGTCAGTGTTAAATATAGAATAACTGGAAACTGCCGGTTGTCATAATCGGCCAATGCCCCATAACCATCCTGTTCCGATTGCCAATTATCGGTTCATCACTAACAGCAACAGTTTTTGATGGAAATGAAAAGAAAATCAATAGCTCCTATCTTTGTCACCCTGCATAAGCATGCAAAGTTTCAAAACAACCTGATAATGAATGTGCCCTCTGAGGCATGCCAAAGGAAGATGTTAATGCACAAATGCACTAAGTTCAAAGGTCATTGCTTGTTGCAATGTCTTTTTCACACTTTTTTATGGAAATTCATAAATATACCCTGCAGAGAGTGCAAAAGGGATAAGATGCTGCACAAATGCAGTAAGTTCAAAGGCTGGTGATAACAGCAAAAAGTTTTTATGGAAATGACAAAAAAATCAATAGCTCACATCAAGAGGGCACTCCGAACACACATACCAAGTTTCAAAGTGATCCAATCATAAATGTGCCCTGAAGGGTGTGCCAAAGGGAAATACTGAAGCCTGACTAAACTAAGTTCAAAGGTTCATTTTTTTACAGAAATGAAAGAAAATCGATAACTCCCATATAGATATCACCCCATACAAGCACACCCAGTTTCCAAGCAATCCATCATAAATGTGACCTGCAGGGTGTGTCAAAGGGAAATATTGATGCATAACTGCACTAAGTTTTTACTAAGTTCATCAGAGGTCATTGCCAATGGCAACTATTTTTGATGGAAATGGAAGAAAATCGATAGCTCCCACCTAGAGGTAACACCAAACAAGCGTACAAAGTTTCAAACCAAGCTGATCATAAATGTGCCCTGTAGGGCATGCCAAAGGAATATATTGATGCATGACTAAACTAAGTTCAAAGGGTTTGATGCATAACTGCACTAAGTTCATTGCCAGCGGCAACATTTTTTGATAGAAATGGTAGAAAATCATTAGCTCCCATCTAGAGGTCACTCAAAACAAGCATGCCAGATTTCAAAGCATTCCGATCATAAATGTGCCCTGTAGGGTGCACCAAAGGGAAATATTGAGGTCTGACTAAATTAAGTTCTAAGAACGTTGCCAGTGGCAACATTTTTTGACGGAAATGGAAGAAAATCGATAGCTCCCATCTAGAGGTCACCCCAAACAAGCATACCAAGTTTCAAAGCGATCCGATAATAAATGTGCCCTGCAGGGTGTGCCAAAGGGAAATTTGGATGCATAACTGCACTAAGTTCATCAAAGGTCGTTGGAAGCGGCAACATTTCTTGGCAGATACTGAAGAAAATCGATAGCTCCCATCTAGAGGTAACCCCAAACAAGCATACCAAGTTTCAAACCGATCTGATCAAAAATGTGCCCTGACTGGTGTGCCAAAGGAATATATTGATGCCTGATTAAATTAAGTTCAAAGGTCATTGCCAGCGAAAACATTTTTCAATGGAAATGCCAAAGGAATATATTGGTGCCTGACTAAACTAAGTTCAAAGGGTTTGATGCATAACTGCACTAAGTTCATCAAAGGTCATTGCCAGTGGCAACATTTTTTGATAGAAATGGTAGAAAATCATTAGCTCCCATCTAGAGATCACCCCAAACAAGCATGCCAGGTTTCAAAGCAATCCGATCATAAATGTGCCCTGTAGGGTGTGCCAAAGGGAAATATTGAGGTCTGACTAAACTAAGTTCTAAGAACGTTGTCCGCGGCAACATTATATGACGGAAATTGAAGAAAATTGATAGATCCCATCTAGAGGTCACCCTAAACAAGCATACCAAGTTTCAAAGCGATCTGATCATAAATGCAACCTGTGAGGTGTGCCAAAGGAAATTGTGGACGTACGTACGTATGCCGACGGACGAGAAGTGATGGCAATAGCTCAGCTTGAATTTGTCAAGTTGAGTTAAAATGCTGAGGTGCACCATGACAGCGCTTATGATGGTGTTAACATTTACATAATGTGATGTGTTACATTGGTGGGTGAATTATGTCTGTCGCAACCAGGTACCTCACTTTGTATGTATCTTGTCAGGTTGGAGGAAAAAAATATCCACGTTTTGAGTATGGTATGGGAAAGTCTCAGCCTAAGAGAAAGAGATTTGCAACAGTTATCTCTGGTCGATATTTAATGATGGGTTGACGGGAGGTGATGGTGGAACCAGGATGCATTGTAGATACTACCAATAGCAAAGGTTTGAAGAATCAGCCATAACATAGTGTTTCTGAAAGAAAATATATTTACCAATAACCAAGTCGCCTTCTTTGATTGTGATGTCTGAATTCCCATGGCAGTTCTGTAATCTGAGGTCTCCATTTTTAGTGGTGAACTTTGAAGAATCAGAATAATTTGCTCTAATATTTATATTTCCTGAAACTGCATGACAATCTATTTCTGTTCCTTGAAGACGATCAGCAGTAATATCCTATAATGAAAGTGTCAATGACACTGTAGCTCAACTTGTTAAGACATGTACATGTATAGTATGTGACAAAGCAATGACAAACATCTAGGTAATGACCTGATAACAAAGGTATATATAAAGTATTGTAACAGTCTGTACATAAATACTGACCGTAGCCTGTAACAAATGTATAGGTAAAGTATTGTAAAGGTGGGCGACAGTCAGATGCTAAACTAGAAAAGAAATCTTTGAGTCCCAGAGTGGGTATGACTGAACCCCAAAATATTTGTTCTCATAACACAGTGATAACAAAGGCACCCCAAAACACTTGTGCCTGTCCCAAGGTGATAACAAAGATATCCAAGAAGTTTCATGAAGATCAGTTCATAAATATGAGCCGTATATAAGTTGACAAAAAACTGATAGGACCTAATTTCGGTACAAAATGGCCAATTGAAGTCATCTTGAATTTTGGACCGCACACAGAAACACTCATTCTCGTCCCAAGGTGATAACAAAGGTACCCAAGAAGTTTCGTGAAGATTGGTTCATAAATACATCCTCTAGCCCGAGCCGTATTGACATGTGCACTTACTGTGTATAAGTAGAACTGAATAAATCAAAATTCATCTGATTTGCATAATTTCTGCACGAGAAAAAACCTGTATTATATGTGATGTATTCCATGTTACTAAACATTCAAACAAAAATTTATTCAGATCAGAACTTTCATACAGAAGTTCTGTACAAAAAACTGATTGCACTAATTTTGGTACAAAATGGCTGCTGGTGGCCATCTTGAATTTCGGACCACACCCAAAAGCACTCGTTCTCATCCCATGGTGATAACAAAGGTACTCAAGAAGTTTCGTAAAGATCGATTCATACATACGGCCTCTAGCCTGAGCCGTATAGAAGTTGTGTACAAAAAACTGATTAGACCTAATTTAGGTACAAAATGGCCACTATCAGCCATCCTGAATTTTGGACCACACCCAGAAACACTTGTTCTTGTCCCAATGGTGATAATAAAGGTACCCAAGACGTTTCGTGAAGATCGGTTCATAAATACAGCCCCCAGCCCGAGCCGTATTGACATGTGTACTTATTGTGTGTAAGTAGCACTGAAAAAATCAAAGTTCATCTAATTTGCATAATTTCTGCACAAGAAAAAAACCTGTATTATATGTGATGTATCCCATGGTACTAAACATTCACACAAAAAATTATTCAAACCAGTGCTTTCATATGGAAGTTCTGTGCAAAAATCTGATTGCACCTAATTTTGTACAAAATGGCTGCCATCGGCCATCTTGAATTTCGGACCGCACCCCAAAACACTCGTTCTCGTCCCACGGTGATACCAAAGGTACCCAAGAAGTTTCGTAAAGATTGGTTCATAAATACGGCCTCTAGCCCGAGCCGTATTGGCATTTGCACTTACAGTGCTGAAAGTAACACTAAATACATCAAAGTTAGTCTAACTTGCTTAATTTACGCATGAGAAAAAAACCTGTATTATATGTGATGTATCCTATGATACTAAACATTCATAAAAAAATTTTTCAAATCAGAGCTTTCATATGGAAGTTCTGCACAAAAATCTGATTGCACGTAATTTTGTACAAAATGGCTGCCCAGCAGCCAACTTGAATTTGGGACCAGACCCCAAAACAATCGTTCTCGTCCCACGGTGATAACAAAGGTACCCAAGAAGTTTCGTAAAGATCGGTTCATAAATACGGCCTCTAGCCCGAGCCGTACTGAATTGTTGACGGACAGACGGATGACTGGCCATGGCATAAGCTCAAATTTGACTTACGTCAAAGTTGTGCTAAAAATCATATCACAAATGCAATGATGAGGTATTTTTTGTGCCATTTCTTTTTTCAAGTGATGAACCGATAATCGGAATCGGCAATCAGAAACGGCCGGTTATGGGGCATCAGCCGATTATGACAACCGCCAGTTAAAAACTGACAGTTTCCGGTTATTCTATATTTACCACTGACTATTAAAAATCCCCTTGATATCTGGCCATTTCAATAAAGTTTCCCCATTGAGAACGTGTGTAGTACATAGCAGAAAATTTAGGAATTTGCAGAGCAGAGATATTACGGAATTTACCAATTGCTATCGGTACGAGATTGCCACAATTTCCCCAAGATTGTAGAGTTCATGCTCATGTTTCCGTAGTCCATTCCAGAATACATGGTTTATTCCGGGCATGCGCAGACAACTCGGATTACCAATCTGGTTGTTTTCTTTGCAAACCGTCATTCTGGAATATCATTCCGAATCATTCTGAATAAACCACCTCGCAAGCAGGTTTAGATGGTTTACCTTTTATTCCTGACATGCGCAATTATCAACAAATAGTGGAAAATATTTCCCTGTTCGTTGTATTCTCCAAAACGTTTGAGTGATCAAGACAAAAACAAATATGTTAGGTACATGGAATTCAGCAAAATATTTAAACATAGCATACCCACAAATATTTGATGAAAATAAAGAGAAAGAACTATGGAGTTAATTCAATTAAACAACAGGGCCGTTGACCCACCCCCAAATTGAATAAATTATATTTTTGAACCCTGGAATTCATGTTTTTGTGAAGCGACCACTCTTGACCGCTCAAAACTGACTCATTTATTTCGCCTTGACCCGAAACCCTGATTATTGTGACAGAACATTACATCTGGATGTGAAATCCTAAAATGATATCGTTGAGGGGGGGGGAGGGGGGTACAACCAACTTGGTTACAAGGCTCAAGTCCTACAGACGCCAAAACTCTGAAAACTGAAGATCTGGAAATCTTTCTCCACCCGCCCCCACCAGTTAGAAATTTGAGGGGTGTGACCACACCCCGCCCCATTTTAACGCTCCAGCTAAGCTGTGTGGGTTTGCTTCCCCCACCTTCTCCCTGGTGAGATCGGATATTGTTACTGAACCTTAGCAACGCAGCGGTGCATTCATGACCTTCTTGTTCATGGGAACTCTGTGGTGAGAGTGCACACACAGGCTTTGCTGGTTCTCAGTATACTCATAACCAACAAATAGTGGACACCAAATACTGAATTTCTTTTTAAATTCTCGCTCAAATAACGTCAACGAGCAGAGTTGAATGGACACAATGGCAAGAACCTGTCCCCAATCTCCCGGCGTCTGGGTCAGTGGGGGAGCTGGGGGGGGGGCTCAGGTCAACCTAAAGCTTTAGCACCCCCCCCCCCCCCCCCCCACCTAAATAAAAAAAAATATTGACCCAAATGCTCTCCAATATAGGGCTACACAGGCTACAATTGCCTCATATTCGATCTTGGAGTACTAACTTTTGCAAAATTTTCTCGGAGAAGACCTTGTCCAAACTAGGCCCCTCTGGTCGTCACCCGCCTCTTCCCAGGTCCTTGTACTAACTGGGCCTCCGGTCGTTACCCCCCTCCTCCCATTTCCATGAAGGGAAGTGGGAGGAGGGGTAACGATGGGAGGGTGCTAGCTTGGACTAGGCACGGACCCCCGAAACCCCACAACACTACAAATATCATGGTATGCCCCCACCCTCACAAAAGAAATTACTACTCCCCCCCCCCCCCTCAATTATAGAATCCTGGCTACGCCCCTGAACAAATGGGAGTCGAATAATAATAAAACTCAAGTGCTCTGTCCAGCATTTCTTTGTAATTTTTTTGTTTCTTTTTAATCTGGTCATATTGACCTACCTATCCATAGGACAGCTATGCTGTTTTATACAGATGCGGCACTGCGATGAGCAAAAACAGCATCTATGTTGTCATTGACAACATCATCAACAAAAATTGCGAGCGCCACTTCCTCAAATTCCATTCTGGTTTACATTTAAAGTGCAATTTGCTGTTTCCTTGCGATTACTATTCTGTATCTTCACTGCGCATGTCACACTATTCCATGTAATCCGGAATAAACTACGGAAACATAAGCCATGTAAACATTACAGAAACACATCAAGGGAGGTAACACATTGAAAAAAGAACACTGAATAATACATTCTGACAAACATTAAACCATGCGTCATACGACTTCACAACACACATTAACATCAAAATTATTATTCATTTAAGACACAAAGTATGTGTGCTCAGTATATTCCTGGTTAATACAGCCAAGTGTATTGTATCCTTACACAAAACCGTATTAACACTATTTACCGGAATACAACACAATTTTCACGAGAACAATATCGTGTGATTGTATTGTTAATAACAATCTTTTCCCCACACCCCAACCAAAATGCAAATATTATCTTGGCTAATATTGCCCAGCACTAAATATGCATATTCTGAGATCTTATGTGGTTTTAAGCTTTCGTAATTGATGATTTATCAACGAAACTCTGTAGTACAACAGGCACCAACAGTAGTGTTGTGCGGTTTTATTTTTCTTGTTTTGGTTCGGTTTCGGTTCGGTTTTTTAAAAAAAACTCGGTTTATAGGTTGGTTTTCGGTTTTTTATAGTAAGACATCTGCAGTTTCCAACAGAAACTATGTAGTGTCGATATAATGCCCATACTGTCATATTTTCAATGATGATTTAATTGGCATTGACTAGCATTTGTGCTAAGTGTATAAATGGCAGGCATTATCAAAACAAAAAAATATAAAAGAAAATAAAATGTAACAGTGTTTGTAGAATATCACCACTCACCAATTCTAGGCACCCCCCCCCCCCCCCCCCCACCTCTGGTCTTTAAGTTCAGGCATAGAGAGTCTATGATGAATTGATATTAACACATGGGTGTGAAAAGAGCTAATTCACAATTTCCCAGGGCTCTGTTCAGTGCTCACTCCTGGGTGGGGCCCTGGGCAGCCTAACAAAATGACCCTACCAGGCATTGTAAATAATAACAAGCGTTGCCAAGTGGGTCACCTAGACACCCACATATTTGACAATGAACTGATGTATGGACTCTTTTCAATACCCCCCCCCCCCCCTCCCCCCACACACACAGTGGTGACTAGTGCCACCACCCGCCCTAGTAAAATAATTTGCAATCATTTCATGTCAGCCTGGAATGCGAAAGTCATATTGTTTGTAGCTGGGTGGGCTTCAAAACGAACCACTTTACCAAATACCTATTGTCCCCTCACCCCCCCCCCCCCCCACCACCACCACCACGCGCACGTAATGGTTTTAGCTCAACGGAATTGATTTCACAAATTCACTGGTGTACTGTTATATATTGTAACTTTTTTGCGTTTGCCTCTTGCCATTCCAATTTCTACCGCTGATTTGTTCCTTTGATTGGCCCCCTTTAAGTTGTGTGGGAAGGCAACCGTGGCACGTTGACAGCGATATTACGGAACGCAGTTTTTTCCCGTGGATATGGACAATTCGGTCTTGGGACATTTCGGCCTCGGGACCTTTTGGTTCAAGACGTTTTGGCCTTCATATATTGAACTAAATGGAATAAGAACTTGCGGTTTCGTGTTTTTAGTAGGCCGAAGCCTTCAGGACAAATCGTCTCGGGTCGGAACGTCCCAAGACCGAATTGCAGTAAAACCTCTTCCCAGATAAGCACATCAAGGGAGGCAACATACTACATCCGAAACACGTGGTGGGGCAACCCGTGTCAAATGTTATTTTCGAATATGACAATGAAATGTCAAGACCTTTTTCTGATATGATATTATTCCCTGTCCAACAGATTGTAGATAAGTAATTTTAATTAAACTGATTGACTATGTCATACAAACCTGTTCAAAAACGAAGCCAATTGCGCAAGGTATTTCCTGTAATCAGTGAAATGTAGGTGTGTTGGCTGTCTGTTTTGTCATTCTCACAGAAAACACAACCCATTTTTACGTCAACGATGTGTGATTGACAACTTGTCATACATCATTCTCGAGTGATCTGGACATGCTGCAGTGGCCCCTTTACACCCAGAATGGGAAGTGCATTGACGACACTGTTATTTCCTGACAAAGCTTGACATTTCAGACATTGTTAGTGCAAACTGAATAAAGAAAACATCTCTTCCTGACATTTTAGGAAAAAACAGAAACCGTACTCATTTACCAGTTACACGGTTTCGGTTTTCAAGCAAAACCAAAACCGACTTATAAAACCGGTTAACCGTACAACACTAACCAACAGTTTTTCTTCAGTGTCCTACTTCAGCCATCGGAATCGGCATCGGAATCGGCATCAGAATTGGCATAATCGGTAGGGAAATAACCGGTAATCAGTTGATAGCAAGTTTTGATAATCGGTTCATCACTACTTTTTTCTCAAAACATGTTATGAAACATACAATCTTCAGCAAATTTTAAGACTGGGATAATACTTTGGCATCAGATAGGGGTATACTGACATCTTACTCTGTATGAGTGAACACTTCTGTTTAATTATTTATTTTAAAATAACCCCCTCATTGGAACAAGCTGGACGAGCTCATTTCGGAGAAGGATAATTGATGTATTGGTGTTTAACGTCACTTTCAGCACTTATGGCTATATCATGACCAAAATCCAATATGGTGGCCAAGATGGCCGCCAATGTGTCACACTTTTCTCATTTTTTGAGATTTCACCATGTATCCTTCATATTGTTGCTAAGATGTTGACAAATATGCATGCTTATATAATTCTATTTACAAGAAGGGCCATTTCTGCACACACTGGTACTCTAATATCCACCAGAAGTGGATTGTTGCTCACTGTATCACGTTATTTATAAATGCCAGTATAACCTAGTCAATCCGAAAAAAGTTGCGAATTAAGTTATGTCCATCGGAATTAACCGATATTATATGTATAAACAATGTAATCGGCACATTTTCATGAACCTACTGTTACTCTCATATGTCATATGAAATATATTCTCTCAAAACCCAAGATGGCCAAGATGGCGTCCAAAATGGCCACAAATATGGCAAAAAATCATCATTTCTTACAAATATAGGCGGCTATTAGGCGCTATTATTTTGAAATGTCCAACCATGATTACCGATATGAATTAGCCATATGGGGTGATGCTCTTTTGTTATGTATGATCAAAGGAATTGTTTGAGAAACCCAATATGGCGTCCAAAATACCCCCAAAATTGGAAAAGTAACAAAGCAATTACAGTCTACACTCATCTGCCCATAGTCCAGTCGCCAATACACTTAACCTGGTTTTTTCTCGGTGTATTATTGTATCACTATATCGTATAACTATATGGTCTCCTTGTGCGATTCCTTTTACTGGGCAGCTGACAGGGTTCATCAATTTCCTTATAACCGCCAAAACCTAAGATGGCCCCAAATTCAAGTTTCCGCCGATACCACTGAAAATATTGAAATTGAAAGTTCCGACTGCTGGATCTGAAGAAGATTTTTTAAAAAAATTCCTCATTTTGAACAAGTTATCATTCGGGCTCCCACAGTGAGCCGAAATATGGACCTAGGGACATGGCTTGAACAAACTTGAATCTCACCCCCCTAAGGATGCTGCATACCAAATATCAAAACATTCCGACTGCTGGATCTGAAGAAGATTTTTAAAGAAAATTCCTCATTTTGAACTAAGTTATAATTCGGGCTCCCACGGTGAGCCCAAATATGAACCCAGGGACTTGGCTTGAACAAAATTGAATCTCACCCCCCTATGCATGCTGCATACCCAATATCAAAAGATTCTGCCTGCTGGATCTTGAGAAAAAGATTTTCAAAGAAATTTGCCTGAAATGCACTAAGTTCAAATTTGGGCTCCTATACTGAGCCCAAATATAAACCCAGGAGGCCGATTTGAACAAACTTGAATCAGATCCACCCCACAATGTTGCATACCAAATATCAAAAGATTCTGCATGCTGTATCTGAAGAAGAAGATTTTTAAGAAATTTGCCTGAAATGCACTAAGTTCGAATTCAGGCTTCTATAGTGAGCCCAAATATGAATCCAGGGGGCCGATATGAACAAACTTGAATCAGATCCAGCCCACAATGTTGCATACCAAATATCAAAAGATTCTGCCTGCTGGATCTGGAGAAGAAGATTTTTAAAGAAATTTACCTGAAATGCACTTAGTTCCAATTCAAGCTTCTATAGTGAGCCCAAATATGAATCCAGGGGGCCGATTTGAACAAACTTGAATCTGACCCCCCCTAGAGATGATGTATACCAAATAGGAAAGAATTCTGCCTGGTGGATCTGAAGAAGAAGATTTGTTTTAATTTTGGAAAGAAATTCATGGGTGCTATCAGAGTTATGACCCTTGTGGTGCCCGCTGTGGGTGTGGCAAGTTTATTTGTACAAGTTTGAATTGACATATGTTAGGGAACATGCACACCAAATTTGGTTCAATTTGATCCAGTAGTTTGGGAGGAGTAGTTGATAATGTAAAGTTCACGACGGACAAACGACGGCAGACGGCAAGTGATAAGTTAAGCTCCCTATGGTGAGCTGAAAATATTTGAAAGGAAAATTGGAGGTGCACATCTTCAGTGTATGTAAAAGAATGTCTGAGAGTTCCAATGGAGTTTGTTCAATGGTTTAAGAGGAGTAGCGGATAGCAAATCTATACCCTTCCCTACTAAAACCTGAATTGACAAAGACCATTTTTGAATATGGGGAACTGTAAATATAAAAATATTTGAAAGGAAAATAGGAGGTGCACATCTGCAATGTATGTAAAAGAATGTCTGAAAGTTTCAATGAAATCTGTTAAATGGTTTAAGAGGAGTTGCAGATAGCAGATCTGTACAGAATGTCAATTGAATTTGACAAAGTTCATTTTTCAATATGGGAAACTGTAAAAATGAAAACATCTGAAAAGAAAATAGGAGGTGCACATCTTCAATGTATGTAAAAGAACGTCTGAAAGTTTCAATGAAATCTGTTCAATGGTTTAAGAGGAGTTGCGGATAGCAGATGTGTACCCCCCCCCCCCCTAAAGCGTAACGGATGGATGGATGGACGATGGACGGACGGACGGACGGACATACAGACGGACCAAGTGAACACTATATACCTTCCACTTTTCAAGTGGGTGGTATAATAAAAGCAAATTTATATTAATCAACCCTCCCCATTTCAGTATAACTGATACATCAAGACAAATCGTTATTAATGGTACACAAATTTGTAGAGTAGGAGCATCGTAAATTGACAAAACCGTTTGATTTCTTGGTATAAATATTGACGATAAATTATCATATAAGATGCACATATCCACCATATGTTCAAAGGTGTCTAGATCTCTTAATGTAATCAGCCATGTTAAGAATACCTTAACCCATCGCACGCAACTTTCCCTTTATTATGCTCTAGTTCATAGTCATCTCCTATATGGAATACAAATTTGGGGACATTCTAAATCGATCAATAAATTATTCTTATTACAAAAACGCGCGGCTCGTATCATAAACAATAAACATTATAAATCCCATACCAATCCTTTATTCCACAAAGACAAAATTCTCAAACTACAAGATTTTCATACCCTACATGTTTTACTACTTATACATAATTGGAAGCACAGCAAACTTCCACCAACCTTCGACAATTATTTCTGTCTTAATAACCCATTGGGAACAGTAACCAGACAGTTCAGAAACCTTGCAGTAAAAAAAACAAGAAACAAAGCCCTAGACCAACTCCCCGTAACTCTGTACCCCAAAATGTGGAATAGCATGGACAGTGCCATCACGAAAATATTTAGCAGAAAGGTCTTAAAAAAATCTCTAATGAACAGAATATTGGATCAATACCCAACTACGATAAACTGTATTAATACATACTGTAGAGACTGCAACATTCTCCTTAACTCAGTTTAAATATATATGTATATATATATGTGTGTTCATATATACACCCCATATATATACTTGTCACGAGATGGTCGCTAGGGATGGTTTTGCCTGGTATGTTTAAGTGTATTCATCTCTTTAGACATATCTCAGGAGATGGATGCATCGAGTTGAGTTGTTGGGTGGGGCTGTCTCTGACAACTGATTGTGTTAAGGTTCCGCTCCACAGTTTTCCAGGCATTTCCAAATGTGACATGCCATACACTCTCTTCAAATGCAAATATCCTGTAACTTAGTTATCAAACCCATTACATGTATTACATTTCCCAAATCCACAAAAAACATATAACACTATCTGACTAAGTAGAAATAAACAATCTGAATGTGGGTGGAATTATTTATTGTCAAAGGCAAGACTTCAACCTGAAAAATTGCCTGAAAAAATACCGAAACCAGTCATTTTCAGCCACCTAGCAGCCTCAAAAGCAGAATTTTCCCACCAACCCCGCCTACCCACCCCTGGAGCAGAGCATCCCTTGTTTCTAAAATGCAAAAAAAAAATTATATGTTTCCGTCTCATTTTTTAGTTACCTGTCTGGTAACAAACCCGTGTAAAAATTACATTTAAAAAAATAGCCAATTTTTCGAAGCCACTGTTTCCCATAATTCATCTGGGAATTTACCCCTATGTATCAGACTCCAACTTTGGGGCCAAAACTTCAAATTCTCTTGTCCAACAAAAAGACTAATGTAATCATATATCTGATACTAAAAATATTTCTCTATTTTACATGGCCTTAGTTTCAACATACGCCATTTGTTTAGAATTTCACCCATGTGCAATAGTGCGAAACTGTGGAGCGGAACCTTAAAGAGAAAACAAGAGTGATCTCCCCCTGGATTTCACTCAGGCAAAATAATCTGGAGTCTATCCTGAGTTGAATGAACAAAAACCACAAGTCTCTATTTTCAACCAGTAAAAAGATACAGCATGGCCTTCCTGATTGCCGAATAGCTTTTTCAGCCAGATTTTACCCGATTTTCACAACCACACCACACCACCACCCCCACCCCACCCCCCGATTTCTCTGAGCCACTTCAGATAGCATTTTTGTTATTACCACCAGCCATATTGACTACCCAGGTCCTGCCAATAGCACTGTTAAATATAATCAAAATGTAAAACAATAAGAACTAATAACCATAGCTTTGGGAGGGGGGGGGGGGGTTGCTCTCTAGATATGAAAGCGTGAACAGCTTGACAGACGGATGACACACAGACATGACACCAATGACCAAAATGAAAAAGTAGACACCATGACTGCAAATCTCTGGTCAACAGTAACAACCAGGCTGTCCATAACTGCATAAATTTGTCATAAATACGAGGCTCGGTGTTTAGGAAAGGCAGTGCTCTACCTTAATGTTTTTGAAATCTTGACGAAAATTCAAAACAAGTGCGAAATTAGGCTACATCAACAAATTTCTCAAAATTCCACTTATTTCCTTCCAGTTGTGCTGAGATATCACTTGATGAATGTCAACTACTACTAACAATAGCACACAAACCAGAAATAATGAAAAGTTTTTTGAAAAATGGTGTATTTATAAGTCAAACACAAATAAGGAACTTCCTGGTTCAAGAATTGACGCCGTCGGCAGAATGCTCTTTAAGGTTCCGCTCCACAGTTTTCCAGGCATTTCCAAATGTGACATGCCATACACTCTCTTCAAATGCAAATATCCTGTAACTTAGTTATCAAACCCATTACATGTATTACATTTCCCAAATCCACAAAAAACATATAACACTATCTGACTAAGTAGAAATAAACAATCTGAATGTGGGTGGAATTATTTATTGTCAAAGGCAAGACTTCAACCTGAAAAATTGCCTGAAAAAATACCGAAACCAGTCATTTTCAGCCACCTAGCAGCCTCAAAAGCAGAATTTTCCCACCAACCCCGCCTACCCACCCCTGGAGCAGAGCATCCCTTGTTTCTAAAATGCAAAAAAAAAATTATATGTTTCCGTCTCATTTTTTAGTTACCTGTCTGGTAACAAACCCGTGTAAAAATTACATTTAAAAAAATAGCCAATTTTTCGAAGCCACTGTTTCCCATAATTCATCTGGGAATTTACCCCTATGTATCAGACTCCAACTTTGGGACCAAAACTTCAAATTCTCTTGTCCAACAAAAAGACTAATGTAATCATATATCTGATACTAAAAATATTTCTCTATTTTACATGGCCTTAGTTTCAACATACGCCATTTGTTTAGAATGTCACCCATGTGCAATAGTGCGAAACTGTGGAGCGGAACCTAAGTGTGTACTCTCTATATAGATGTCACTCATGTTCTTTGGAACCATGTGAGCATGTGTGTATTTGTATACATATGTACATGGATGGGCACACATATACATACATATACATAGTCCTAACATTTATATGGATTATATAATACATATTATGTCTGTATGTGTGTGTATGTGCATGCATAGGTAGGTGTGAGTGCACGTGCAAGCACGCACGCACTTGCATGTGTGTGTGTGTACATGCATGTATGTGGGTGTGTGTGCATATGTATCTATATTACGTTGGTCTGTTATAGTGCTGCCGTGATTAAGACTTTTTTCTGACTGGTTAACCAGCGTGTTTGACCGTGGTTAACCGCATTTAAGGTACCTATATTTGTAGTGTGTTCTTGCTTCAACTGTAACTATTATATCGGGCCGGCCAATGTTATTTACATTGACCATAAATAATAATAAAGAAGTATTTTATTTAGTCATTGTTGTTCAATCACCCATGTGTTTACATCAGTGCGTGTAATAGGAAATCAACAGGTTTGTGGGGCCAATATGGATGAAACCATAAAAAATACAAAATCATCAAAATAACAGCGAAAAAATAAATAATAACACATTAAATGTTTGTCAGCAATACCTGGAGAGACGTATTTCTTTATTCCATGAACTCCAATTCACTGATGTGAAATGTCCAGTTATAAATTACACACACGTGCACCAGGTAAAGTTAGTTTCAATAGCACCAACAATGCTTAAGTGGGACAACAATTTGAAAATAATTTGCACTGTAACCTGCGCATTTGTTGTATTTTTATTGGTTTTTCCGGAACGTTCTCGGACGTTCCGGAAAAACCAACTTAATCACAACAACTGCGCAGGTTACGGCGCAAATGGTGCACTGATTCTGAAACTATGAAGTTTCAGTCACAAACGAGCGTTGGATTTTCTTGACAGGGATGAAGACATTGGGGTGATAAACAACGAGAAACAAATAAATGCGAGTATTTTTTAAATCTTTAATAAAAATTTTCCTTTATTCTTTTATTTTATTCACCACGTGGTAACTCGTGAAAACTTACCTATTTCCGTTGCATCCCAAACTGCCCCAAATTGGCAAAACGTAACTTGCAACTAATTCTTTTTGACTGCATATATTTAAAAATGGGGGTGCGACTTATACATGTGCTTTAGGCAAAAGGGAGAAATTCCAAGTGTGAGTTTGGGGGGCGACTTATACACGGGGGCGACTTGTACACGGACATATACGGTGAGTATAGTGAATGTAAGGTTAACCGGTTAAAACATTTTCTTGACCGGTCAAAGTTTTAACCACAGGTTAACAGGTTATCCAGATAACCGTGGCAACACTAGTCTGTTACAAGTTACTTGAGCAGTTTCATTTTCATAATCATTCCAAAATTCTTCTGAAACATATTATTTGACCAACAATACTTTGATCACTTAATTATCTTCTGAATCTGTCCCGCCAATCTGCAAACAATCCTCGGGGAATGGCAGGAAGACAGTCAATCTGGCTATGTCATTCCCCGCAGCACCTGTAAGTTATTTTATATTGGTAGTTAAATTGCTAATATTGTTCTTTGTGAAACTGGGATGCTTCAAATGTATTTGTATATGAATATATGCTTGTGCTGTAAATAAAGTTGCTATTGCTATTGCTAAATAATGAAACATTGGGTTGTACCTGGTGCTTCATTAATTAAATTTCTGATAATTATTCCTATAATTAGTGTTTGGAATCTAATATTATTGCGTCTGTGGAAATATTGCCAACCTGTGGAAAGTAACCAGCGGCCGAACTGTAAAAGTGCAAAATAGTTTCATTAAAGAGATTTCCAGGGCCCAAAAAGTAATCAGGCAGATTTTCAATGATAAGGGAGGTGCTTGAGAAACAAAAACTTTGTTTTTAATAGGCTTACAAAGACTTATTACATGGAAGTTGTTTCCAATCAAGTGCCATCTGCTTATTGACTACAAACAATTGCTCAGGTTATTTGACTTTTGCTGCTCCCTATTATTCATAACATCATTGACAGTGCACTTGCTCATACAAGATCACAGACAAGTTCAAAAGACTGAGGCTTCTTGGTGTTAAACAAATTCCCAATTCAGCACCTTATCATGTAGTATTCCCAATGGAAAGGGGCTTAAGCCAAGCAAATTAAAAATTCTTTTCACAACCTATCTTATAAAATTCTAAAATGGAATGTTTTCCATTTTTCTTCAAACTATTTATTTGAATCAGTACTTTATTTGTAAATAATATTTTTATGAAGTCGGGAAAAAAATGCAACTTGTTCTTGAAGCGGCACATTTTGTACTTCACCAAATATTTATCACCCGGTACTGTAACTGCCAAGTTCATAAATGTTGTGGATTTGAGCAAACTGTCCTAAAACGTGCACATTATCATTGTTATTTCATTTTATTATAATTCCCAATGTTTGAGATTTTACTGAAACACTGCAGAAACTAAACTTTCAAGAAATGATCACTTCTTGAAAGCATTTACAGCAGAAGACAGGTGATACACTGTCTTTTTTGATTGGCGTAAAACACCAGTGCAGTTTAAGCCAATCAAACAAGTACAACACCAAGGGTGGCTATGCCACCCCCCACCCCCACACACTGCCAAGCATGAGTTTATAGTCATTCATCTTTGTTGATATTGAATTAATAAATATCTTATCTACATTGAAGCATATCACCTATACAGCAGGTCACCAAATGTGTCCATGGGACACTAATGCCCCTGCTAACATGTCTTCTAAGTTGGAAAAATGCCATAACTCTGCCAAAATATATATCGGACCAAACCCACTATCAATCACAAGAGGCCACAAGGGGCCTGAGGGCGCTCACCTGACATGGTAGCCTAAATATCAACCCAGAGAATTGATTCCAACAAGTTGCATCTGCTCCTCCTAAGAAAAGCTTATACCAAATATCCAAAGATTCTGACCAGTGGATCTGAAAAAAAAGATTTTTAAAGAATATTCCTCATATTGAACTAAGTTATAATTCGGGCTCCCACAGGGAGCTCATATATGAACCCAGGGACTTGGCTTTAACAAACTTAAATCTCACCCCCCTAAGGATGCTGCACACCCAATATCAAAACATTCCGACTGCTGGATCTGAAGAAGAAGATTTTTAAAGAAAATTCCTCATTTTGAATTAAGTTACAATTCAAGCTCCCACAGTGAGTCCAAATTTGGACCTAGGGACATGGCTTGAACAAACTTGAATCTCACCCCCTAAGGATGCTGCATATCAAATATCAAAACATTTCAACTGCTGGATCTGAAGAAGAGTTTTTAAAAAAATTCCTCATTTTGAACTAAGTTATAATTCGGGCTTCCACAGTGAGCCCAAATATGAACCCAGGGACTTGGCTTGAACAAACTTGAATCTCACCCCCCCTAAGCATGGTGCATACCCAATATCAAAAGATTCTGCCTGCTGGATCTTGAGAAGAAGATTTTCAAAGAAATTTGCCTGAAATGCACTAAGTTCGAATTCAAGCTTCTATACTGAGCCCACATATGAATCTAGGGAGCCGATTTGAACAAACTTGAATCAGATCCACCCCACAATGTTGCATACCAAATATCAAAAGATTCTGCCTGCTGGATCTGAAGAAGAAGATTTTTTAAGAAATTTGCCTGAAATGCACTAAGTTCGAATTCAGGCTTCTATAGTGAGCCCAAATATGAATCCAGGGGGCCGATTTGAACAAACTTGAATCAGATCCACCCCACAATGTTGCATACCAAATATCAAACGATCCTGCCTGCTGGATCTGGAGAAGAAGATTTTTGAAGAAATTTGCCTGAAATGCACTAAGTTCGAATTCGAGCTTCTATACTGAGCCCAAATATAAACCCAGGGGGCCGATTTGAACAAACTTGAATCAGATCCACCCCACAATGTTGTATGCCAAATATCAAATGATTCTGCCTGCTCGATCTGGAGAAGAAGATTTTTTAAGAAATTTGCCTGAAATGCACTAAGTTCGAAATCAGGCTCCTATACTGAGCCCAAATATGAACCCAGGGAGCCCATTTGAACAAACTTGAATCAGATCCACCCTACAATGTTGCATACCAAATATCAAAAGATTCTGCCTGCTGGATCTGGAGAAGAAGATTTTTTAATCTTTTCCCCAGTGCCTGCAGTGTTAAAAAGTGCTGACTCAGCACTTTTTCAAAGTCCTGAAAAAAGTACCTTGTGATCAAACCGATAGGGATTTTTTTAACCATTCTATTCTATTGGATAAAAGTAAGATTTATACAAAATAAGAATTCTTTGTGCCATGTAGTTTTAGACTTTTGGCAGTTTTAAGCTTTTTCCTATTTTTAGCTCCCGAGGTACCCACGGGGCAATGAGAACATTTTTTTTTGCATCAATTTGCATCAATCAACTACTTATGACCCATTATCATCTCATACCAAATTTGGTTCAAATCGACCTCACGGTTCTGAAAATAGAAATTTTAGGGGTGGCCAAAATTTTTGCCCCTCCCATAACGAAGGCAAATAATGCCCGACAAACTTCTCTTGAACAAACTTGATTCTAAACCTCAAAAAGGACTCTGTATACCACATATCAAGTCTCTGCTACTGGTGGTTCATTAGAAGAAGATTTTCAAAAAATTTGGCCATTTTTACCCCACACCTCTGCTCAATTTGAGCCAAAAGCTATTTTGGATAAAAATTAAAATGCCCCTATATAACCACTACTTACATGAAATTTAATTAAAATGTGGCCAGTGGTTTAGGAGAAAGAGGCTCAAACACCACCTTCACGCAGGACGACAGACGACGAAGAGTGATAAGAAAAGCTCACCCTGACTTTCAGTCAGGTGAGCTAAAAACTTAGTGGTTATAAATCTATGTATAAAATTTTGTTTCATTTCATTCAGTCAAACTAAAGTTATTATCTGGAAACCATATTCGGACGTAACACTAAATGCCCCTTCGCCAAACTGGTTAGGGGCATAAAAAATCTGATGCATTACTAATAGAATAACTCTGCAAAAATAAACCAATGATAAAGCGCGAAGCAATGGACTGCATTTAAAGTTTATACATTACATGAATCTCGCACACAGATACTGTTAAAAAATTCAATAAGAGGCCCCAAGGGGCCTTAATTGCTCATCTGACAAAGTGGTTCAAAGAAGTATTTTGGGTCACATCCAGTTAGTCATGGTTCATCAACAATACAGAGGAATGACGTCATAAAATTAAACATAACTCTGGTGTCAGATGATTATTATCATAGGTCTTCCTGACTGCTTCCAATTCTATCAGTGGTAGGCAAGCACTGCCAAACTTCCAAGGTTTATTATATCACTGCAGTTGAAAGGCAAATTTATGGGAAAAACAGGAATGGATTTGGACAAACTTGAACCTAACCTTCCCCCCTCCCACCCCCAAAGAGAGCTCAAATATTAAGCCAGGGACTTAAATTGAACAAACTTGAATCTGATCCCCCTAGAGATGTTATATACCAAATATGAAAAGATTTTGATTGATGGTTCTGGAGAAGAAGATTTTTAAAGAAATTTCTTCATATTACACAAAGTTAAACTTTGGGCTCCAATAGAGAACCCAAATATTAACCCAGGGGCCCTATTTGAACAAACTTGAATCTGAGCCCCCGAAAGATGTATACCACATATGAAAAGATTCTGACTGGTGGATCTGAAGAAGATGATTTTAAAGAAATTTCCTCATATTGCACTAAGGTAAAATTCGGGCTCCCATAGCAAGCCCAAATATTAAACCAGGGACTCGATATTAACAAACTTAAAACTGACCCAACCCCCCCTTCCCCACCCCTCCACCCTCCCCCTAGAGATGTTGTGTACCAAATATCAGAAGATTCTGCTTGTTGGTCCTGGAGAAAAAGATTTTTAAAGAAATTCCCTCATATTGCACTAAGCTAAACTTTGGGCTCCAATAGAGAGCCCAAATATTAATCCAGGGACCCGATTTGAACAAATTTGAATCTGACCCTTGTAGAGATGTGGTATACCAAATATGAAAGCATTCTGACTTGTGGATCTGAAGAAGATTTTTAAAGAAATTCCCCCATATTGCAGCAAGGTAAAAATTCAGGCTGCCATAGGGAGCCCAAATATTAACCCGGGAACACTATTTGAACAAACTTGAATGTGAGCCCCCCTAGAGATGTTGTATACCAAATATCAAAAGATTCTAATTGATGGTTCTGGAGAAGAAGATTTTTAAAGAAATTCCCTCATATTACACTAAGCTAAACTTTGGGCTCCAATAGAGAACCCAAATATTAACCCTGGGAACCGATTTGAACTATCTTGAATCTGACCCTCCTAGAGATGTGGTATACCAAATATGAAAGCATTCTGACTGGTGGATCTGAAGAAGAAGCTTTTAAAGAAATTCCCAATATTGCACCAAGGTAAAAATTCGGGCTGCCATAGGGAGCCCAAATATTAACCCAAGAACTCTATTTGAACAAACTTGAATCTAACCCCCCTAGAGATGCTGTATACCAACTATGAAAGGATTCTTACGGGTGGATCTGAAAGAGATTTTTAATCAAATTTCCTATTGCACTAAGGTAAAATTCAGGCTCCCATAGGGAGCCCAAATATTAACCCAGGGACTCGATTTGAACAAATTTGAATCTGACTCCACTAGAGAATGTTGTATACCAAATATCAAAAGATTCTGACTGGTGGATCTGAAGAACAAGATTTTCCAAGATTATTCTCCATATTGCACTAAGTCCCCCATGGATGCTGTAATCCAAATATCAAAAGATTCTGATCAGAGGTTCTGGAGAAGACAGTTTTTTTCTGTTCAGTATAGTTTAGGAAATATGGGTGTTTGAACATATTTCTATTTTTAGCTCAAGGGGAACATGGGACGTTCGTTTGGGTATGAGTCAAGTACTTATGACCCAATAATGCCACATACCAAATTTTGTTCAAATCGGACCATCGGTTCAGAAAATAGAAATTTTGGGTGGGGCCAAAAATCTTGCCCCTCCCTTTATGAAGGCAAATATTGCTCCATGAACTTCGTTTGAACACACTTGATACCACAACTCAAAAGGAAGCTCCATACCAAATATCGGGTCATTGTACTCACTGGTTCATGAGAAGAGATTTTTTTTTAGAATTTTTGATCATTTTCACCCACCCCTTCCAAATGGAGAGTGGCAACTTTATTTGAACAAATTTAAATTGACATATGATAGGGACCACACATCTCAAACTTGGTTCAATTCGGCCCAGGGGTTTAGGAGGAGAAGTCGATAATGTAAAGCAAACGACGGACGATGGACGGAAAGTGATCAGTAAATCAGCTTTGCTCAGGTGAGCTAACAACAAAAATATCTCAACAGCTCATTCCAATAAGAGGTCACATAACATAGTTTCATTGAAATTTTCTGAAAAATACATTTTTCCTATTTGATAAATTTAGAAATTATGGGGGAGGATGCAGCCATTTTGTTAGGCAAGTGTTAAGTGGATGAGTGCAGGAGGTCCACATTTGGGGTTGTACCGCAATTTCAAAGTTTCATACTCTTTAGATGAACCTCAGATTAAATTGGGATCGAAAATATTTAGTTTGTATCGATTTGCTTGGTTAGGCACTCTCCCATAATCTGGAACGTGGCAAAGACATGAGAACAAATTTTGATGATCAAAAATAATTCTGCACTCTACCGATTAACTCCTAACACTCTGGTAGTATTTTGAAATTTTTGTCATTGACTCCATATTGCCCATTAGACCGGCTGCCGAGGCACTGAACCTGGTTTTGTTGTATTAAGTTTTTTTCTCGGCGGATTATTATTCTATACGGTCTCCTTGATGAGATTTTTCTTACTGGACAGCTGACAGTGTCGAGCAATTTTTTTTATTCAACAAAATCCAAGATGGCCACCAAGGTGGCTGCTATGAAAAAATACAATATCACCATATAACTTGGATCGGAATTTTTGGTAAGATAATATAGAATTTTGAAGATTTTACTTCATCGTACACATACATATATAATTGTTACTTATTGGCCAAAATAAGATTACCAAAATCCAATATGGTGGCCAAGATGGTCGCCAATGTGTCACACTTTTCTCATTTTTTTGAGATTTCACCACGTATCCTTCATATTGTTGCTAAGATGTTGACAAATATGCATGCTTATATAATTCTATTTACCAGAGGGGCCATTTCTGCACACACTAGTACTCTAATATCCACCAGAAGTGGATTGTTGCTCACTGTATCACTTTATTTATAAACGCCGGGATAAAGTTGTGAATTATGTTATGTCCATCGGAATTAATCGATATTATATGTATAAGCAATGTAAGGTATATACACATATCGGCACATTTTCATGAACCTACTGTTACTCTCATGTGTCATATGAAATATATTCTCTCAAAACCCAAGATGGCGTCCAAAATGGCTGCAAATATGGCAAAAAATCATCATTACTTACAAATATTAGGCGCTATTATTTTGAAATGTCCAACCATGATTACCGATATGAATTAGCCATATGGGGTGATGCTCTTTTGTTATATATGATCAAAGGAATTGTTTGAGAAACCCAATATGGCGTCCAAAATGCCCCCAAAATTGGAAAAGTAACAAAGCAATTACAGTCTACACTCATCTGCCCATAGTCCAGTCACCAATACACTTAACCTGGTTTTTTCTCGGTGTATTATCGTATCACTATATTGTATAACTATATGGTCTCCTCGTGCGATTCCTTTTACTGGGCAGCTGACAGGGTTGATCAATTTCCTTATAACCGCCAAAAACTAAGATGGCCCCCAAATTCAAGTTTCTGCCGATACCACTGAAAATATTGAAATTGAAAGTTAAAAATCTTTACTAAATAATTCAGTACAGCACGCCATTTCCAACTGATTGTGTTGGTCACAAAGCGGGGCAGCTTATCCCCAGATTTTCCAGAAAAAATCAAAATGGCTACCAAAATTAGTAACATTTTGCTATTTTCAGCAGTAGTGTTAAAGACTCCAAAACGGAGGTGGGAACTGAAATGTACGAGAAATTGTAACAAGAGAGATGTTTGCAAATATTATTGGTGAAGTACTTTATAAGGACCACACAAGACGCAGTGAATATCAAGTCGAATGACTGTGTAGTTCCTAAGATCGACTCATCACTACGCATTTCTGCCAGAAATGTCTGTTCACTGCAGCAGTCCTCTGAAACACTGCACGCACAGAAAATGGTACACGCATGTTTGTTGCATTACACTTACACCTCGAATATTTGCATGGCGTTTTACTCGAACATGTGCACCTAATCATCTTCAGTATTTCATCAGATGCTATCTTGACTTTGGACGAGACTGTCACAGGGTTCAAAGATTTTGTATTCACGTCTTTCTCGAATTCAAATACAGTTGGGTCCATCTGCGGTGGGTTGGGTTGAAGGGCATGCTTCCATATACAAGTTTGCAAGTGGGCCCGTTTGACATTCTCAGTAAAAGCCTCTGTTGTGGGTGGTAGGCTGCACAATTTAGGAGCAGATGTTGCAGTCAGATTCCCAATTCGTGTTCTCCATATGCACAAACGAGCATCGGACATTGATGCTGATTTAGGAGATCTATAGCATAATGCTATGAACTTGGTGGCTTGTTCTAGAACATCCGATATCTCCACATTATTCTCACCAAGTGATTCCAGTGTCCCACCAGTTTGCAGAACCTTCAGTACATGCCCTTATGCTGATACCAAAGTATCCCCCTACAGTATCGCACCCGGAAAGTGCGTGAGCAGCGAGCAATTGAGGAACAATTTTCTTGTGTGTATCAACTGCGGCAGGTATATCTATCACCACCTATCCATGGATTGGTGACTCCATAGTCATTGCAACCGTCAAGTGTTGTTCAAGATAGTGATGCAGCAACAACAGACGTCAGGGTCGTCAGCAACAACCACAACATTATTACATTCAGCTGCAGCAAATAATATTGCCTGTTGAACGATAATGTTGTCAGCTTCCATGTGACTAGTTGCCATATCTACTCTATCTGTCACCAATCCACAACTAACCTCAACCGGAACATCATATTGGCCAGTAATTACAAGTTTGTGAGTTCGTGTGTTTTGGTCAGCAAAACTTTTGTCCGTGGTGAGTTGATCACATATAATGGAAATCAGTTGCTTTTTGTTCTCCACTACGGTCAGCACATGTTTTTGTGGTGGTAGCAGGGAGGTGGGTACAAGTTGAAACACCCGGCAGCTATCGGCCTTTCTGTGTGCCCTTGTCACACACTTGGTGCTGTAGTCAACATATCTGTCAAATACCAAATACACATCACTCGATCGCAACTTCTGTTTGATGTTGTCTTTAAATGCTGTAATGAAGTCTAGAACAGTTGCCGGTCTGGTTTTGGCAGACACGGGCCAATGAGGTATCCAGAGCAGTGCACAGCCATCGATAACAATTGCAGATTTCTTATCCACACCAGACATTCTTTTTGGTTTCTCAACAACTGTTTTATTTTTCAATACTGATTTTGTTGTGCACACGTGCATATCCCCGGATTCATCAAATATGGCGATTGGTAGTGGTGACAGTTCAAAGGAAAGGATATGTTTGATATCTAATTCACGTGAACTACATAAAAGTCTGATAACTCTGGAATAAATGAGATTAGTGTCATATATTTTGACCTCCCCAACCTTCAGCGACTTTTTCAAGATTGCCATAGTTTGTACTGGTTTCGAAATTGACTCATAAAATCCACTCGGGAAGGCCTCTTCAAATTCCGTCATTTTCTGAACTCCGAGGCTGACAATCTTATCGACATTGAGAGATGTTGGACCTATCCTACCAGTTGCAATGTTAATTATGGTCTCGGGTGTCCATTTGGATCCAATGGGTCGATACACATTCCTAGTTTAGTTCTCAGACCCATATGGTCGACAGAATCACTTGCAATTCTAGACTTGGCCTCTTCCTTATGTGTGATCTGTAATTTGTCACTATCTCAATCTTCTCGCAAATTTGATATACCGGTAGCTAACTTCCCACATGCATGCAAACTCAATGCCCAGGTTTTTAGTGTTTCTGGCTTTAATGTGATCCCTATTATACCGGATTTGCCCTGGCCATATCGCATGAAGGTAGTTTCGATATATATATCGCTCCATATGCCATTCCATAGACCAGGTATGTGTCTCATCACATGTTCACCCTTCAAGAAATGAGATAAAATATCCGGTGGCATATTTTGCATCTGCCGCAGATAGTGAAGCCCATCTCTTGCGTAATTTGCATGACCAGAAGCAAAGAAACAAGAGGCCCCAAGGAGCCTTAATCGCTCACCGGCCAAAGTGGTTCAAAGAAGTATTTGGGGTCACATTTAGTTAGACATGGTTAATCAACACTACAAAGGAATGAAGTCATGAGAGACACATTTTATGGAACTAGGGACATGGCGTGAACAAACTTGAATTTTACCCCCCTAAGGATGCTGCATACCAAATATCAAAAGCATTCATCTGTTGGATTTGAGGAAGAAGATTTTTAAAGAAAATTCCTCATTTTGAACTAAGTTATCATTCGGGCTCCCACATTGAGCCCAAATATGAACCCAGGGACTTGGCTTGAACAAACTTGAATCTCACCCCCTAAGGATGCTGCATGCCAAATATCAAAACATTCCGACTGCTGAATCTGAAGAAGAAGATTTTTAAAGAATAATTCCTCATATTGACTAAGTTATAATTTGGGATCCCACAGGGAGCCCAAATACGGACCCAGGGACTTGGCTTTAACAAAATTGAATCTCACCCCCCTAAGGATGCTACACACCACATATCAAAACATTCCGACTGCTGGATCTGAAGAAGAAGATTTTTTAAGAAAATTCCTCATTTCGAACTAAGTTACAATTCAAGCTCCCACTGTAAGCCCAAATATGGACCTAGGGACATGGAAGGAACAAATTTGAATCTCACCCCCTAAGGATGCTGCATACCAAATATCAAAACATTCCGACTGCTGGATCTGAAGAAGAAGATTTTTAAAGAAAATTCCTCATTTTGAACTAAGTTATCATTTGGGCTCCCACCGTGAGCCCAAATATAGACCTAGGGACATGGCTTGAACAAACTTGAATCTCACCCCCTAAGGATGCTGCATACCAAATATCAAAACATTCCTACTGCTGGATCTGAAGAAGATTTTGAAAGAAAATTCCTCATTTTGAACTAAGTTATAATTCGGGCTACCACAGTGAGCCCAAATATGAACCCAGGGTCTTGGCTTGAACAAACTTGAATCTCACCCCCCTAAGCATGCTGCATACCCAATATCAAAAGATTCTGCCTGCTGGATATGGAGAAGAAGATTTTTAAAGAAATTTGCCTGAAATGCACTAAGTTCGAATTTGGGCCTCTATGCTGAGCCCAAATATGAATCCAGGGGGCCGCTTTGAACAAACTTGAATCAGATCCACCCCACAATGTTGCATACCAAATATGAAAAGATTCTGTCTGCTGGATCTGGAGAAGAAGATTTTTTAAGAAATTTGCCTGAAATGCACTAAGTTAGAATTCGGGTTTCTATACTAAGCCCAAATGTGAATCCAGGAAGGCGATTTGAACAAACTTGAATCAGATCCACCCCACAATGTTGCATACCAAATATCAAAAGATTCTACCTGCTGGATCTGGAGAAGAAGATTTTTTAAGAAATTTGCCTGAAATGAACTAAGTTAGAATTCGGGCTTCTATACTGAGCCCAAATGTGAATCCAGGGAGCCGATTTGAACAAATTAGAATCAGTTCCACCCCACAATGTTGCATACCAAATATCAAAAGATTCTGCCTGCTGGATCTGGAGAAGATTTTTGAAGAAATTTGCCTGAAATGCACTAAATTCGAATTTGGGCTTCTATAGTGAGCCCAAATATGAATCCAGGGGGCCCATTTGAACAAACTTGAATCAGATCCACCCCATAATGCTGTATACTAAATATCATATGATTCTGCCCACTTGTGCGGGAGAAGAAGATTTTTTAGTAATTTCTCTAATATACATAGGGTGCCATCAGAGTTATGCCCCCTATGGAGCCCCAAGAGGGCATGTCCCTTTCATTTGAACAAACTTGAATTGACATATGGTAATGAACATCCATACCAAGTTTCGAGCAAATCGACCTAGCGGTTTCAGAGGAGAAGTCGTTTGAAAAATGTTCACGACGCCAAACGGACAGCGACGGATGGCAAGTGATAAGTTTAGCTCCCTTCGGTGAGCTAATAAGGAAGCATGCTTTTCACAGCTTCGATGTGCAAAAGCCAGTCACCTTCTCTCTCCGCTCATACGTACAACATCATGAGGAAGCATGGTTTAAAAAAAAAGCATCAACCCACATTTTTGTCGTGTGACTTTTGCGTGCGTTCTCTTCTAGCAATGCAAATAAATCTTCTGCACTTTGCAAATCATTATTCTCGAAAGCTGTTCGCAAAAGTTCTTCTGATAACAAACGAATGACTCTCATATTCATTGGAAACTTTTTCCCAGTCAACATCTTTTCAACCCCACCGAATACTGACTCAAGTATATCTGAAAGTCCAGTATTGACCATGAGCGTTCCAACTGAACCAATGAAACTCATGAGCAAATTCATACCACTCAATTGAGGAACAAATGCCGCGAATTTGTCTGGATAAGACCATAACACCTGAACTGCTAACTTGTATAACTGCTGATCAGTAGTAAATATAGTGGATGGCTGTCCTGCATCTGACGATAGCTGCTCTGCCTTTTCCATAGCTGTCATGATAGTGTCTGGATCAGCAGGTGTCATGTCTTTAGAGGGAGGTATGCTGCGTTTGTTTTTGGGTTCGTTGCTTGACCTGAGTCTCTCGTCATGCGGGTATTATACCCACTGAACTCCGGACAGTTCTGGTCACTGACCATATCTTTCAAAAATGCAAAGTCAAGTTCTATTGCTCTGCGTAATGACATTGCACTGCAACACAATGTTGAAAGAAGGGGAACAGTGTTTCGTACATGTGATGCGGGCATGTCGGGTCGTTTGGGTCCACTGAAATGCACAACATCCAATTCGTACGCTGTTGGTTTTATCATATCTGACTTTTTCAATCTTGGGATCGTCTGAGACTCAACGGAATCATTATTGTCCTTTTGAGCCATCATGATTGCCAATGAATGGGTGCTTAGCTTCCCATTTTGAGAAGCAATTTCAGCATCAAAGTTGTCAACAACCACTTGTATGAGGCCATTGTTGGCATCCGAAATCGGTGTAAAATTTGCATTCTTTGCAGCCAGAGCTGCCGCAGATTTTTTCAATCTCAATAGCTCGTCATATGAGCATGTAACACCAAAATCATGCATGGTTTTTACCAACTCTTTAGAATCTCTTAACAGCGTTGCCAACGGAATTTGAAGCGGTGTGTATTTTCAACACAACGCTGATGTCACTATGTTTCCTATCATCAGAGCAGGTAATGTGTGGTCCAACTGTGGAGCTAAACGACTTAGTAATGTGAGAAGTGTACCACTTACAAACGAGGATACGCTCTCGCTGTTAACATCAGTGGCGCAGTTATCTTTGTCATGATCCATATCTTTGATTTCTTTGCCAATTGCTTTACTGAGAATCTTTATGGAACTGTCAATATTGTCATCATCCGAGTCTTTAACGTGCCTAAGTAAGGTGTCAGCTCTGGATTTGTCTGCCAAAATGGTGGCGATTCCCGGGGAAGACAACACCAAAATGTCATCTACGCAGTTATCGACTAGATCAGACACAAATGATCGACGGGAATTGTAAGTCCCACCAGATTGCAGATACAGATCAAATAATTCAACAGAACTCCACGTGGGGGATGTGTCATTTTTCATGTAAGATATGACAGATTGTATGGCCTGACTATGTGGTGATGAAAGATCAATTTTCTGTTTTGCAGCTGATTCTACAGATTTTGGATTCGTAAATTTCGACCTTCAGTCAACATGGTACCGAGCATCGGCAGCATGTAAGTCGCTAACAGCACCACACACTCTAAGCTTTACTTCTTCGGACCATTTAACGTTCATACGACAACAAATGCCAATTATTTCATCACTAACTGACATATGCGGTGTATGTGTGCCTATTTGGCGAAACAGGTAGGCGGGCCTCCACCTTGAAGGATTCTTCATATCCCGGTCAACTATGCAGTCATCACCACAAAATAGGCCTGAAAGTAAATTCGTCATGTGAACGTTTGGGTCATTTTTTGGGGCGGAGAATCAGAATCTAGGGATGTGCTATGAGCAATGTTTGCTTGCTTCACATTCTTCGGGTGCAAATACTTCTGAACACAGTATTTATGGCAACTCAGAGTAAAATCTGGGTCTGCATCTTACCCATGTTGCAAAGCTATATGTAAGTCATCGTTATAAATCCTACTACACCTGAGTATATTCTCAATTCGCTTTGCTTTCACGTTCATTAGAGGATCTTTGCTCCTCAATTCAGCACAACCGAACGTGGTTGAGAAAAAACAAGCATCTGACATGATAACAAAGATACTCCAAGAAGTTTCGTGAAGATCGGTTCATAAAGACAGCCTCTAGTCTGGGCCGTATTGACATGTGCACTTACTTTGTATAAGTAGCACTGAATAAATCAAAGTTCATCTAATTTGCATAATTTCTGCACAAGAAACAAGAGGCCCCGGGGGCCTGAGGGCGCTCACCTGACATGGTAGTCTAAATATCAAACCAGGGACTTGACTTGAATAAGCTACATACGCCCCTCCTAAGAAAAGCATATACCAACTAGATGAAGCGATTGCGCCCACACAATACACAGAATTTTCCTTCTATTTTCAGTTCCTGCACTTTTACGTCCCAAATAAAATATTTTCAGACTAAAATTTTTTTTTCTTCTTAAAATTGACCAAAACGCATAAAAAAACAAAAAAATAATTTCCGGATTTTGGCCCAAATTTTTAAAGTCCCACCCGGACCCCACATTTTCAGTGCCAAAAAAAAATAATTTCTGTCTTAAAATTGAACAAAATGCATAAAAAAACAAAAAACTAATTTCCGGATTTTGGTCCAAAATTTCTAAGTCCCTCCCGGACCCCAAATTTTCAGTGTAAAAAAAAAAAAATTTGTCTTAAAATTGACCAAAATGCATAAAAAAACAAAAAACTAATTAAAGTCCCATCGGGACCCTAAATTTTCAGTGTAAAAAGAAAAAAAATGTTTTGTCTTAAAATTGACCGAAACGCACAAAAAAACAAAAAACTCATTTCCGAATTTTGGTCAAAAATTTCTGAGTCCGGACCAGAACCCCAAATTTTCAGCCTAAATATGAACCCAGAAACTTGGCTTGAACAAACTTGAATCTCACCCCCTAAGGATGCTGCATACCAAATATCAAAAGATTCTTATTGGTAGATCTGAAGAAGACGATTTTTAAAGAATATTCCTCATACTGCCCTAATTTAAACATTTGGGCTCCCATAGAGAGCCCAAATATGGACCAATATGGACCCAGGGAATTGATTTCAATAAACATGTGAAACAATCTTCCAAAGATGCTATATGTGAAATTTAAAAGCTTTTGGAGCAGGGGTTTGGGAGAAAAGTAGTGTTAAATGTCTTTCCCATTACCCACAGTGTTAAAAAATGCTGACTCAGCACTTTTTCAAAGTCCAAAAAAAGGACCCCATGATAAAACCGAAAGCAATTTTTTTTTACCATTCCATTCTGTTGGTTCTAAGGAAGCTTCACACCAATAAGAATTTTCAGTGCCGTGTAGTTTTGGAGATATGGGCGTTTTAATTTTTTTCTATTTTTAGCTCCTGCAGTTCCCATGGGGCAACACGAAAAAAGATTTGAGCATAAATTAAGTATTTATGACCCAATAAGCCCTCATATCAAATTTGGTTCAAATCTGCCTCTCGGTTTGGAAAATAGAAATTTTGGGCGGGGCAGAAATTCTTGCCCCTCCCTTCTCTTGAACAAATCTTAGTCTGCACATCAAAAGGAAGCTGCACACCAAATATATCAAGTCTCTGCTACTGCTGGTTCATGAGAAGAAGAATTTTTAAGATTTGAGCACACTTTTTGGGCGTGGCCCTACCAAGGGGCAAGGCAACTTGATTTGAACAAAATCAAATTGCGATGTCATAAAAAACTATTATCTCAAATATCAATTAAATTGGTTCAGCGGTTTAGGAGGAGAAGACGCAAATACCATGTTCACGGACGGACGGACGGTGAGTGATCACTATAGCTCTCCTGACTGAAAGTCAGGTGAGCTAAAAAACCTGTGTTATATGTGATGTATTCCATGTTACTAAACATTCATTAAACATTTATTCAAATCAGAACCTTCATATAGAAGTTCTGTACAAAAAACTAATTGTACCTAATTTGGGTACAAAATGGCCGCCAGCAGCCATCTTGAATTTCGGACTGCACTCGTTCTCATCCCAAGGTGATAACAAAGGTACCCAAGAAATTTTGTGAAGATCAGTTCATAAATACAGCCCCTAGCCCGAGCTGTATTGTCATGTGTACTTACTGTGTATAAGTAGCACTGAATAAATCAAAGTTCATCTAATTTGCATAATTTGCATAATTTCACAATTAAAAGCTATTTTATATGTGATATATTCCATGTTACTAAGCATTCAAACAAAAATATGTTCAAATCAAAACTTTCAAACAGAAGTTCTGTACGAAAAACTTACTGCACTAATTTCGGTACAAAATGAATATCGGACTGCACCCAAAAACACTCGTTTTCATCCACGGTGATAACAAAGGTACCCAAGAAGTTTTGTAAAGATCGGTTCTAGCCATATTGAATTGTTGACAGATGGACAATGGGTCATGACAAAACCTCAAATCTGACTACGTCAAAGTTGAGCTAAAAATCTAATTTTCAAAACATCATGCAAATGGATATATAAAAGTACTATTAATTGATATATCCTTTAGGCCCCACAAAGTAGATCTTCTGTTTCTCAGGCCATTTTTTGTAAAATTTCATGCAGACGGGCAGTTTTTTATTTTATTTTTGTAATTATTTTTTTGCCATCAAAAGTTCATGTTCTTGGTTTGTTTTATGCTTTAGGCCTTATAATCTACAGAATAGCATGGGTGGTGGGGTATTTCATCCCTTGAGTGCAAGAAGGCTTGCCAATACTAATGCATTACAAAGCCTTCTTGCACTCAAGGGACAAATTTATCAATTTTATTAACATGGGTAAAATATTTTTATTTTTTTAAGTTTGCATTGGCTATAAAAAGAGAGCATGAAACATCCAAAAGGACCATGCAGGAGGGTCTGAGAAAATTGATCTGTAACTTTAGGAGGCCTTATTTCTATAAATTTGCATGGAAATGCTTCTTCAGACCACTTCCCTGCAACTTTATAAAAAAATAAAATTTCACCCTCCTAGTGAAAAAAGGCTGAAGTCATCTGAACTCTCACATCCTTTTGTATGGTTGTCTTTAGAAGATTTAATATTCAGTTAATAGGAGTTTTCTCTATAATTTATATACTATTAAGAAGTTCAATATAAACTAGAGGTATGGTAAATGGTTTTGTTTGGTATTTGGAAGTTATAGGTGATTCACAGGATTATTCAGTTAAGAAACATACAATTAAGTGGGCTCAACTGTAGCTGTATGTGGAAAAATGGAATAATGTGGTTATAATTACATTCGTTCAGTTTTAGATTTTGGTGTTTTTATACAAAATTAAAACAAAGTCACACAATTCTAGCATGTGATATATAAATCATTGCTACTTTTAAGTGATCATTCTGAAATGTATCATTCTTAAACCATTTACAATAGATGAACAAAACTCTTACCCCTGACTTTGTTGTAAGATGTATATTTCCGTGCATGACTTTTTCACTAACAATATCACCATTTTCACACAGTACTTGTACATCTCCTGACTGAAAATAAGTCAAAAGCTTGTCAATAATACACTATCATCAAGTCAGTATCTCCCAACACCCACCTCAACCAATGAATAAAATTTTAATGCAAATTATCTGTTTAATAAAAGCAGAACTAGAAATTCACAACCTGAAAAAGACACTAAATTATATGAATCTCTTCATAGTTGATTCAAGATAAGTCATTACCACCATGTGGGTTTCCAAGATGATGTATTGAATTAGAGACCTCGTCTCTGGGCATACACTGACAAGTCTGTAAGGATGAGTCGATATATGATCCAGAGGCGAGATCAAGACTTCAGTACACCATCTCGAAAACCCACTTGGCAGTAAAAACCAATTTATCTTACAATATTTCTACCTTTCCTGACTTGTTCACATATATTTTGACAATATTTGGCATTCAGCATTTATGAATTTTTTTTTATGAATGGAGATCATGAGGAGAAGGTATTATGGTCTTGAGCTGTGTATGATGTAATCCCATTCATTGTTCCACTTGTACTATAACTACCAAAATTTATATTAGTGTTTCATCTGTCTGTTTCTTTATTTTATTTTTCAAGTTTAACGCATGATACGCCTATATAAAAATATCATCATGGCAAAAAACAAGAAGCATATTTGCCTAGACAGCTCCGCTGAGGGTCACTGCTTTTAGGAAAAGTTAAATACAAGACAAGAATCCAAGTGTTACTGCTTGTGACCTTAACCTTCATGATATGATAAATGCGCCAAGATCATGACACTAGGTTAGATTATGGGCAAGACTTGTGTTAAGTATGAACAAGATCTGTCATACAGTTTCAATTATACAGACCAGGCAAGGGCTGTATAACAATATCAAAGACTTGTTTCTGTAACCTTGACCTTGATGGTATGACTTTGGATCAAAGTCGTGACACACTTTTGTGTCATGAGAAATAATTGTACCAACTATGAATAAAATCTGTCAATCATACAAAGTTATATGAACCAGACAAGGGCTGCATAACAATAGAAAAGTTTTGCAGCATGTGATCTTGACCTTGATATGACCTTGGAGCAAAGTCATGGCACACCTTTGAGTCATGAGTAATAATTGTACCAACTATGACTAAGATCTGTCAATCACACAAAGTTATATGGACCTGACAAGGGCATATAACAATATCCAAGTTTTGCCGTCTGTGACTTTTCACTATATGACCTTGGATCAATGTCGTGACACACCTTTGAGTCATGAGCAATAATTGTACCAAATATGATAAAGATCAGCAGATTAGATCAGATTATATGGACTGGACAAATAGAATGTTGACGATGGATGGATGGACGGATGGACAGGCAACAGATGGAGAGACAGACGGACAGCAGAAGGCAGATCAAGCCGGTGAAGCAGCAGCTGATCTTTGGAATGATGCAGGACATCATCCTGGACCGTAGCCACAGACCTATCAAAGAAGCGGATCACAGAGCAGTGCCCTGCCCTTCACGGCGAACTAATTCCAAAACAGCTGTGTTACAGGCAAGCATGTGAGTAAGAAGATGCATGAGCATCTTAGAGATCACACGCAAAGGAGCCTTATGTCATCAACTTATCTGGAGGCAGATAAGCAGCCAAGGCAGAGACGACTTCATCCGAGAGAGAAAACATGCCTAGCATCTCTCTGGATAAGGCCAACATGGACTCCAAAGTCGCCAGAGGAATAACGGCCAACTTGGGCTTGGAGTCCTAATCAAAGACTGTCAAAGTCTTGCAGACCGACGGATTGGTGGAATCGTAGGAATAATGCACAGGGGTCAAAAAGGTATCAGCCTAGTGAAGAACGAAGTCTTCATAGCCTTGGAACTCAGCTTCGAGTCCAATGCTGCAAAAGCTTTGACCACTTGTACTGACTGGTACGGTCGAAGGTGCACAAAAGCAGGTTACTCCACAGGCTATAGGCGTGTGACCGATGATCACAGCCTGGCTGAAACCTCCCGCTGGTCTGACAGTTTGAAGGAACTCAAACACAAAGTCAAGAGCCACCCCCAAGTCAGAAGACTGATGGCTCTCAACGTCAGGTGTGTCTGACCCATCACCTGAGTTGGAAGACACATAGCCCATGTCGGGCATACCAGCCGATATCTCTCATGGTGTAGGAACGACAGGGGGATCAGAAAGCAGCAGCCTGTTTCCAATCCCGGGAGGCGGCGCCATGGAGGGTGCTTGGAAGCCACTAGAAGCCTCACTGGAGGCAATGGAAAGGCTCTTGGAAAGAACTTGCCTGAGCAAGGAGAGGGCCCCCCCTAAGTTCACAACACGTATCTGCCAGTTCGACGTGGGAACGGCCTGGCAAAGTGGCTTCGCATTTGACCCTCTAAACCAGCAAAGGGTCATGATCCACCAGAACACTCGGCGTAGGGCGACAGGTAGCAGCTGAAACATCTGAATACAGATGCTTATAGGGGTATGAAATACCCCGAGGATCTGAAGTGTGGGAACTCAGTAGAGTCACTGCGGACCTCTGAGGGACAGAAGGTCCAGGCTGCACAAAAATGCACTGTCCCGCAAAACTGGCTGAAGGACCAGAGTGCATGGATGGAAGTGCAACAGAGTCCACAGTGACCTTGATGGTATGACCATGGACATCTGAATCCAAATCAAAACCTGCTGGGCTCGACGGATGAGAGACTACAGCAGAGGGATCGGCCGGCAACCACTTCCGATTTAGCCGAGTTGAAGCCAGGGAAGGTTGAGGCCAGATGAAACAGAGACCGATGACAGCACCGACGGAGTAGCAGCAGGAGCGGATACATCAGTAGTTGTTGACAAAGGTGGAAAATCAGAAAGAGCAATTGAGCTCGCCTCCAAATGAGGAGTCACAACCCTAGTGAAAGCCTCAGATGTTGACTGGAGGGGGACAGTAGTCCCAGAACCAGGCATCTCTTTGCCAGAAAGTCAGCAGCTACTGTGATATCCACACCATGAAAAGACTGCAAACCCCCAGGAGGGGGTATAACTCTCTCCAGACACGAGTCGAATCGGGAGGCTCCAAACGACTGCGTTCCCCTTCCCGCAGGTGCAGGAGGAGAACAGCACGTCCCTGAACTACACAACAGACTGAAGCCCAAAAGGTGGAAGACCACCCAGGCCACAGGGTCTTTCAATAGAACACCCAAATAAAGTGGAGCATGAATAATCAGAAACTTCAACATGGTAAGACAACAAAAATGGCCTGCAAGGTATCGTCCTAGGCTTATCTGGTGAGAGCAATGTAGATGGGAAGGTGAACCCAAAGAAAAAATGAATCAGGACACCCCCAGCTACCAGAGTAACGTGGCAGGAAACAAAGGCCCGACGGAAACAGAAATGTACCCCATCAGCCAAAAAGGGAACTGGCAGAAAATCTACCCTCAACAGAGGGGGAAAAGCTGCCACAACAGCCCCCAGCTGACACTTAACTCCGATAAAAGCAGAACCCAAAGGGTTACCATCAATGAACAAAAGACCGAAGCAGCACGGTACGTGAAATTCGCACACGAAATCGGTATAGAGATTTATCACGAAAAATACAATAAATAATCGAGAGAATATATAAACACATGTCTGGATAGTGAAGAAACAGCTATAAATCCACAATTCAGAACAGGAAACATTGTTAACATTGAGTCAAAAAGTATCACTGTTGATGAGCAAAACGATCTGCATTCTGTAAGATGGCGGAAAAAATAGAATGACATGTTGGTTATACGTCTGTGCACTGGTTCCAGAAGCCGTGGATTAGTACAAGGAGAAGAGTGTCCCCTACTGGGTGTGCGCCACTTGTGCTCGACCCAGTTTTGGCTTATTTTTTCTTGGTGCTTTTGCACCACTTTTCTTTCCCAAATTGCTTGGATAAGAAGAAAATAGAGAGTATTTTCCAAGTTAGGGACTTCCAGTGTTGTGCAAGCCTGTTGTAAACAATTGTAATAATAATAATAATAACACTTTGGCCAGCCACTGATTTATCGCGGTTCTCGGACGAGAAGGCCATGGTTACCCCTGAACTCCCGACTGCCTCCCTATTCCCACGCTTCTCTCATCCCAACACTCAGAGACGAACTGCTTGATGACATCCCTTGCACCATTCTTCCCAATCTCTCCGATTAGCGTATTAACCCTCTCCTTTGAGTCTCCCCCTAACCACATGTCCTTCATTCTCCCATCCCACTTCCCCATTATACTCCCAGTGAATCTCATTCTTTTAGACTGATACTTTGGGCATTCTAGAAGAAAGTGTTCCAGGGTCTCCACCATGCCCAAGTTACACATCTGGCACTCCCTTTTACCGTCTTTTCCAATTTTTCCCCTCAGCTCCAGGGATCGCGACATCAGCTTGAACAACAGTGACCCCCCAAAGGTGCCATCAAGGTACTCTTCAAAACCTGGCCTCTCTTTATCACGCAGGCCACCCAAAGACCTCTTTGATTTGACCCCCTCTTGCCAATTACGGTTACAATCCTCTATGACCCTTTCTCTGACGATTTTTTTACCCTGGTTTGCCCCAACGTCCAGGTCCGAGATCTCCAATGAGTAGTTTTCTACTAGCTCCCTCACTTGGACCATCCACCCCGTTTTGATAGTTGAGTTGAAAATTCTCAGGAACATTACTTTACACCATCGGCTGTCAGGGAGATTTACCAAATAATTAAGATAACCGAGTTTCAACAGGTCTATCCTGTCCTTGATCCTCATCCACCCAAGCTCACCCCTGATTGCTTCTAGCACTGTGGCATTACTCAACCCCGTTATCCATCGGCCTGCATCGTTCTGCAAGATTTCCAAGCTCTTTACGGCCTTCTGGTTTAGGGGTACCACTTCCATACTGTATGTTATACTTGGCAGCCCCGCCATTTCGCAAATGGTTTTCCCCACGAAAACCTTATTGAAACTGTTACTCCCTATAAGTTTCATTTGGTTAAGGATTCGCTTCCCTTCAGAATCAATTTATTTGTGTGGTTTCGGTAGATGCCTCTTCCTGTAATGTTTATATTTACCCCCAAATACTCGTAATCACCTGTCTCTCCTACACTGAGAAATTTGCTTCTCCCTTCCGGAATGCAGAACTCACCCACTCTCCACCTTCGAGTGGGTTCCACTTTGCTTTCATTAAGTTCGAGTCTCCATTTGCTCCCATATTTCCCAACAATTCCCAGCATTTTCGTTATCCCCTCTTCGCTTTCTGACACTAGAACCATATCGTCTGAAAAAAATAGCCCGGGGATCTTCAAGTCCCCAACTGCTACCCCCTCGTCGCTATGCAGGAGTTCATCTCCTAAACCTTTGATGTACAATGCAAACAGGATTGGCGAAAGGACACACCCCTGTTTTAGGCCTATCTCCATAGGCACACGTTTTGTTGTAATGTTTCCCAGGCTAAGTTTACTCTGTACATCTTTATATAATGCTTATATAATGCTTTCATAATTCCAACAAACTTGCCTCCTAAGCCCAGAGCCTCCAGCTTGCGCCACATACCCTTCCTCCATACTCTATCGTATGCCTTTTTGACATCCAAAAAGGTCATAAACATCTTTTTCTTTTTTGCTTTCGCGGATTCTATCATTTGGGATAGCGTGAAAAGATGGTCAGTTACTCTCCTTCCCTTCCTGAAGCCATTCTGGATTTCTCCCAAAAAACCCTTCTCTTCAATCACCTCCTCTAGTCTCCCATAAAGGACTTTACAGAAAACCTTTCCAATGTTGCTACAGACAGAGATCCCTCGATAGTTATCCAAAACGTCTTTTTCCCCTTTTTTGTGAATAAATGTCACTTTGCTTTCTCTCCACTCTTTTGGGACCTCTTGATTTTCTATGGTTAGATTGAATAGGGCAGTTAGGCTTTCCACGAGTTCCTCTCCCCCTTTTTTGATAAACTCATTAGGAATTTCATCCACTCTTCCTGCTTTTCCATCCCTTAATTTTGATATCACCTTTTGCACCTCCTCCGTTTTAATTTCGCTGCGCACGAAGTTCGATAGGTTTTCCTCGACCTGATTCGTACACTCAGGTGGGCCTCCCATGCCCCATCGCTTATCGTTTACCTTTTCCCAGTGCTTGACTAGTTCTGATGCGACTTGATCTTGCTCGTCTGTAACTCTGCCATCTACTTTAATACTCTGTGGGTTACGTCCTAATAAGACTGCTATTTCGTACTCTCCGATTATCGTCTTTAATCTTATTTACTTTATTTCGTGCTTGGTGGTATTCTTCCTTTGCTACTGTGGCCTCGTTGCTTTCCGCCCCCTTAAGTTTTCTACTTCTCCTGTATGCAGCACATTTAGCTTTTCTTCCCTTTATGGCCCTTTTCAGTTCTTCATTCACTCTGTACCCAAGTTCCCGTGTTGGCACCCTGACCTTTCCTACACTTTCATTTCCTGCCTCCACCAGGCTCGCAACTATGGCGTCGGCCATCTTCTGGACACTGCCCCTCTTGGGTACGGTTGCAAGCTTTGGTTTCAGTTTTTCAGTGAACTTCGCCCAGTCAGCATCTTTATTGAGTTCCCAAATCTCTTTAGAGCTTCCTTTGCGTTTTACTAGAGTTTTGGCCCTGATCGTTACTGTGATCAAGTTGTGATCACTATCCACCTCCATTTTACCCTCATCATCCACTTCCACCCCTATCACCTCCCTCCATACATTAATATCTGTGAGGATGTAGTCGATTATTGATTTTCTGTCGTTCCTCTCCCAGGTCCATTTCCTCTTACACCTCGCGTCCCTGTTCAGAATCTTCAGACCGAGCTCGTTTGTGAAGTTCAACAGCTTCCTTCCATTCCTGTTGACTTTATTGTCCCCACCCTCTATGCCTTCTTCATCATTACCTATGTGGCCATTAAAGTCACCCATCAGAATTATACCGATCCCCTTGTTTTGTAATTCGGTGATATTGGACCTTAGTGTTGAGTATATCGAATCATTCCATTCAGGTTTGCTTCCCTCCACCACACAATACACAACCCCAAGGGCAATACTTTTGTTTTTCAGACTGCTCCTTACCCATCCAATTTCTTTCGATACCTCAGCCGGGGTGCTGATGTTTTCCAGGTCTGTGATCAGTGATGGTTTTAAATCCTCTTTAATGTACATGCCTACCCCTCCCCCTTTTTTCTGGCCTTCAGTTTGCCCTACACCTATCCATACGTACCCCCTTACTTGGTCTACCCGTTCCTCATGTCTTACCCACGTTTCGCTTAAGCCCATGACGTCAAACTCCTCTGCCTCGATCAATGTAGCAATTTCACTTACTTTCCAGTGGAGACCCTGGATGTTGCTATAACCCACTTTCAGGGTATCAAGGTTCATTGGCTTCCACCTACTGGTCCCATTATTATCTAATCCCTGTATGTTTGTATATCCTATTTGTGTACCTGTGCTTTCCTTGGGAAGCTATTCCTATTGATTTGGATTTTGGTCCCTTTTCCTTATCCCCCTTGTCCCATTTTTTACACTTATGGTTCGTGACACATTTCCTGTGTTCATTCCCCCCTTCACTGATCCCCCCCCCCCCCCTCCCCTCCCTATACCAAAAAAGGCACCAGCACCTGCAACATATTTCTTCCTAAAACCTCTGTACCCCTTGGGCTAAGATGCAGACCATCCCTTCCATATAGGTCCTTTCTGCCCCAAAATGATCCCCAATTGTCTACAAAGGGTATCCCAAGTTCCTTACAATACTCCCCCAATTCCTCGTTGGTCCCAATGATCCGCGAATTACGCTCGTCCCCCACCACCTAGTATTGGGAGAAGCCCCGAAACCACTACCTGTGCATTCTTGGTATTCAGTTGAGTTATTAAGTCAATAAGCTGAACTGATTTTCTCTCTCTGATGTTGTTGGTCCCCACGTGTACAACAACCACTGGGTCTGGGCCTGACCCCTTTACTAATCCACCCACTCTGTCCCTTAGGTCCTCCACCCTAGCCCCTGGAAAGCCCAAATTGGTCCTGTTGACACTGTTGGGCCCACACACCACCCTATCTAACCCCCACACTATACTACTCCCTGCAACCACTAACTGCCTCTTTCCTGAACTCTTTCCTGTCCTACTATCCCTGTTACCACCTCTGTTCCCACTGGACCCGCTCGCAAACTTGCACTCTGCCACACTAACCTCCATGCCTACCTCCACCTCCACCTCTTCAGACCCAACCTGCTCCTCAGAATTCTCGAGATAACCTAACACACTGAATCTATTTTGGACACTGCACTCCACCTTCTGCCCACTCCCACTACAAGTCACCTTGTCCTTGTTTACCACCTTCCTAACCTTCCCTCTGACTCCTGCCCTGACAGACTCCACATGGTCATCGCTATCTCCCTCACTATCCGATTCTAAACGAATACGCTTTTTCGCCCCTCGACTCACACTACTAGCCTGGGAATTTGACACTCTAGTCCCTACTTCTCCCCTACCCTCAACCCGACGCACCTTCCTATTCCCAAAAGACCCACTATCCACATCAAAAGTCTGCTTCCTATTACCCACCACCTTCCATCCCCCATCGAATGCCTCCCTAACTGGGGTAACACCAGACTTTCCTGCCTTCCCCAGTTTCCCCCTCACCACCTGCACCTCTTCCTCCAACTTTACATATGCCTCTAGCAGCTGCATTAACTCTACGCAGATGGCACACATCCCCAACTCCCCCAGTTCACGCCCATCCACATACACCATATCACAGTGCCTACACACATCCGACCACTGGCCGCCCGTTGGTAACTCACTAGCACCCCCTGCGCTGGCCTCAACCACTCCCCCCACCTGTACACCTACACTAACCGTCTCTACCCTGCTGGACTGAACCTTTTGCGTCACAAAACACTTACCATCCATAGCAACCATAGCCAAAATTAGAATGAGAAGCTTGAACTTTGAAAAACCGGTCGAAATCGTAAACAAAACAAAAAACAAAACACCGAAAATGACCCGCGCGAAGATAGGGAACACGCCACTGATATCCGATAAAGAAACTAAACAAAACACTAATATAACTATCTTTTATTAAAAATCACATCTATACAACACTAAAACAATATATATATATCTACAGTAACACCTGGAGGAAAAATATAGATACTTGGGCTAACTTTTGACAACTGAATCGAAAATACTCCCTGTTGGTTTGGATATGGACACCAGCAAAAATGGTAGTAATGGTGTAAGGTAGGTTGATAAGAAATTGTGGGTCGGCAAATGTCAAAGCATTTCTAAGTGTCACCTTATCATAGGGCCAGTGACCTTGACTTTGAGGCACACATACCATGTTATAATTCGTGACACACCGTCTTTTGATATTACATATTGTTATGAAGTTTCATTAAAAAATATTGAGTGGTTAAGAAATTATGGCCTGGACAAACAATATGTTGACGATGGATGGACAGACAATGGACAGACAATGGACAACTTAGCATCAGAAAAGCTCTGCCGACAATTTGTCAAGTGGAGCTAATGGTCTTGTCTAGTCTAATTTATTTCACTGAGTTGGTAATTTATTTATCATTACCTTTATCAAAATGTAGGCTTCCACATGTGCCATTAGTTTTTAGTAAGTGAAAGTAAAAAAAGGTCTCTTTCTGAATTGAATGATCGCACATGTGGTTGCTACCCAAGATACAGATTTGTATTTTGTCTAGAAGTTTTACTTGTATTGGGAGATATACTTTCTTGTTTTAAGATAAATAATTGTACTCAATATGTTGAACTCCAATATCTCCATGAAAATTAGAATATATCTTTAAAAACAGCAGAAATTTATTGAATAGGAAGCCTCAGCTTGATATTCATATGAGAAACAAACCTTCGGAACTTTATAAAAGTTCATGATAATTGATAGGGTTATTGCATTAACCTATTCTGTAACAAATCGGCTGCAACCACCTGCATAATTTACTAATTGAGCAATTGAAATAAATTATTTACAAACAATTTCAACAAAACCACATCTTGTAACCCCTCATTGGAACAAGCTTGTCCAACTCGATCCAATGAGAGAGTAGGAATTGGTTTTGTTGAAATTTTGTTAAAAATTAGAAAAAATTAATTAAAATAGCAAATTTTGATGTTGTATACATTGAGTAAAGGGTTAATGAGGTAATTAGGACAGACAGATGCAAGCCTGAAAATATGCAGTCTGACATTTGCAGAATGAGGTCCTCAGAGGGTGAATTTGATGATGCGATCCCATACAGTAGGCCAATTTATCCTCTGGATACCTCTTTCTGTTTAGTTTTGAGACCCTGATTCAGATTGAGGTTCACAGAGGGTAAATTTAGTGATGCTATCCTGCTATGCAGGGTAGCATCACTAAATTCACCCTCTGGGGACCTCATTTTGCAGGTGACAGGCTGCTTATTTTCTGGCTTGGACAGATGGCAATAATCAATAAAATTTAGTGTATATCAAATGCGAACTAGATATTAAGATTCTAAAAATGGCTGCTAAATTTCATGAAAATCTGGTCATAATTGATGAAGTCATTTCACTAACAATGTTAGTACTAACAATGTTAAAATACACTTTTCTCATAAAAAGGGGCAAACTTTGCTTACGCTTACCTAACCTGAAAAGAAAGAGGACTCTCATTTCCAATGGTCTGAGAGAATAATTACTTTTACCTTTATATTACTCAAGTGACAGTTTCCATTCTGACTAACAACTTTGATTCTTTCACTTTCAAATTCTTTTACAACCACATCAGATTCATTATTAACATCAAGATCTGGAAATAAAAAAATCACAAATGTAATAAAGCTATCAGTTTGGGTGACAACTGGGTTTCAAAAGCCTTTTTGCTCAGATCAAAGATGTGAGCTCCCACATGTGAAAACGAGGGAGATATGCAGTGTGAAACTTTCATAAGCTATAAAACAGAACACTGCCACAATCAATTCAACTGGTGAAGCAAAAATTAATTGCAAGAATTTTGATTGATAATCAGATCAGTGTCTGGATAAGTATTAACATATTTTTTCATACAGCAAATTAAACTTGCCCATTTCAGAAATGTCAGAACTCCAAAATTTTAAATCCCTGAAGCAGTTACACTATTTTTGTATATCTTTTGAACTCTGCTGATTAATGTCCTTCAATAAAATGAACTATAGCAACAATAACATGGAAGAGTAATGAATTACAGAGTGCAGCCCACTTAATTGATAACCTTAATTGAATAACCATGTAAACTGCATATAACTTCCAAAAAGCAAACCATTTATCTGCCATCAGTAGAATACTTATTTATTTATTGGAGTTTAACGACACTTTCAACAGTCAGGGTCACTCATGTGGAGTTTTACAGATGGAGGATGCCGGAGCACCAGGAGAGAACCACTGAACAATGGAAAGCAACTGTCAGATGCCCCAACATTACTAACTCTACACAAGCAGGGCTGGCATTGGTTGAAGACAGGTGCACCATTGACATGCAGTACACCTTAGTAGCCAGCACCACTGTCCCCACAGTTGGGCAGTCAAGATTAAGTGCCTTACCCAAGGACACAAGACACTTACCCCTGGCTGAGATCGAACCATTGACCTCTCAGTTTGAAGTTCAGTGCCATAACTACTGAGCCACCAAGCCCCCCTCCCCCTTCAGTAGAAATGTAATCAGTTAATTACATACAGGTTACAGAGTAAACTCCTGTTAACTGAATAATAGTCTTGTGATCTATCACAGTTGCAACTGGACTGAGTTAAAGACCACTTTTGTGATCACAGTACTGAATGTGTAGCTTTACTAGTTCAGGTTCTATAAACCCAGTTTTTACTGAACAAGCATGTCTAGTTAATAAAATTGCCCTAATAGGTAGCTGAATAATTGCAATACCATTGATGATTTACAGCATTAACCCTTTATCCAACGTTATTGTAGAGCCGATGATCAGAAATCTTAATTGGCATTAGCCGACTATCATAATCGGGGGTAGCCGCAAACATAATTTTTTCCTCAATCGTCAATAAAATAAGGTAACAATGTGCCAGTGCACAATGATGCTTTGAAGAAGACATTATTTTCAATTATTACCAATTTTTGGGGCATTCTCTAGTGGATTAAAACTATTTTATTGATATGATAATATGCAATAACTTCTGCGATTTCAGCCGAGTCGTACAGCAAACACCCACCGACTATGTAGACAATAAAACAGCCAACAAAAGATGGCCTATCTTTGTAAGCTTGATTGGTCTTGATTTTGCATGGTGACTAAATCTTTGATGTTCAACCTGGTTCAACATCAAAGAAATTTGTGTCGGCCATTGTCGTAAAGTAGAGAAAGTCTGCAAGACCATGTTTACACTGTGCTGCTAACTGTGCAGGCTAAAAAAAAACGATTTACAGGTGGTTGTCATGACTGAACTATTATTTGTGACTGAAAAGTAGCATTGCGAGAGACCGTATTGTCACTTGGGTGCTATTTATTTATTTGTTTATTGGTGTTTAAGGTCATATATTTCTGCACAATGGCTAATCATGACCATGACAGTTTTATGGGTAGAGGAAGCAGGAGTACCCAGAGAGAACCACCGAGCAACGGCGAGCCACTGTCAGCTCCCCAACATACTAACTCCACACAGGCAGGGTTAGTATTGGTTGAAGACAGGTGCACCATCGACCGACAGGCAGTATGCTTTAGTACACAATGCCACCGTGCCCCCACATGGGGGATGGGGGTGAAGTGTCTTGCCCAAGGACACAATTCGGTTGCCTCAGGTAGGATTCAAACCGAGGCCCTCTCGGTTTGCAGTCTGCACCTCTACCTACTGAGTCACTGCGCCCCTGCTTGAGTGCTAGAATGTTCTCTGTCCCATAAGGGACATGGAACACTCTAGCACTCAATCAACATGTTGCCATTGCCTAAAGTACTGTTGGTATTTAGTACGCAAACCGGCAAAAGTGTTCATTATAGAGGCCAGAAAGTTGTATGACGCAATGTTATTTCAAACATAGCTGATGTATTCTATCGCGTTGGATAATGTTTTGACAAGCAGGTGTCTATTGAACTCGATAATCAGAAATTGGATCGGAATCGGCCGATTATCTGTGACAATAAAATCAGCAATCGGTTCATGGGATAAGATCACAATCGGTCCAACACTACCCAACGCAACGGACAAAAAATGACCAATGCTATATTAAAAAATCTCCATTCAAATTTTATTGTTTTCAATTTTTGTCTCAAAAACATAGCTTGTGACCCCTCATTGGAATGACCCCTCATTAAGGGGTCATTCCAATAGCTTATGACCCCTTATTGGAATCAGCTCATTCCAATGAGGGGTCATAAGCTATGTTTTTGAGACAAAAATAGAAAATTTTTAGTAATTCAAGAATATATTTCGCAAGTATCGTCTGCTACCAATATTGGTTAAAGGGTTAAGAATGACAAATTTATAGCTATTGACCCAGTATAATGATCATGCAAGTGAACAAGTATGTCAGCACATAACTTGCATGTTTCATGCTTTACTCTGTCTCACATAATTGATGTTAGTCAGTGTGACAATCTTTGCCTGTTTTGGAGCAAGTTTGTTCCTTTGTTAACTCATATAATACAGTAGTTCAAAAATAATGGTTAATCAATCAATTACTTTTTTTGATCGATCAAGATGTTGATCATGGGTTAATCATTAATTGGTTAACCATTTCAGCTCCAATTCTTGGAACTTGACTATGGACATCCAACTTAAAAATATGACCCAATTTTAGTTGGATTTACCAATACCAAATCCTTTACCAATGCCAAATCCTTGACTTATTATAGTTTAAACAATATTTTATTTCCAAAACTATGAAACATTATGATGACAAGCTATGTGGTGAGCAAATATAAAATACACATTGAACAACTATAAAGAATTGGAAAGCGGATCCAGCATCAAGCCGAAGCTTATGTGAGCAGTCTCCTTGACTTATTATAATTTATTGGAAAGGTCTCTTACAGAATTTAGAATCGGAGAGCTTTCTGATGGATAAGAGGATAAGATCACTACCCAATCTATGTATACAATTAACTCTTTGAAGCCGGGGAATCAGAATGAATTTATTGAACATGACATACCGCGAAAAACTTACAGTAAAGCAGGTGCTCCTAGTCAAGTGTCGTCTGTCTATTCAAGCAGACAACACTTGACTAGAAGCACCTGCTCAGTGTTTAATTCTCCCCCATCCCAAAGATAGCCGAACCAGCAGTGCCAGATTACCTGCCGTATTACATCACAGGCAAGAAAACTCAACTACCAGCTTCTAAGAATTAACATACATATATGCAGGTTAGGCCATGGTTAGTTAATTTACAGTTTAGCATTATTCTGGGTAATTGGAACAAAATACAGAATGAGGCTATTATTATTAATTATATCCCGTGGGAAAATGGTATAATATATCCCTTTCCACAAGATGCCTATTTTATCATTTTGCACTTACACACTGCTTCCTTGCATGTGTAGGTTGTCTCAGATAGAACTTTCAATGGTCAGGATTACAAACAGAACAGCCTACAACAAAATGTACCATAAGTCAACGTTTTACCCTTAATAACACCAGACTTTTGCCTCATTATTACCAGATTGCTATAACAATCTGGCAAAAATGAATAAAGAAAATGGTTTATTATTTCGGGCAAAAAAAAATGAGGCGAATAAAGCTAAACTGAAAATTAATTAACCATGGCCTTATGAACTTGACACAGAATTCTCCTTTGGAATTTTGGAAGAGATAGTGATAAGCAGAATTTGATATTCCAAAACTTATCATGGTGACAGATAGACCTTAGAAATGTATATCTAGGTTCCAATAAATGAATCAAAATCTACTGTCTACTAGGGCTGGGTGTTTTTTTGTTTTTCTGGTTTGGTTCCGTTTTTGTGGCAAACCCAGCAAACAATGGCTGAATGGTTTTACTGTGTTTGTGCCTAAACTGATCAAAATATCTTACTTGGAGGAAACTGGCTTCGCAACCACAATGGTCTCTCTGAAGCCTATCCAGAAAAGGGGTGATTGTCACACTTTCTCCTTTATTGACTCGTCCACAGGAGATTACAAGACAGATTAGATGAACATTATTCATTTGTTGCCAGGGCTGACTTATGGTTTTTTTCTGACCGAAAATGATAAATTTAAAGTAATTTGTATAATTTTTATTCTTACCTATGGCCCAGACTTAGCTGGTGCAACCTCATTATTATTAAGGGCCAAACACAAATTTTGAACCCCCCAATCCCCAAAATTTGCATATAATACCAAAAATTAAGTCCTATGTGGCCCTCCATAATTTTAGTACTTGCACATGTGCAGTACCCACGAAAGAGACTGGAATTGGCGACAACATCATTTTTCCTAGTTGTGCCTACTAAAGTGATAACTCAGCAGGGAGGTATGAGTGCCCACTCATGGAAGGGCCAGCCCTGTCTGGGCCATTGGTAAGTATAAAAAATATACAAATTACTTTAAATTTATCGTATTTTTATACTAAAACCAATGGCCCAGACTTAGCTGAATCGTAAAAAGGCGGAGAGTCTAGGACTTAAAGAAATAGCAGACCAAAATTCAGCTCCTTGGCCTGCATTAGAACTCCCAAGGTCAAAAGGAGATTAAAATTTTAAAGAATTACATATATGTCTCTCTATAAAACAATAGAGAAGACAAACCACCGAAATAAGGAGCAATATCCAAGTAATTCTCTAGTACTTATCATAAATGATTACGCTAATTGGGTATAACAAGCCCCCAGTTTTAAAGCTTGTCTGGAATAAGACACTTCAAATTAGGAAAGGCGTGTCCGAGAGTGAGAGACTAATGCCCACAAACACACGCCATATATAATGTAACAAGCTGTACATAAGATCAGAATAATCTACAGACGATAACAGCTTCACTCATAGTTACACACTTATTATAAGGCTAGAAGATGTAAAGAGAAATCACCCCCTCCCCCACCCCTTTTTTTGAAGGAATAATCTTCAAAACAAAGAGAGAAGCGGTTTGGAATCAGTGAAAAAAGCGGTACCGAATAATATATATATTCGCCTAAAGGCACCTGGCTATTAATTATTATTAATTTATTGGTGCTTAATGCCACATTAAAATCGCAAGCTTCTAAATGTATGCTGCATCTGGAATATGTAGATAGGTCGAACACCGGTGATATTAATATGTACAACCTTAAACTTGTCCAATTGAATCCCAATGGAAAGTTATCTGATAGGACTTATACGCTTCTGAGCCAACCAACAGGCGACCACGTTCAGGTGTACAATTAATTCCAGTAAAGAACCTCCAAATTGTAACCGTTCAATTATATGAGAATAGGAATTCCCCTTGTGTACCGCTTCCAGTTGAAGACTGGATTCAACACATGAAACGGGATACGATTGAAAAAAAACCCATCACAGACCGTCCCCAAATAATTCATTGTTCCCTAGGTTCGTTAAAACCAATGACTGTTCGGAGAAAGAATATACCACTCCGAATAATGAGGCCAAAAATAGAGAACATATACATAGACGGCCTATTGGAAACTCCATAACTGATCCAACTAGCCCCAAAATTCTCATAAGCTCTATACTAACGCAGAGCAAGAACTTAAGAGAATCTATTCAATATTATGTCTGCCTAATAATATATACATATTATGCATGCAGTCAACGGAATCCCGCCTGTACACTTGTCTGAATACAGCCTGTATCAGTGGCATGGTGACCGAGTGATACAAAATCTAACTGACAAATAAATTATATCGACCCCCCCCCCCCCCCCCCCCCCCCCCCCCCCCCCCCCCCCCCCCTTATCCCTTGAAGTAGAGATGGGTGGTTTTCAAATTTCATGTCGGTTCCGGTTTCGGTTTCATTCAAAGAGTCGGGGTTTCAGTTTTGGTTTTCATTGTATAAACATAATACATTTGCATATAAGATGTACTTGGCACCAGTCAGTGTCACTGGGACTCTATTTCCAGGGCAACGCTCGAACGCAATACCAATTACTGCTACTGTTCTGAAAATGAGGTATCACAACTCTGAAATTGGAAAACAATGTTAACTTTAGGTTGTTTCTCTCTTTATTCTGAGAAGTGAAGATCTGATTAGGGTTTTTTTTAACTTTGAAGCTGAAAACCGTGATGACGGGTTTTCTGTAATTGTTTCGGTTTTGAAAACCGAAACCAAACCAAATTTTTGGTTAACCACCCATCTCTACCTTGAAGACAGATATTTCGGTGAAACTTGCGACTTTGAATGCTCACTAAATGGAGACTTACAAAATTAGTCATTCAAGGTAAGGAATAAAGGACTGCTCTTCTAATTCCAAAGAGACAGTAGTCTCAGCTCAGCTAACGCAGTTTATTAGTCTTCATCTCCATGAAGACAAATATATGTGTCACCTGTGGCCTTGGAAAGCTCATTACACGGAGACTTACAACGTTAGCCACAATGTGTAAGAAAAAAAACGGTGTAAAATATATAAGGCCACATTGAGGTTAGCCGCTAATGATATATAAACACAGGCCGCTCTTAATTCACATAAGCCAAACTAAGGCGACAACAATAGGACTAATTGCCTGTGACGCCTAGGAATACTACTCCGAGAAGGAAAACGTAATCTTTCCTTCTAACGGCCTTATTCTAAAAAGCAAGCGGTCTCAGCGTAGCTAAAACAGCCTAGAAGTCATATATCAGTGAAGACAGATATCTGTGTGTTACCCTGCAGCCTTAGACAGCTCACTAAACGGAAACTTACGACGTTAGCTGCTAATGTACAAGAAAAGACCGCTCTAACAGTCCATAAGGATACTATGGTGTCCACAACAGCATTAAATGCCTCTGACGCTAAGGAATACAACATCGAGAAGGAAAAGACATACTTATTCCTTTTAATGGCTCTATTCCAAACAAGACAGCTGTCTCAGCCTATCTATGAGCTATCGATCTTCTATTTGTAAGGAATAGATCAATTGCCTTTCTTACACTATTGCTAAGTCAAGGGAGGTGTGTCGTTAATCAGACCAAAAGCCTTCAACACCTGAGCCGAAAGATCTGCGTCTTTCCTTCGCCCTGTACCTTAAGCTGTTTTTGGCCTAGCAAATGCAGACTTTTGTTCAGATGGAATTCGAAGAGCTTATGAATAAAAATTCATAGTCTTACGGTGCCGTTCCGTGAGGGATGGAGAATCAACCTCTGTAGCCCTCTCACCATCTGAATGTTCCATCTGAAACATGGTCAACACCATCTGAATGAACAGATGACTGGACCAACCCAGCACCGTCCGATAGCTCACTACTGGAGCTTGTTGATGGCAGAACCTGCGACTACTGGGTTGCTGCGATACGCTGTGGAATCTGCAGCAGCAGGTCCATGAACAAGGCTTGCAGAGCAGCAATTATCCACTTCTTCACCATATTCTGCTCACGGGACGGAGATCTGACCCCAGATCTTTCAACGCATGTCCCGTATAAAAATGCCTCCAATGACTAGCTACAGGTTAATCCAAATTCGGTGGTGAAGACTGGGAACATCTCCGTGGAACAGAATGAACATGCGAAGTCGGATAGCTAGTCTGCGGTCTAACGTGCTTCATCGATGAAGCAGAGGAAGAAGCCATAGCTGCCACTGGCCCCGGCTGCAGTGTGGAAGGAGCGCCCCGAACCACAAGTGTGAACGGGCATCCCAACTCACTAAAGTTTATCGAATCGAAAACAGTCAACCCCGACTGCTGACAGAATGGAGAGGGTCCTCCAGCTTGTGGTCTGGCTCCAGACCTCGCTGAGCATTCCGTTTAGAAATCGATAGCTCACATCTAGAGGTCACCCCAAACAAGCATGCCAGGTTTCAAAGCAATCCGATAATAAATGTGCCCTGTAGGGTGTGCCAAAGTGAAATATTGAGGTCTGACTTAACTAAGTTCAAAGGTTGTTGCCTGCGGCAACACTTTATGATGGAACTGGAAGAAAATCGATAGCTCCCATCTAGAGATCACCCCAAACGAGCATACCAAGTTTTCAAGTGATCCGGTAAAAAATGTGCACTGCAGGGTGTGCTAAATGGAAATATTGATGCATAACTGCACTATTTATTTATATATTTATTTATTTATTTATTGGTGTTTAAGGTCACATCCTTGTGCACAATTGCTAATCATGACCGTGACAGTTTTATGGAGGAAGCCGGAGTACCCGGAGAGAACCACCGAGCAATGACGAGCAGCTGCCAGCTCCCTAACATCGTAACTCCGCATTGCAGCACAGGCAGGGTTAGACTGGTTGAAGACGTGCACAATCGATGTGCAGTACGCTTTAGTACATAGCGTCATTGTGCCCTCATGTGGACAATCGGGGTTAAGTGGCTTGCCCAAGGACACAATGCGGGAGTCTGAATCGATCGCTCAGACGGTCACCCATCCAAGGACTAACCGGGCTCGATGTTGCTTAACTTCGGTGATCTGACGAGAACCGGTTACCACAACGCAACCGTGCCCCTCATAACTGCACTAAGTTCCTCAAAGATCGTTGCCAGCGGCAACATTTTTTGACGGAATAAGAAAATCGATACCTCCCATCTAAAGGCAATCCCAAACAAGCATACCAAGTTTCAAACAAATGTGCCCTGTAAGGGGTGCCAAATGAATATATTCATTCCTGACTAAACTAAGGACAAAGGGTGTTGCCAGCAGCAACATTTTTTGGAGGAAATGGAAGAAAATTGATAGCTCCCATCTAGATGTCACCCCAAACAAACAAACCAGATTTCAAAGCAATCTAATCATAAACGTCCCCTGTAGTCAAAAATGTGCACTGCTGCGTGTGCCAAAGGGAAATATTGATGCATAACAGCACTAAATTCGGTCATTGCCAGTGGCAACATTTTTTGACAAATGGAAGAAAATCGATAGCTCTCATCCAGAGGTTACCCCAAACAAACATACCAAGTTTCAAACTGATCTGATCATAAATGTGCCCTGTAGGGCGTGCCAAGGGAATATATTGATGCCTTGACAGAAATGGAAGAAAATTGATAGCTCCCATCTGGAGGTCACCCCAAACAAGCATACCAAGTTTCAAAGCGATCTGATCATAAATGCAACCTGTGTGGTGTGCCAAAGAAAATTGGACGTACGTACATATGTACGTACGTATGCCCACCCATACGTACATACGCCGACAGACAAGAAGTGATAGCAATAGCTCAGCTTGACTTTTTCAAGTTGAGCTAAAACAAGTCTTCAATAAGAGGAAAGGGAAGTAATACTAACAAAAACAACAGTGGAGTCATATTATAATGACGATGTTCAGAAGCATATCCCAAAATTGGGGAACATGAATATTTTATATAAAAATTATAAAGTTACAGCCCTGAACATCCGAAACCACCGTTATTCACTTCCAGCATCCTGCTACACTGTTGATTTCATGAAAACCATCATTGATTTGGGTATGGCATCTTCAAAAATGAGAATTTATTGCACAGATGTCAGTTCAAATGTTTACTGACTTGGGCCAAACAAAAGAATGAAGTTTGTGCCAATTCCGGTCTCTTTCCTAGGTACTGCACATGCACAAGTACTAAAAGTATGGAGGGCCAGATAGGACTTTTAATTTTCGGTATTATATGCAAATTTTGGGGATTGGGGGTTCAAAATTGGTGTTTGGCCCTTAATAATATTGAGGTTGCACCAGCTAAGTCTGGGACATTGGTTTTAGTATACAAATATACTTAGCAACTGATCCCCTAGGACCCCTAAGAATGATAAAAGGGAAGTTATGCTGAACCGAATACAGACAGGGCTTTTGTGGTGAGTGATGACGTACAACCTATTGTGGATTTTGTCCAAGTTATTTATTTATTTATTTTATTGTATTTGTTGTTTAAGGCCACATACTTCTGCACAATGGCTAATCATGACCACAACATGGAGATAAAGTCAAGGTCAGTCAATCGTTTATACCCCATGTTGCCTATTTTAGAGGACTTGCACCCCAAGCATTAGTGACTGGGTCCTATTTTACCAGTGAAACAGAGCTTGTTTACCACAGTAAACAAGCACTGCTTCACTTCCCTGGGTTCCCACAGGGAATTTTGTCCAAGTTAAGGACCCAAAGTGTTATTTATTATCTGTTCTTAACAAATGGAAAAAACGAATTATAACCGAGGTTTTTTCCTAAAATCAAACCGAAACCAATCTGAAAAATCAAAACCTCCCAGATCTACTGTCTACAGGAGAGTTATGCCCAATAGAGTAGTACTGCTTCATTTGACAAAACAGAAATATATCATGTTTGTGACCAAACTATTGGGTTCTACCCTCTGGGACAGGTACCAGTTTTGTATGACAGGAACAAAACTGTTGATACAAAAAAATATAATTTGCTGGGGTGTGCAGTAGCTCAGTGGTTGGAGTACTGAACTTCAAACCGAGAGATTCACAGTTTGATCCTGACCACAGGTAACTGCATTGTGTCCATGGTCAAGGTACTTAATCCAGATTGCCTGCAGGGTGACAGTGTGTACTAAGGCGTACTGCATTTCGATGATGCATTTGCCTTAAATCAATGCCAAACCCTGCATGTGTGGAGTTAGTACATTGGGGAGTATGACAGTTGCTCGCCGCTGCTCAGTGGTTCTGTCTGGTTATTCCAACTTCCTCCACCCATAAATCTGTCCGACACAAGGTCATCCTGGCTGTCAAAAGTGTTGTTGAACTCCTAAAAGGAAATAAACTAGACTGAAGCATGCCCGAGCACAGCACATGGACACCGGAGGTTGAAGAGCAAACTGTGAGTTACTCGTACATGAGCTGTGTCTGTAATACACATATGATGCCCCGCAAAGTCTACCACACACAAACCACGTACCATACAGGTAAAATTCTACAAAAAATTGTCAAAGTTCAACAACCTGTAATTTTGTGAAATATTGAAGCAACCTGTAAGTTTGCGAAATATTGAAGCAAATCAAAATCCTGACAATATGCACACTTCTGGTATATGTACAAACATCTTGTGAAATAAAAAAGTCTGATCTTGAAAATTGTGAGAGGAGTTAGCCAGACAATGTACCCTAGATGCAGATGGATGGATGGACGGATGGACGGACAGACAGATGAACAGGGGTAAACAATATGCCCCTCAACTAGTCTTTGTGGGGCATAATAAACATTCTGCATATAGGTTGCTTGTAAGGATTACTTGTGACAACTTTATACTCACTCGCTGGACCTATAGAAACTTTGTGATCCACCATACAAAAATGCAACTCATGGACAATGGGCAAACCACCCAGTCGACCATGAGCTGACAATTATTATTGTTGGGTTCTCAGGTACAAAGTATGCTTGTGCGATCTTCAAGTTTCCATTGGTCTGGCAATTAACGTACAAACTGTTCACATGGACGTTAGTTCAAGATGTACAAATTTGCATGCTGGATCAACAAATTTCTGTATGCCTTAAAATTTGTCTTGATTCATGAGAGTCAGTTTCCATTCTCACAATATCAATCTGCAAGAATCACTTTTAGTTCTTAAATAATTATAATCTGAGAGTACCATTCTACATGTTCCAACAAACAGAATTTTGGTGGTGTTGCTGATAGAAGTTACAGCATCTTGGCAGTGGTTTCCAGTGACGTCTTGGCGGCCGAGATAGGTAGTTAAGGCTACACAAGACACCACTTCTAAATCAAAGAGTTACTTTATTTTGAAGGAGCAAAAAAGAAGTAGAATTTTCCAGGCCTTTGAGGATTAAATAAACATTTTGCGAGAATCAAAGTTTATTCTCAATGATCACCTTACAATAATCATTTGTGAGAACCGATTTTGATTCTCATATAAATTTTAAGTCCTGTTCTGCTGGACTAGCAACCAAAATCTTTTATAAACAAGAGGCCCCAAGGGGCCTGAGGGCACTCACCTGACATGGTAGCCTAAATTTATATCAACCCAGAGAATTGATTTCAACAAGTTGCATCTGCTCCTCCTAAGAAAAGCTTATACCAAATATCCAAAGATTCTGACCAGTGGATCTAAAAAAAAAAAGATTTTTAAAGAATATTCCTCATATTGAACTAAGTTATAATTCAGGCTCCCACAGGGAGCCCATATATGAACCCAGGGACTTGGCTTTAACAAACTTGAATCTCACCCCCCTAAGGATGCTGCACACCAAATATCAAAACATTTCGACTGCTGGATCTGAAGAAGAAGATTTTTAAAGAAAAGTCCTCATTTTGAACTAAGTTACAATTCGAGCTCCCACAGTGAGTCCAAATATGGACCTAGGGACATGGCTGAAGAAGAAGATTTTTAAAGATAAGTCCTCATTTTGAACTAAGTTACAATTCGAGCTCCCACAGTGAGTCCAAATATGGACCTAGGGACATGGCTTGAACAAACTTGAATCTAACCCCCTAAGGATGCTGCATACCAAATATCAAAACATTCTGACTGCTGGATCTGAAGAAGATTTTTAAAGAAAATTCCTCATTTTGAACTAAGTTATAATTCGGGCTACCACAGTGAGCCCAAATATGAACCCAGGGACTTGGCTTGAACAAACTTGAATCTCACCCCCCTAAGCATGGTGCATACCCAATATCAGAAGATTCTGCCTGCTGGATCTTGAGAAGAAGATTTTCAAAGAAATTTGCCTGAAATGCACTAAGTTCAAGTTTGGGCTCCTATTCTGAGCCCAAATATAAACCCAGGGGGCCGATTTGAACAAACTTGAATCAGATCCACCCCACAATGTTGCATACCAAATATCAAAAGATTCTGCCTGCTGGATCTGGAGAAGAAGATTTTTTAAGAAATATGCCTGAAATGCACTAAGTTAAAATTTGGGCTCCTATATGGAGCCCAAATATAAACCCAGGGGGCCGATTTGAACAAACTTGAATCAGATCCACCCCACAATGTTGCTTACCAAATACGAAAAGATTCTGAAGCTGGATCTGGAGAAGAAGATTTTTTAAGAAATTTGCCTGAAATGCACTAAGTTCGAATTCGAGCTTCTATAGTGAGCCCAAATATGAATCTAGGAAGCCGATTTGAACAAACTTGAATCAGATCCACCACACTTATGACCCAATAAGTCCTCAAAATAAATTTGGTTCAAATCGATCTCTTGATTCAAAAAATAGAAATTTAGGGGTGGAGCGTCAGCCAATCAGAAGCTGTGGCAGCCATGTTGGATGGCGGGCGGACAAACCGAACATAATTCTGAAAGAGGACCACCCACTGGTTATGTCCAGCAAATTTTATTCAAATTTATGCAGCGGTTCTGAAGAAGAAGATTTGAATGTGTTTTGCCAATCAGCAGCCAAGGCAGCCATATTAGATGGGCGACAGAGATTTCGAACACAATTCTTCGAGTGTTCCACCCAATGATCAAGCCCACAAAATTTTATTGAAATTGGCCCATTGGTTTTGAAGGAGATGATTGTTGACGTGAGAATAAGAGTTTTTAATGTTTTTGCATTACCTTCAGTGTTAAAAAGTGCCGAGTCAGCACTTTTTCAGAGTCCCGAAAAAGTACCTTAGAAAAAGACTGTTAGCGATTTTTTTCTACCATTCCTTTCCATTGGTCATAAGCAAGCTGCACAGTAAATAAAATGTTTCTGAGCTGTGCAGTTTTGGAGATATGAGCGATTTTAATTTTTTCTATTTTTAGCTCCTGAGGTTCCCACAGGGATATGGGAAAAATTTTTTCAGCATAAATTAGATACTTATGACCCAATAAGTCCTCAAAAAAAATTTGGTTCAAATCGATCTCTTGATTCAAAAAATAGAAATTTAGGGGTGGAGCGTCAGCCAATCAGAAGCTGTGGCAGCCATGTTGGATGGCGGGCGGACAAACCAAACACAATTCTGAGAGAGGACCACCCACTGGTTATCCCCAACAAATTTTATTCAAATTGATCCAGCGGTTCTGAAGAAGAAGATTTTAATGTGTTTTGCCAATCAGCAGCCAAGGCAGCCATATTAGATGGGCAACGGAGATTTCGAACACAATTCTTCGAGTGTTCCACCTAATGATCAATCCCACAAAATTTTGTTAAAATTGGCCTAGTGGTTTGGGAGGAGATGATTGTTGACGCGAGAATAAGAGTTTTTAATGTTTTTGCATTACCTTCAGTGTTAAAAAGTGCCGAGTCAGCACTTTTTCAGAGTCCCAAGAAAGTACCTTAGAAAAAAAACCGTTAGCGATTTTTTTCTACCATTCCTTTCCATTGCTCATAAGCAAGCTGCACAGCAAATAAAAAGTTTCTGAGCCGTGGAGTTTTGGAGATATGAGCAATTTTAATTTTTTCTATTTTTAGCTCCTGAGGTTCCCATGGGGCTACGTGAAAATTTTTTTCGGCATAAATTAGATACTTATGACCCAATAAGTCCTCAAAAAAAATTTGGTTCAAATCGATCTCTTGATTCAAAAAATAGAAATTTAGGGGTGGAGCGTCAGCCAATCAGAAGCTGTGGCAGCCATGTTGGATGGCGGGCGGACAAACCGAACACAATTCTGAGAGAGGACCACCCACTGGTTATCCCCAGCAAATTTTATTCAAATTGATCCAGCGGTTCTGAAGAAGATTTTAATATGTTTTTGCCAATCAGCAGCCAAGGCAGCCATATTAGATGGGCGACGGAGATTTCGAACACAATTCTTCGAGTGTTCCACCCAATGATCAATCCCACAAAATTTTATTAAAATTGGCCTAGTGGTTTGGGAGGAGATGATTGTTGACGCCCAACGACGACGACGGACGGAAAGTGATCAGTAAAGCTCATCCTGAGCTTTGCTCAGGTGAGCTAAAAAACATGGGGAGCGCGGTGGCTCAGTAGGTAGAGGTGCTGGCTGCAAGCCGAGAGGTCCTCGGTTCAAATCCCACCTGCAGCAACTGTGTTGTGTCCTTGGGCAAGACACTTCATCTCCATTGCCCACGTGGGGGCACGGTGGCGTTGTGTACTAAGGCGTACTGCACGTCGATGGTGCACTTGTCTTCAACCAATGCTAACCCTGCTTGTGTGAAGTTAGAATGTTGGGGAGCTGACAGTTGCTCGCTGTTGCTCGGTGGTTCTCTCCGGGTACTCCGGCTTCCTCCACCTGTAAAACTGTCAAGGTCCTGATTCGCCATTGTGCATAAATATGTGACCTTAAACACCAATAAATAAATAAATAAATAAATAAATATAAAAACATTGGAAATGCTGTAAAGAAAAAAAGTGACTTTGTAGGTTTAGTTTGTCTTCTCTGAAAGTGATTATTACTTCTAATCAAACCTATTCAAAGAATGCTGTGTTGGGAAAAATAAACAAAAATGGAGGTTTGCTGAGAATTTTTCTGAAAGTTGTTAATGTCAAATCACATTCATATTCACAATCTAATGCATGACACTAGTTATGCTAGGCAGACATTCTATTAGACAGAGAAAATCCATTCCAGCAATACATGTATTCAGCTCACTGTGAGACAAGTTGAATATTGCTGAAATGAATCTCTTCTTGTAGCCTGATATTTTATAATTCAAAGGTCTTAACCCTTTGAAACTGAAAGGCTGCTTTGTGGTCCAGGATAGTGATACGACCAGGGGCCAATATTATAACATCTTTACAATTGTATTTTCTGTAATTGTATTTTCTAGTTATGACTTTAAAATGGGTTGAAATGAACCATTAGCATTTTCAAAGATGTGGCAATTTGCCAGTTGGCAAATTACCATATCTTTAAAAATGCTAATGATTCTTTTTAGTCAGTTATATTGAGAGGTAGAAAGTACAATTCTAGAATGTCCAGTTGTAAAAGTTTTATAGTATTGGCTCCTGAATTCATAGAGTGTATGAGTGATCATTGATTTGTGTGGTAGACCAATGGAGGTTTGAAGTAATGAATATCGACTCCACCAGTTGTTGGCTCTGAAGTGGCATGGAATATAACATCAGGGTTCAAAGGATTAAAGGAAGGTTCCAATAGCCAAGGACTTTCCAGGTAAGAGATTTCTAAATTACAGGGCTTTGAAAGAGGCAAGAAACGATGCATGGACAACCTTTTCATTAAATTAACACTTACTGAATTTTACTGGTATCTGCAGGAGGCACACTAATGGCAGATTAACACCAGAAGGCAGATCAGTCTGAACATCTATTTCTGATGTTTCTTCATTCACCTTCATGTTCAGTCTGTAAATATCCCTCAATCTCTGCACTGGAGGAGCATCTGCCACTCCTTCTTCTTCATCACTTAGCACTATATCTTCATGAAACAAGTACACACAAGCTTTGTTTTGATCTGGGAATTGTTGAGGATCCAAGATCTCTATGCGGGATGGAAAATGACACTTCAAATTCAGTTTTCCAAAAGGATTGACTTCAACAAACCAAGACTCCAAAAGAAAATCTTTGAACCGTGAAGGTTGTATGCAAGCACTGGATAAAAAGGCACATGTACTACTTCTCCTTGTCCACTTTACAAAATTACTGTTGATAGTTAGTGGCCATGATGAACAGAAGTGTCCCCTATTTTCCGAGTACAATGGTATCCTGTGTACACTGAGTTGGCATCCATATAATTTAAAATTTCTTGAAGCAGAAACATCTCTCTTCTGAATATGAACATACGCTAATCTCAAGAATGGACTAGCATTCCTATAATAACTATTTAAACACAGTTTCAAGTGCTGCTCGCAGTTATGTACATGCAGGTATGAATATAATCTCTGTAATACTGGTATTTTTAATACTGGTATTTTTAAATGATTTATTGTCCTTTGAGTCATATTCTGTCCTGTAAACAAAAATAGATTCTCAATTCCAAACCTGTTGTACAGTGTGATTTCATTTCTGAAATTCTCATTAATCCTTAGTTTTGAAACAATTAAAGCCATTTGGATTTTTACTAATGGACGGGTAGTAGTCGATGATTAATTGACAAGTTGGTTATGCAATGTCAGGTGCTAAACTAAGCAATAAAGTCTACAAAACTGTGATTTTAACTAAATTCATTGGCTGGAGTGATTCCAAATTGGAATACAGTTAATGGGTCTAACTGCACAACATTACACGTCTACTGCACGACGGAAGTCGATGTCTCCATGTTCTTACAACCAAACAACAGGCGCCACAAAAAATAAATTGGGTCTAGTAATAAATCCTTGGTGTTCCTATTTCCTAAGGGAAATTGAGGAGAGGGCCCAGAATATTCGATTCCATCAAATATTTTTTTCAGATTCAGATTCAGATTCTTTATTCATGGTACACATACATGTAAAATGGTTACAAATAAACATATTGCACAAATGTAATGTGAAGTATACCGTAGGAAGAGGCATAGCCAGATTGGCTGTCTACCTGCCACCCCCTGGAAGAAGATGGGGTGATTGCAAACAGACTGTGACTGAAAGAATGAACAGAGAGCCAATTATGTGACACATGATGGAGAATGACGATCGAATCATTACTTTTCTGATATTAGAGTATTAGTGTTTCATTTTTGCCAGCGGAAAGACGGTGATTCAAGGTAGGCAAGAAGCAACCTGCCTATAGGACTCCCTCCACTACTTACCATAACACATGAGGGCGGCAACAAGTCCCATCGTGAAGTTCGTATCGTTTAGACTGCGACAAGGAGGTTGGTCATGATGTTTGGGTGTGGTGTCTACGTTAGCTGCATCATCATCGTAGGATGACGAATGTTATTGATTTATTTGTGTAGACTTTTATTTGCAAGTTCATACTTATATCCATATAGTATTTTACATAGCACCACTGTAAGGAGGAAGCGCGACAGGTTGCACAAGACGAGGATTCCAGATTTAGACGCAGACCACGACTTTATTTACGAAGTTTACGAAGTGCAATCAGGACAGTAGGGATTGTTGCAGTTGACATAACTGGAATATGAGGAAATGAATGTGGAAGTTAGCTTGTTCTTAAGCATGCTTCTGTCGCTAATATTACGAGTTGTGTCGTCCAGAGCATTCCATAGTTTCGGGAAGGAGTATAAAGGAAATTTATCCAGAGTTTGGGTCCGTGTTTTTTCTATGTATAGGAGGCCTGACTGTCTAGTTCTCCTACCAGATGGATTGTCAGTAATTTTAAATATATCATTGAAAGACACCGGTAATCTGCCGTTCTGCCAGTCAAACATGAACAGTAGTGCATGTAGCCTAAACAAATCATCAACCTTGAGTATTTGGTTTTCTTTAAACAGGGGATCTGTATGAGAATTGTACTTTTTGTTATTAATTATTCGTATTGAACGTTTTTGCAGGACAGCTAGTTTTTTGATAGCTCTTGAGTTGCCCCATGCCTGGATTCCGTATACCAAATGGCTATGTATGAGGGCGTAATACAAAGTTTTCATAGCTCCGTGGGGGAGGATATTTTTAACTTTGTTTAGACTATAGTTTGCGCGTGCTATTTTCGAGCATAATCGGGATATGTGAGCCTTGTAGGATAAATGTTCATCAATGCTAATTCCCAAGAATTTAACAGATTTTTCTGTTTCGGTGGCCCCAACTTTGTTAATGTTTTGGTTATTTATTTTTACCTCTTGACAAAGATTATTGTTCCTACCTTTATTTGGATTAAGTATGATGTACGAGGTCTTCTTAGCATTCAGCATTAACTGGTTCACAGAGCACCATTCGAATAGTTTCTGGAGCTCGTCATTGAAATACGATGTAATGGGATTATTATCGGAGCCTGGGCAGTGTGCAGTGGTGTCATCGGCAAATGATAAAAGATTGAGTGATGTTGAGTTACTTATATCATTTATATATAAAAGAAAAAGAATAGGGCCTAAAATCGAGCCCTGTGGTACACCACAACTCTGTTTGGCTAAGTTCGATTTGTGCTCTCCGTACGTGACATATTGAGACCTGTTGGACAAGTAACTTCTAAACCAATTGTTGGTGACACCTCGGATGCCATATGTTTCCAGTTTACCTAATAGTATTTTGTGATTTATGGTGTCAAAAGCCTTTGACAAATCCAGGAACAGTGCTAAGGTGCTGTTTTTTTCTTCTTTATTATTTTCTATTGCAATGCTTTTAAGGAGCTGAAGAACTGGATGAATAGTACTATGTCGCTTTTGGAACCCATATTGGTGAGGGTATAAAATATTAAACCTATTGAGGAAACTCTCTAGCCTCACTTCCATGAGTTTTTCCATTACTTTTGAGAATACCGGAAGTATACTGATAGGTCTGTAATTTGTAAAGCTGTGCTCGTCACCCGCTTTAAATATGGGTATCACCTTCGTGATCTTCATCCTGTCTGGTACTTTGCCGTTTAGGAAAGAGTTGTTAATTACATGTGTTAGAGGATCCAATACTTCGGTTATCGTATGCTTAAGAAGACAGGTTGTGATGTCATCGCAGTCTTTAGATAATTTTGGCTTCATTTTATTTACTACTCGGTTGACTTCTGTGGGATTTGTGGGTATTAGAGATTATTGGAGACATTGTTGTCCATGTAATCTGTGTAGGACTTATTAGTTTTCTGAATCTGTTTGGATGTGTTTTTTCCAATGTTGATAAAGAAATTGTTGAATTCTCCTGCGATGGCATGGGGCTCGTTTAACTCGATGTTGTCCTGGATTAAGAATGATGGTAATCTGGCTTCAGGTTTTCCTTTATTGATGGCTTCGTTTAATATCTGCCACGTTCTTCGCATATTGTTTTTGTTTTCGTTTAGGATATCTCTACAATAGGTAGCTTTACATTGTTTTTTTACCTTGTTGAAGATTCTACAGTAGTTTTTATAGTTTTCTGAGTTCCTTTCGGTGGGAGCATGGAGTTTTTTCTTGTAGAATTTTTCTTTGTTGTTTGTTGGATATTACAAGCCCCCTTGTCATCCATGGCTGTTTTTTAATAAATTTTTTGTTCTGGCTAACACGTTTGAGAGGGAATGCTCTTTCATAGGCTTCCATATAGATGTTTAGAAAGGTTTCATATGACTCATTGGGACAATTCGACTGCATTACAGGATTAAAATCACTTTGCGAGATAAGTGTTTTAAATTCAACTATTCTTTCTGCATTTATTATTCTTTTTAGTGTAAAGTGTGGTGTATCTTTTGGTTTGGGGTTTTCCTCAATATAGAAAACACCAAAATGACACGTCAGATATGACTATTCCAGGTAATGCTGCTTGTGGAACATTATTAGAGAAGATATGATCTATCAGAGTAGCAGAACGACAGGTTACTCTCGTTGGCTTGGTGATATACGGCAGAAAGCCTTGACTGAACATGAGATTAACAAATTCTTCCGTTTTTGAGTGTGTAACTGCTTTTAAAAGGTCCAGGTTAAGATCCCCCATAATATAAACTTTTTTATTTTCGGCATTTAAAACATTCGTTATTTCATTTAATTTTGATAAGAAAAGGTTGATGTCGGCTTTAGGAGGAGTGTTGGGTCTATAAATAACGCCAATAATTCTAGGTTGGTATTTATCTTTAATTTCAATAAACAGAGATTCGAAGACATGGGGAATAAAGAACGAAATATCATTACGAACTCTGTAGGGTATTCCTTCTTTAATATACAGACCAACCCCTCCTCGACCATCATCATTCTCGAGTCTCAAACGTTTAATAATCGGGGCATAGCCATCCAGACTGAACGACATCTCGGGAGGAATTTGGAAAATTTCGGTAAGTCCTATTATGTCGAAGAAGTTCTTTCCTGTTTGTAGGTCATATAGCATGTTTTGAAGGAATCCCAATGGGCCTTCAGGCTTTGGCAATTGAGATGGAATATTGAGAATCCTGCGTCTATTTTACAAACCATTGACTGAAAGTCTCTAGGCGAAAAGTAGTTGCAGTCAGTTGCGTGGTTTTTATATGGGGATTCATCATTTTCTGTCAAGGAACATATTTTCTCATTATAGAGCTGAATAAAGTTGTACTCTGCGTCTACCTGCACCTCGTCGAGTGTAATGTTACCTGCCATAATTCACCAACACACTACCATCCTTTCTCGCTGGACAAATATATAAAACATAACTACAATATATTGTTCCAAGATGAAGATAAAAGGAGGTTAAGTCCCAGATAAAGTTCAACTGTTGGACGGGTTGAGACGTTATTTCTTTTTCATTTCTAGTCACAGTCTGTTGCGGTAATAGTATGTAATTGGGAGTTTGTTTAGAAACGAAAATTTTCTGTACAAACAGGATAAAAACACTGTAGTTTATATACAAGTACGTCGGGTGCAACATCACCCTACCTAACATCACATCAAAGTGATATGGTATCTTGGATGAATGATTGAACAAATAAATTTACAATTAAATGACTTTACAGTAAAACAATGGATTCAATGAGGATAGAGAATGAGTGAGTCAATTTGTAAAAGACGAGGTGGAGTAATATGAATGAATGAATGAATGAATGAATGAATGAATGAATGAATGAATGAATGAATGAATGAATGAATGAATGAACTATCATCATCGAGGGGGTCATAAGCCTTATTCCAGAGACAAAAAAAAAAAAAAAAAAAAAAATCCCGAAAAACAAACAAAAGTGTACAGACCTTGAAAATTGAATAGTTGTCAATGGCGCTGAGAGTTTTGACGTTACACTTGGCAGACGGCAGACGGTCAATGATCAACCGGGCGAGAATTTGGGATTAAAGTTATTTCACTGGTACTAAGTTGACGAACTAGCGTTGGCTGTATTTCAAGGTATAGTTTCACTAATTAAAAGTTCATTTGTTATTGAATAATATTGCATAATTACATCAAGGAATGTACACTTTGATAACTAACAATTAATAAACATAACAGCCCTTAAAACGACCAACAGACGACATTCATAAGAAGTATTATTGAGAGACCGATTTGTCTTCCAGCTCACGACCCCAATGATGCTAAATTGACGATTTAGCGCAAGAGGGCACTACAGGGTATAAATTATCTGATGAATTGTTTAAGTGCTCTTGACCCAAAAATAAATAAGGTGGAGGTACTTTAATTTTTTACCCTAAACAGCAAGTCAGTCACACATCCACACGCTCGATCAGTCAAGCACCCACACATCCATCCATCCGATCGTCCACCCAGAAGGAAGGAAGGAACGAACGAACGAACGACCGACCGAATGAATGAATGAGAGAACGAATGACTGAACGATTGAATGAATGACACTAGTAACACTATATATGAATGAATGAATGAATGAATGAATGAATGAATGAATGAATGAATGAATGACACTAGTAACACTAATAACGAATGAATGAGTGAATGAATGAATGAATGAATGACACTAGGAAATAGTAAACAAGTTCTATGCTACTTGTTCCATCCGTTATGTCGAGATACACCGTCCACGGCCCCCATAGGAACAAGCTCACTTTGATGAGCACGCAGATTCGGTGGTTGTTTGTGAAAAGCGTTGGTCGGTTTTGGACGCTACGCAGAGCAAAGGGCGAATAGCCGAGTGAAAACTATTGTGGGCTAAAGTTATCTTGCTTGAACTAGCTTGACGAACTGGGGCGGAAAGCACTGCGTGTGATGATGATCATTTGCAGAGCCGACGGTTGGTGAATACCCAAGTAAAAACTATTGTGGGCTAAATGTATCTTGCTCGAACTTACTTAACTAGCTCGTCAATGCAGCACCAGCAAAATAACTGTCTCAGTTATTTCACTCGTACTACATTGACGAACTAGCGTTGGCTATACTTCAAGGTATATTTTCACCGATTAAAAGTTGATTTGTTAATATAGTATTACTTAATTACATCATGGAATGTTCACTTTAATAACTGATAATTAACATACATAGCAGCCCTTATTCGAGCACGAAGAACAGACGACTCTAATAAGAAAGTTCTTGAGAGACAAATTTGTCTTCCATCCCTTGCGTCAGAAGTACAGCTTATAACCCCCACAGGCACGCGGTCGTTCCAATGAGGGGGCAAAAGCCAAACTTCCGACGCAAATGTAAGGAAATCATGAACTGCAAATGGCGGATTGATAAAAAATAAACGAGGTAGAGGTACTTTAATTTGTTATCCTAAGCAGCAAGTCAGTCACACATCCACACACTCGATCAGTCAAGCACCCACACATCAATCCATCCATCCGTCCCGCCACCCAGAACAAATGAATGAATGAATGAATGAATGAATGAATGAATGAATGAATGAATGAATGAATGAATGACCCTTCATCCGGCATGGATGTTATATGACACTAGTAAATAGCAAGCAAGTTCTATGCTATTTGTTCTATCCATTATGTCGAGATACACCGCCCACAGCCCCCACTGGAACGGGCTCACTTTGATGAGTGGTCATAATCCTCATTTTCGAGAAAAAAAAAAAACACCTGCTCGTTCCAATAAGGGGTCATAAGCCACATCCACATGGTCACACCTGCTCGTTCCAATAAGGGGTCATAAGCCACACAACCACATCTCCAAGGCAACAACAAGAAAGAAATCACGAAGATTCGGTGGTTATTTGTGAAAAGCGTTGGTCGGTTTTGGACGCCACGCAGAGCAAAGGGTGAATAGCCGAGTGAAAACTATTGTGGGCTAAAGTTATCTTGCTCGAACTAGCTTGACGATCAAGGGCGGAAAGCACTGCATGTGGTGATGACGATCGTTTGCGGAACCGACGATTGGTGAATACCCTTTAAAAACTATTGTGGGGTAAAGCTATCTTGCTCGAACTTGCGCAGTTCGTCAATGTAGTACCAGCGAAATAACTGTCTCAGATATTTCACTGGTACTACATTGACGAACTAGCGTTTTTCATGGGTAATGATTTGTGAAAAAAGGTACGTGGCTTTGACAGCTCTCGTTGTTGTTATTGGTGCCGGTGTTCGTGGTCAATAGCAGCAACTGGAGCTCTTCGGTTGTGAAATTTTAGTGTCGGTTTTGTTAAGAGTTGATTCTTGGGTTTATTATTTAACTTTCAAGTTCAGATGAACAGGAAAAAGTTCGAAAAACTTGTCTGTTGAACAAAATCCTGAAACTGAAACAAAATTCCAATCCCAGTGTATTATGTGTAACTAGCGTATCAAAACACAATAACTTGAATAGCGGCATAGCTCATTAGCTCTTAACATTTCCTACAATACTCATGTTGTTTTGTATTCCCATCCCCCACCCCTTCCCAAATAGTCACACACACAAGTTGTGACGCAACTTGTTATCATGTTCGACTAGATTCTATCTGCGGTTGAACTATCCCCATTCATATGACGTCCGAGTTCAAACGGAACTCATTTTGCTTCTGTAATAACTGGGACATAGGTTATTGGTAGAAGAACCAAAGATCCAAGAAGTGATGCCGGGTGTACAATAACCCTGCCAACAGAACATCTTGAACCAAGTCACCTGGTGTGGGTTTGAAACAAAGAATATAAGTAGCACCAGGCTGGTACAAAGAATCAGAGATAAAGAGCAAGATAACACCACAGAGCATATAAAGTTAGTCCCTGACCAAAATCCACCCACCCACCCACCCCCCAATACTCCAACAATTAACTCAGCCCACATCCTTTTGATCCTGTTGCCTAACCCAGGCCTTCATTGCCCAACACGTATCCAGTATCACAAAAGTAAGGTTATGTCCTCCCCAGGATGCCAACCCCCTTCTGTCTGTTGGTGAGCAAATCAGTGTACCAGCATTTAGACAATGTAGCAAAATTTCATTAAGAACAGAGGGGTATTGATTTCTTAAAGGAACACAAAGTGGAAACTTCAAGGCTTTAGAGAATACACTCACGCAACTAATCAATGAGTGATTCACTAATCAGTTAATAGATTTGTTTAGTACTAATCACATTGTCGTTGGCTAGTCGAAAAATTGTTTCTACACTATTAATCCTTCACCTAAAAATCTGCTGTATAATCTACAAATTGGGCAGGGGGTAAAAATTAAAATTTGAAAAAATATCAATAAAACCCCACATGTGCCCCCTCAATGGAATGAGTTCATTCTAATGAGGGGGTCACATATATGATTTTGAAAATCTGAAAAATTTGAAACAAACCAAAAGATTAAAATAACAAATAATTATTTTGTGTACTTTGGGTAAACGGTTAATTAATTTTATCCTTTACCCAGACATGTTAACCTCCAGAATAATTTTTCAGGGAACCTGAGGGTGATTTTCAGGGAAATGGGATGGATTTCAGGGAAAAGTTCGCGCGGGTACAAAATAAAAGAAACAAACTTGTGAATTTTCAGCTCATGGACCACTATTAACACCAGGTTATATCCAGAACTATGTTGTCAACTATGCTGATGCATTTATGCTATGTCAAAAAATCAGAAAATAACAGTTGATTTGTCCCACCCCTCCTCAGGATCATCTTCTTCATGAGCCACCACCCCACCCCTCCCCTCTCCCCACCAACACCCACCCACACTGTCCACAGAGCACCTCCACCTGTGGTTTGCTCTTATCAAAGTCTACTTAGCTAATAATTTCCCAAGTCTGGAAATGTTAACAGGAAAAGATGTCCTAATGTTCAGTTACTTCAAGAACATTAGTACTTAAAAAGTGTCTTTATCAAACTTCATGCATGTGGGACGTTAGTGACCTGCACAAAACTTTTCTTTTCATCATTGAAGCATTTTTTTTTCAATTCCATTCGAAATTTTCTGGGTACAGATGGCCAACAGTTAACAGTTCTGTAGTCAGCACAACAGAATAAATGTAGTGTTAGAAAATAAGTCCATTGTGTATAAATATGCAGTCATAATTTTTCGGCATCCTAAGGGACTTTAACCTACTTTTAAACTGTGCTAAATAGTTGTTGTTTACGTTTTGCTTTTGGAAAAGGGATGAGAATTAAAGCTATTCTATGAAGGAATAAATAAATATATATTATTCCTTTTCATATATTTTAATTCCTAAAAATTGCATTGAAATTGAAGGTGGAGTTTTCAATTTTTTGAAAGTAAGTCATCTATTTTCACTTCGACACTCGCACATTGATCACGAATCTCTGAAGAAAAAACAGAGAAATAAACATGAACACAGTTGAACTATATATCATAAAATACCCTTTTCTTAAATAAATTTAACTTAAATCCATATTTTACTGCTTCGTGAGTTTTTACCAGAGTTTGAAATGCAAGTGATTTGACTCCGAACGTTTTTCATAAATTACAACGGGAACGAAATATCTGACTGTTGTTTTCCGGGATTTTTGGTCCAAAACTGATTCCCGTCCGGGAGGCCGGGAACTACACTGAAATTCAAGGATTTTCCCGGGCATTCCGGGAGAGTTAACATGTCTGCCTTTACCTAACAAATCTCCCACATTCACCCGCATAATACAGTCCTGGACATAAGAAAAATGGTGGTGAGCAGAGAGGAACTCTGCTGAAATACACTTTAGGTGGGCAACGAGTAGACCTCCTAATATAACTCAAGGTGAGCAAGTCAATGAATTAAAGATCACGGACACCCCTTGATGTAACAAGGCATCATCTGCAAGTCTACTGCATTGCAAATTATGCCTTGTTGTAATCAAGGGATGGCGTAACATTGAGTGAAATTTTTGTAAGTACATATAACACAAACTCATGACCAAAGACAAATTTCAAAGAGTTTCAAGAACTTTTCGAAGAATATTTAGTAGAATACAAAAGCATCAAACCAAACAGCTGTCTGACTTTTAAATGGCTCAATATATGCTAGAAAGAAAGTAGATTGCAGTATTTTATTTTGGCAAAATGACGGTCTTTGTAAATCTTTTTTTCTGGTAGCTGCTTAACTTCTGGCAGGATTAAATTGCAAACTTTGTTTCATCCATATTGACAAATTCACACCCCAGTTACCTTAAATTACAGAATAGGAGAGTGGCAAAGAGCTCACCAGAAAATAAAACTAGGCAAGAAATAGGCGAGTGTGAGTGACTGCTCACCTCTTGCATCCACGTCTGATAATATGCAAATTCAACAGTTGAACAAAAAATTTTTTTTTAAAAAAACTTCAACAAAATCATATACGACCCCTCCAGACATGTTAATCTCCAAACAAATATTTTCAAGGAAATTGAGGTTGATTTTCAGGAAAATGGCATGAATTTCAGGGAAAAGATTTTAGTGGCAAAACATGCGACTACCACTAAATCATCCTCAACGAGAAGACTTCACTCCATAGGAGATATTATTAATGTGGCTCAGATATGTTGTATTACCAAATAAAACAAGAGCTGGACTTTCGTCCGGTGCATACCCACACGTGGTGTACCGCCTAGTGTGGGCATACCTATGACCAACAAATATTATTTATGAATATTCTCGTATGGACTGACGGACGAATGCACAGATGGACGGACGCAATCCAGTATACCCACCCCCCCATTTTCTTCGAAAACTTTCAACAATTTCTAAGTCAAAAGGTATGGTAAATTGTTTGGAAGTTTTATGCAATGAGGCAGAAGCCTTTGTCATAGGCAAACTGCAGGCCATATTTCAATGAAATCCGATAACCCAAACCTGAGATACAGGCTAAACAGACAAATAATGTCTATTTCCTACAATTTCTATGTCAAAAAAGGGGGATAACTCTAAAAAGGAAAATGTGAGAAATATCGCTGAATGCTTTTTTTTAAAGCCTATACCATAAGCAGTGTTCATGGCAAATTTCATTGCAATAGAACATTCGATATCCGAGATACAGGCTGAACAGACAAAATTTGGCTCGGACGGACACAATTTCTTAGTGAACAAGTAATAAAGCAAGAGGCCCCAAGGAGCCTTAATCGCTCACCAGCCAAAGTGGTTCAAAGAAGTATTTGGGGGTCACATTCAGTTCGACATGGTTCATCAACACTACAATGGAATGAAGTCATGAGAGACAAATTTTATGGAACTAGGGACATGGCTTGAACAAACTTGAATCTTACCCCCCTAAGGATGCTGCATACCAAATATCAAAAACATTCATCTGCTGGATCTGAAGAAGAAGATTTTTAAAGAAAATTCCTCATTTTGAGCTAAGTTATCATTCGGGCTCCCACAGTGAGCCCAAATATGGACCTAGGGACATGGCTTGAACAAACTTGAATCTCACCCCCCTAAGGATGCTGCATACCAAATATCAAAACATTCTGACTGCTAGATCTGAAGAAGAAGATTTTTTAAAAAATTCCTCATTTTGAACTAAGTTATAATTCGGGCTACCACAGTGAGCCCAAATATGGAAATAGGGTCATGGCTTGAACAAACTTGAATCTCACCCCCCCTAAGGATGCTGCATACCAAATATCAAAACATTCCAACTGCTGGATCTGATGAAGAAGATTTTTAAAGAAAATTCCTCATTTTGAACTAAGTTATAATTCGGGCTACCACAGTGAGACCAAATATGGACCTAGGATCATGGCTTGAACAAACTTGAATCTCACTCCCCTAAGGATGCGGCATACCAAATATCAAAACATTCCAACTGCTGGATCTGAAGAAGAAGATTTTTAAAGAATATTCCTCGTTTTGAACTAAGTTATAATTCGGGCTACCACAGTGAGCCCAAATATGAACCCAGGGACTTGCCTTGAACAAACTTGAATCTCACCCTCCTATGCATGCTGCATACCCAATATCAAAAGATTCTGCCTGCTGGATCTTGAGAAGAAGATTTTTAAAGAAATTTGCCTGAAATGCACTAAGTTCAAATTCCGGCTCCAATACTGAGCCCAAATATGAACCCAGAGGGCCGATTTGAACAAACCTGAATCCGATATACCGCACAATGTTGCATACCAAATATCAAAAGATTCTGCCAGCTGGATCTGGAGAAGATTTTTTTTAAGAAATTTGCCTGAAATGCACTAAGTTCGAATTCAAGCTTCTATAGTGAGCCCAAATATGAATCCAGGGGGTCGATTTGAACAAACATGAATCAGCTCCAGCCCACAATGTTTCATACCAAATATCAAAAGATTCTGCCTCCGGGATCTGGAGAAGAAGATTTTTTAAGAAATTTGCCTGAAATGCATTAAGTTCAAATTCGAGCTTCTATACTGAGCCCAAATGTGAATCCAGGGGGGCCGATTTGAACAAACTTAATCAGATCCACCCCACAATGTCGCATACCAAATATCAAAAGATTCTGCCTGCTGGATCTTGAGAAGAAGATTTTTAAAGAAATTTGCCTGAAATGCACTAAGTTTGAATTCAGGCTCCTATACTGAGCCCAAATATGAACCCAGGGGGGCCGATTTGTACAAACTTGAATCAGATCCACCCCACACTGTTGCATACCAAATATCAAAAGATTCTGCCTGCTGGATCTGGAGAAGAAGATTTTTTAAGAAATTTGCCTGAAATGCACTAAGTTCAAATTCGGGCTTCTATACTGAGCCCAAATATGAACCCAGGGGGACGATTTGTATAAACTTGAATCAGATCCACCCCACAATGTTGCATACCAAACATCAAAAGATTCTGCCTGCTGGATCTGGAGAAGAAGATTTTTTAAGAAATTTGCCTGAAATGCACCAAGTTTAAATTCAGGCTCCTATACTGACCCCAAATATGAACCCAGGTGGCCGATTTGTACAAACTTGAATCAGATCCACTCCACAATGTTGCATACCAAATATCAAATGATTCTGCCTGCTGGATCTGGAGAAGAAGATTTTTTAAGAAATTTGCCAGAAATGTTAAAAAATTTATAGTAATTTATATATTTTTTATACTTACCAATGACCCAGACATAGCTGGTGCTAACTCTTAAAAATCTAGGGCCAAACACAAATTTTGCCCCCCAATCCCCAAAATTTGCATCTAAAACCAAAAGAAATCATGTCCTGAAGGACCTCCATACTTTGCCCTTACTGCGCATGCGCAGTGTCAAGGACATTCCGAAATTGGCGCCAATTATCATTCTTACAAGCAGTGCCTGGTCAGCGCTATGTACTCAGCGGGGAGGTATGAGTTCCCAACTCCTGGGAGGGCCATCCCCGTCTGGGTCATTGGTAAGTATAAAAAATATATAAATTACTATAAATTTTTTAACATTTTTATACTGTACCAACGACCCAGACATAGCTGAATAGCAAAAAGGCTGGAGGGCCTAGGACATAGAGGAAAATCCAATAAGCTCAACTATATAATATAGAGTCAACCCCTCAAGGAGAAAAGGAGTATTAGGCTTTACATGTATCTTTCTTATTTTATGTTAAATTAGAAAGATACAATACCCTTCATAATTGAGCACAATAACATTCATGTTCTCTATTAACATCCAGTATAACCCTTTATACTAATTATTTTTAAAGTAAGCCAATAAATAAAGTTAGTCCAGAGAATTGAGACTCTTTATATTCTTTAAAAGTGTCCAAGGATTGTATATTAACGCCCGTTTGACACTTGACATATACAAATGCTTCACACCGAGCTACACTTTAAAAATATGACATGAATGAATTTTTAACATTAATATTACACTTTAAAACCATCCTGGAAACGACTCAGAAATACTGACTTCGGAGGAGGCATTCCCTTGCTTTTCACTATAAAGCAGGTGACCTAAGGGAACACCCTCCCCCCCCCCTTCCCCTTGCCCTGGGTCAAATAGCCCAGAGCGAAGAGGGCAGCCGGACGGAGTCACTGCCGGAACAGAAAGCCTGCATAACTATAGTTGCAACTGTTTAGAGGACGACATTCTGAGCAACAGATAATGGACCTAAACAATCCAGGTCTCCAGAAATGGACTCAATATTTCTGAGATAAAAATTCGTGAATGTGGATGGCTGAGACCAATAAGCAGCCTTCATTAAATCTGTAATAGCAATACTATTAGCGCAAGCCCAAGATGTAGAAAGAGCTCTTACTTCATGAGCCGAAATCTTAAGCACAGACTGCTGAGAAGAAGATAAATTTTCATAAGCAGTACGGATAGTTAACTGAATCCATCTAGCAATAGAATGGACTGAAATGTCCTTTCTATTAGGCATCAGAGACAGAAAAAAACGTTTTCGTCCCTTTCTGATAAACTGAGATCTCTGTTTATAGATACGTATCGCTCTAACAGGACAGAGTAAAGGCCTTCGCCCGTCTGAAGACAGAAGGGCCTTAATAACAATAGGTTCCGGATATTTATTAGGAGCCTGATTCTTAGCTAAAAATCCCACATTAGTAGTGAAGGTGATAGTGTTCCCGACACTACGATAGTGAGAATCATCCACCGACAGTGCATGAAGCTCACTGACTCTTCTAGCAGAAGAGAAAGCTAAGAGAAAAGCTGTCTTATAAGACAAGAATTTGAAATCTACTGTCCCAAGAGGTTCAAATGGCTTTTCCTTCAGTTTAAGAAGAACCCAAGCTAAATTCCACTTAGGAATTAACCTAAGAGTTCTGGGTCTATTTATCGAGAAGTTTCTAACTAACTTAGATAAAGAGACATTAGATCCAATTTGTAAACTATCATGATGTGCATAGGTATCAGATAACATAGACCTATAACCCTTAATAGTAACAGGCTGCAGTTTGATTTCGTCAAACAAGTATACTAGAAAGTTTGCAATGTCTGGTATGGAGGGATCAAAAATATCAACAGAATGATCCCTACACCAACGACGAAAAACCTTCCACTTAGCCGCATAGTTTAGCGAAGAGGAGGTCCTCCTACAGTTAGAAATCGCGTCCACTGCTCGTCCTGTAAAGTGCTTGCTATGCAAGAAGGACCGCACAACGGAAAAACGTGAAGATAGAGACCTTGCGGGTTGTGATGAAGTTGACGCGGTTTCCCCTGCGAAAGAAGATCCTCCCGTGGAGGAAGCTTTTGCGGTAGGTCCCACAACAGACACCTGAGTAGATTTATCCACGGTCTCTGTGGAGACAGAGAAGCTACCAACAGAATCTTGCATTGAGATTGTTTTATCTTTAGCAATACTTGCTGAATTAACGGCGCTGGAGGATACGCATATCCTATCATTCCGTCCCAAGGGATCGACAGAGCATCTACTGCAAAAGCTCTTGGATCCGGACATGGAGACACATACATCTGCAACTGATTGTTGAGATGTGTCGCAAATAAGTCTATCATTGGCCGTTCCCATTGGTAGCAAATCTGATTGAATACTTGTTTGTTGAGAGTCCACTCCGACGGCAACAAGCGACCCTTTCGTGAAAGGGAGTCTGCTAGTACGTTCAGACGACCCGGTATATGACGGACCGAAAGTAGAACTTGATGTTCTAGAGCAAACAGAAGGATTCTTTCCGTTAGATTGAACAACGGAACTGAATGAGTGCCTCCCTGATTCCATATATACGCCACTACTGTCGTATTGTCGGATAGGATTTGGACATGAGCATTGTGAATAATGTCCATCCAATGACGTAACGCAAGCCAAATTGACATCATTTCCTTGATGTTTATGTGCTTGCCCAGGAATTGCGGATCCCAAAGACCCTGGCATCTCGAATCCGTTGGGATCAATGATGCACCCCAACCTGTTTGACTGGCATCCGTCATAATGGTAAAACTCGGATCCGGCAACTGCAGCGGAACTCCCTGAGTTAACCACTGAATGTTTGCCCAAGTCTGAATCTCTCGTTTCACTTGATCTGACAAGAGAACGTCTATGTCGAGCGAATGAATTTTCACACTCCAATTCTGAGTCAAGAAAATTTGGAGAGGACCCGTGCGTAACCGCCCCATCGGAATGAGATCCGCAGTGGCTCCGCACAGATCTATCAGTCTCGTGAACTCCCTCGCTGTGACTTTGTCAGCTTGCAGACAATAGCGAGCGTAACAACTGACTAATTTCGCTCTGGTTAACGGCAGACGAACGAGATTGTTGTGCGTCTCGAAGCTCATTCCCAGATGTGTGAATGACTTGGATGGCACCAGATCTGACTTCTCCTCGTTTATTATAAAACCGAGACATCGGAGCAATAGAAGCAGATTCTGCACATCGTTCTGAAGCGTTAACTCGTTGCCGTACCTCTGAAGAATGTCGTCCAGGTAGGCCGACGTTACCGCAGACGAATGAGCTCGGAAATACATCATTACCGAGTTCATTATCCGAGTGAAAGCCCAGGGTGCTAGGTTCAATCCGAAGCACATCGCCCGGAATTGATACACCACTCCTAGGACTGCGAAGCGTAGATACTTTCTGAATGTCGGATGTACCATGACGTGAAAGTACGCATCTTCGAGATCTATGCTTGTTGCATAATCGTTCACCCGAATACTCGCTCTGACCGATCGAATCGTCTCCATATAAAACTTTGGAGCGACGATCAGCTTGTTTATCCAGCTCAAATCTATGACTGGACGGAACGAGCCATCTGGTTTCGGAACCAGAAACAGATGGCTGTAGAATCCAGGTGTCTCCTGGTTTTCTATGACCTCTACCGCGTTCTTCCTTAAAAGAGACTGCACCTCTGATAACAGAGCGTCTCTTTTCTGCAGATTTGATGGAAGTTGAGTCCATTTTGGACTTCGAGTTAATGGAGGCTTTCACTTGAAGGATATCTTTAGACCTTCCGAAATCACCCCTCTCACCCAAGGGTCGTCCGTAATCGACGCCCACTCTTGTGAAAAACTCGACAACCTTCCGCCAACCGGCACGCGTTAGAGGTTGAAGCCATCACCTCCTGGACCTGCGAGAGGAGAAACCACGTCCTCCGCGACACGCACCTCGTCCTGTCGACCTCGGGGCGTCCGACCGGTTGTCCCGGCCCGAAGGACGTCCCGCACGTGAGTCGCTGCCTTGATGGTCTCTTGAATAAGACCAAGAGGACGCACCGGAACCTCTATAGGAACCTCTCTTGGGCGCATTAGACCCAGAAGTGCCTGTCTTACTCTTATCTGCCATGTCCGACTTCTTAGAAGCAGATTTAAACAGCAGAGAATCTGAAGCTTTCTTAGTAATTTTATCGTAAATTGCAGAAAGCTTGCCGTCGAAGAGAAGTTCTCCGGAGACCGAAGCGACTCTGAGAGAGTTCTTCACCTTACTATCCACGAGTGTGGATGTAGCTAGGGCTGCGTCACGTCTAACCAACTCCAGGTTTGCCACTGAAAGGGTGGAGTTACACGTGGAATAAGCTACTGCCCTTTAAAGAAGTCTTAAAGAGGATTGTATATCCTGGAATTCTTTCCCTTGAAGACGCAGTGATAACGCCTTAGTAAGGTGGTCTGCGTAAGATAAAGCATCTAAACTGGCTCTGTTAGACGAAATAGTCGTCTCCAACACCGCGGTTGGAATAGACGCAGACGACGGTAATGATAAATGAGGAACTCTCGGGATACCCTGTCCTGCCGTATCGAATTTATTCCTTGCATTAATGAAAGGCAGGTTAAGAGCATTGGCGGACAAGAAACCCGCTTTTCCTGTTTTGGAAGCAAGTTTGAATATAGCGTCGTTCAATAATTCAAATGTTCTTGTGACATTATTGGACTGAGACGGAAACTCGGGAGCGATGTCCCTGAACCGCTCAAAGAAATCAGTGTCCAATGACGCTATAATTCTCTTGTCCGGTACCGCAGCAGTCTGGCCCGACGGAACAACCTGAGGAAGAAAGCGCTGGATGAAGTCCACGGCAGCTTTATGTTGTTCCGAAAGGGATAGCTCCAAGTCATCCGTATCCCTTTCACCATCCGGTCGGACCTCATGATGCTCCTGGTCGTCCGCACCTGATGCTTCGGCGGAGCGTACCGACCCAGCGCCGTCGGATAATTCCCGATCTGACACCATTTCTGTCTGTTGCTGGGATGCTGCGATAAGTTGTGCTATTTGAACAAGCACGTACGACATCGAGGCCTGCGGAGGCGCAGTCTTTCGCTGCTTCGCCAAGGGCAGCTCCGCATCTGGTGACTCCCGCATACTCTTCCTATGCGAACGTCCGGAGTCAACCGGCCTCGTGTCCCTGGCTACCGGATGGCGTGACCTGGTCGCCGAAGAATCCCTGATCGGCGAAGATGGTAGAATATCGGCGGTCACGTAGCCAAGGTGCGGTCGTGTGCGCTGGTGAGAGGAAGAAGCCTGAGCAGTCTCAGCGGACTGCCTATACAACGGAGCGTCCCGAGCGACGGACGTGTGCTCCGCTTGCGACACATTTTGTACCACAACATCTGGTCCCAGATGTTGTTGTACGAGAGAGGGGCCTCTCTCGCTCGCGGCCCGGCTGGACCTGGACGAGCTAGGAACCGGACTCGAAGGCTTCCTCCGAACTCTCCTACTATCCGCCGTCACTGGGTGTGCACGTTGAATGTTTATAGTGCTCGCATCACCCAACATTTCCTCCTGGACCGCATCGGACGAACCTGGCTGCCGAACCATTCGGTGAATGGACGCTACACCGGGTGAGCTAGCGGACGACATTTGTCTTATGTCCATGAGCTAGCTCTGTATTCATTTGTGACGACGGAAGCGCACTTGTGTGGAAGATAACATGGAAACATCACCCTGTTCTTGTTCCTCTGAAATAGAAACTGATAGAGTAGAGTGACCCTGCGGAGAAAGAGCTGGCATAGCCCTTTCTCCACTAACATATCGTGACACACGTTTCCAATGTTTGTCATCCCAATATTGACATATTGAACAGGGATTAGTGCGAGTACACTGACTACAATTAATACAATGATCATGAAAGTCAGAGGAAAATTTCTTCCTATTACAATTTGAACAATATCCTTCCATTATGAAAAGTCAACAACATGTCCTAGTACTCGCACAAACCCCTAAACACAAAGATACATAATAACATGATCCATTAATATTGAAAAAACAATTGAAAATCAAAATAATTTTTGAAAAATATTTTTTCAGGAAGCCCAAGTTTCTGAAAAGTAACGTTGAGCCCCAATGGATCCCAAGGCTAAGTGTGGTCAAAAATTTTAAAATTATATTAAATAATTAATGCAACACTTACGGATAATAATAATGTATCTTATAGTGAGATAAACTACTCCAAAGGCAAACAGCCCCCCTCAAAAGAGACTGTTGCCAATGTAAACAAACAGTGTAAAAACACCAGAAAACATGACTCCAGGCACTGACAATACTGGCCCGAAATCAGTCATCAAAATTACACACTATCTGATGCAAAACAGAGACTCCCAGGGGAGAATCTGCAGAACATCAGATGGTAGATGCAGAACACAACGTTTATACACCCATGGGTGAAAACGTAAACATGGGGAAAATAACAGAATTCATTCTGTAACCAAGCTAATTCTCCCAAGAGAATTTAGAAATGATCTTTCTCAAAAATATGCCAAAAGCATGGGAGAATAGCAAGGGGGGACTTAGAAGACCAGGGGAGAGGAAACACTGAATAAGCAGTGCAACTTTATAGCAAGAATGACAACAACAGGCCCATGCCTCGAAAATAGGCAACTTAACATAATTTCATAAAAAATTTTAAGTACAGCCCTGATTATTTTTTGTCACTGCTTTTTCCTCTCCTCCTTCTATATCCTCCTTAGAATCACCATTTCTCCAATAATTACGTGTCTGGCCTCCTTTAAACTGAGATTTACAAGCACAAAGATCAGTGAGATGTTGACTGATGAAGGGCCAAACAGAGAATGATAATTGGCGCCAATTTCGGAACGTCCTTGACACTGCGCTTGCGCAGTAAGGGCAAAGTATGGAGGTCCTTCAGGACATGATTTCTTTTGGTTTTAGATGCAAATTTTGGGGATTGGGGGGCAAAATTTGTGTTTGGCCCTAGATTTTTAAGAGTTAGCACCAGCTATGTCTGGGTCATTGGTACAGTATAATAATGCACTAAGTTTTGCACTAAGTTCAAATTCGGGCTTCTATACTGAGCCCAAATATGAAGCCAGGGGGACGATTTGTACAAACTTGAATCAGATCCACCCCACAATGTTGCGTACAAAATATCAAAAGATTCTGCCTGCTGGATCTTGAGAAGAAGATTTTTAAAGAAATTTGCCTGAAATGCACTAAGTTTGAATTCAGGCTCCTATACTGAGCCCAAATATGAACCCAGGGGGTCGATTTGTACAAACTTGAATCAGATCCACCCCACAATGTTGCATACCAAATATCAAAAGATTCTGCCTGCTGGATCTTGAGAAGAAGATTTTCTAAGAAGTTTACCTGAAATGCACTAAGTTCAAATTCGGGCTTCTATACTGAGCCCAAATATGAACCCAGGGGGCCGATTTGTAAAAACTTGAATCAGATCCACCCCACAATGTTGCATACAAATATCAAAAGATTCTGCCTGCTGGATCTGGAGAAGAAGATTTTTGAAGAAATTTGCCTGAAATGCACTAAGTTCAAATTTGGGCTTCTATACTGAGCCCAAATATGAACCCAGTGGCCGATTTGTACAAACTTGAATCAGATCCAGCCCACAATGTTGCATACCAAATATCAAAAGATTCTGCCTGCTGGACCTGGAGAAGAAGATTTTTTAAGAAATTTGCCTGAACTGCACTAAGTTCAAATTCAGGCTTCTATAGTGAGCCCAAATATGAATCCAGGGGGCCGATTTGAACAAACTTGAATCTGACCCCCCTAGAGCTGACATATAGCAAATAGGAAAGAATTCTGCCTGGTGGATCTGAAGAAGAAGATTTTTTTTAATTTTGGAAAGAAATTCATGGGTGCTATCAGAGTTATGCCCCTTGTGGTGCCCCCTGTTGGTGCAGCAAGTTTAATTGTACAAGTTTGAATTGACATATGATAGGGAACATGCACATTAAATTTGGTTCAATTTGATCCAGTAGTTTGGGAGGAGTAGTCGATAATGTAAAGTTCACGACGAACGACGACGACGACGGATGGCAAGTGATAAGTTAAGCTCCCTTCGGTGAGCAAAAAAAAACAAACTAGTGTGGGCATACCTACGACCAACAAATATTATAAAAAATAATAATTTACTTGAGTTATGAATATTCTCGGATGGACTCACACATGGACGCACAGACGGACAGACAGACTGACGCATGTAATCCAGTATACCCCCATTTTCTTCCAAAGTGGGGGTATAAATATGGTCAAAATATATAAATTTTAATTCTGGAGGTATACTACTGCTCATCTCAGGTGGTTCTGCATCCTGCCTAATGGCTTATTCAAACTGTATTCTATTCAAAACACTGGAATCCTAACAGTAATCAGGTGCCTTCCCATACCCCCTGCCACCCCCCCCCCCCCCCACAAACAAAAAAAATTACGGAAAGATTACCTTAATTTTTCAGTTTCAAGTACAACACATGTAGATGTCAAACCTCTCCCCCTCACCCCCCCCCCCCCCCCCCCCCAAAAAAAAAAAAAAAAAACAAAAACAAAACAAAACACTTAGATGTGAGTAAGACGTGTGTCGCCTGGCGTTTCAGACAGAATTCTAAGTGGAAAAGGGGGCATAACTCTGGAAAAAATACAGTGGATCAAAAAATAAAATAGGAGGTGCACAATGCCATTATGTGATAAAAAATCACTGAAAGTTTCATCAAAATCCATTCATAGGTTAAAGAGGAGTGGCGGATAAGAGAAAGTGTGACGCGGACGATGCAAGACGACAAAAGTAATCCCTATATGTCGTTCCCCACTTCGTGGGGCGGCGACACAAAAAACATTGCTCACTTGCACTTCTACAATCAATTCATGACTGTAACAGTAATCTGAAAAAAAATAATTTATAAAAAAATTAGGCATAATTAACTCCCACAGATTTTCAAAAATTCCAATTGTTCAACTTCAAAACTTTTTGCAGTTCTCCTACAATCACTTCATGGCTGCTGGAGAGCAAACATGAGTTGAAAGAAATAAAAATTGAAGAAAATTCTCAGGATTATAAAAAAAAAGATTACTGAACAGAGGAATTCTTGAAAAATGTGAGACACAAAATGAATTTCTCTGTGGATAATATCCATTTTAATATCATTTTGCAAGAAATAATAATAAATAAAATAAAAACACTTCCTAAAGAGGTCTTTAACTTAGAATTAAACCAGAGTTGTCATCAGTTCAACTTCCCAAACACTGGCACGTTTGATTCAAAGATTTACATGAAAGAGGTGATTCCTTTTATCACTGGAAATAGATCAAAGGAACTTCCCCAGTATCTCCCATAATTCAAAGTTAAAAATGGCGGCACCCATCAACTCAATTGTGATTTACGTTCTCTTTTCAATGTTGAAACACAGTGTTGCAGTTTGTAAAGCAAAACTTGTGCACCCTTATTCAAATGCAGGAAAAATGTAAATGGAACACTATTAAAGAGGAATTCTCTGTTGAATAAAATTTTTTTTACAAACCAAACATCTGAAGTTGTTGGTGATCAGGTGTTTGAAACTGGGTCCCCACATATTGGCATAATGTAAACAGCTGAGTGAGACAAATTTTGTACGCTTTAAAAAAGGTACAAACATCTTTTTTGCTTTTATTAAGGAACTTTACAATCATTTTAATGATTTTTGAACAGGGTGATGCCAAGACTACAAATCTTTTGAAACTGATCGCAAATTGACCCTCGAATCATTTCAAAACTGCCAAATGTTTTGATTGATATTTTTTCTGGGATTTTCGGCCCAAGGAGATCTTTTTCTAAGATGCCAGGAACAACGTTGAATTCACGGGAATTTCCTGGGCATTCCGGGAGGGTTAACATGTCTGGACCCCTCAACCGAACAAGGCTTCAGCAAGCTCATTCCAATGAGGGGCACATGAAATTGTTTTGTTGACATTTTTGGAAAAATTTGAAAAAATGATATTTAAAAGTAATAAATTTTGATATCTTCTGCATTGGTTTACCCCTAGCACCTTGGTAGTATTTCAAAATTTTCATCATTGACTCCATATTGCCCATGCAGCATGAACAAATTAACAAATTATATCTTTTTCGACAGAGCTCTACAAGCTCTGCCAAACAAGATATAATTTATTAAATTCTCAGTTGCATTGTGGGGAAAAATTCTTGCTGAAAGCTTTGGTATTTTGACATTAGAGTGCAGATGGTTAAAGGATTAAGTGAAAAAAAAAAGAACAATAACTCAAGAAAATAATAAGTATGAAATGATCAGCAATTGACAATGACCTGAAGTTCTATTGCCTGCATGTAGAAAGCAAAGCAAACACATATTTGTTACATCCCCAACTCTTCAAAAGTTGTGATTTGAAATTGATGTCAAACAACGAATGGACATGTTCATGGACTGACAGATGGGGAAAAGTTAAAAAATTTATAGTAATTTGTATATTTTTTACACTCACCAATCACCCAGACTTAGCTGGTGCTAACTCTTTAAATTTCAGGGCCAAACACAAATTTTGCCCCCCCAATCCCCAAAATTTGCATCAAAATCCAAAAAATACATGTCCTATGTGGTCCTCCATACTTTTGTCCACTGCGCATGCGCAGTGTCAAGGAAGTACCGAAATTGGCGCCAAATCTTCATTCTTACAACCAGTGCCTGGTAAGTGTTATGTTATCAGCGGGGAGGTATGAGTTCCCAACTCATGGGAGGGCCATCCCCGTCTGGGTCATTCGTAAGTATAAAAAATATACAAATTACTATAAATTTTTTAACATTTTTATACTGTACCAATGACCCAGACTTAGCTGAATAAAAAAAAGGCTGGAGGGCCTAGGACATAAAGGAAAATCTAATAAGCTCAATTACATGTAAACAGAATTATCCCTTCAAGGAGAAAAGGAGAAACAGGAATTACATGTATCTTTCTTGTTTATACAAAAAAAGAAAGACACAATACCATTCCGTAATTGAGCACAATAACATCAATGATCTCTATTAATAAACATCCAGTATAACCCATTATACTAATTTTTTTAAAGGAAAGCCAGTAAATAAAGATAGTCCAGAGAATGAGACTCTTTATACTCATTTAAAAGTGTCCAAGGATTGTATATTAATGCTCGAATGACACGTGACATATACAACTGTTTCACACCGAGCTACACTTTAAAAATATTACATAAATGAGATAGACATTAGCTTTACACTTTAAAACCATCCCAGCACCAACTCGGAATTACTGACTCCAGAGAAGGTATTCCCTTGCTTATCACTATAAAGCAGGTGATATAAGGGAACACCATCCTCCCCCCCCCCCCCTTCCCCTTGCTCTGGGTTAATCACCTCAGAACGAAGAGGGCAGCAGGACAGAGTCACTGCTGGAACAGAAAGCCTGCATAACTATAGTTGCAACTGTTTAGTGGATGACATTCTGAGCAACAGATAACAGACCTAAACAACGCAGGTCGCCAGAAATAGACTCAATATTTCTAAGGTAAAAATTAGTGAACGTAGAAGCTGAGACCAGTATGCAGCCTTCATCAAATCGGAAATAGCAATACTATTAGCATAAGCCCAAGATGTAGACAGCGCCCTCACTTCATGTGCCGAAATCTTAAGCACAGACTGCCGAGTAGAAGATAATTTTTCGTAAGCAGTACAGATAGTTAATTGAATCCACCTTGGAATAGAATGGACTGTAATGTCCTTTCTGTTAGGCAGCAAAGACAGAAAGAAATGCTTACGTCCCTTTCTGATAAACTCAGATCTACGTTTGTAAATACGCATAGCTCTGACTGGACAAAGCAAAGGCCTATGACCGTCTGAAGATGGAAGAGCCTTAATAACAATAGGTTCAGGGTACTTATTAGGAGCCTGATTCTTAGCCAAAAATCCAACATTAGTAGTCAATGTAATAGTATTACCAACACTACGATAGTGAGAATCATCAACAGATAGTGCATGAAGCTCACTAACTCTTCCAGCAGAAGAGAAGGCTAAGAGAAAAGCTGTCTTATAAGATAAGTATTTGAAGTCTACTGTGTCAAGGGGTTCAAATGGCGCTTCTTTTAGCTTCAAAAGAACCAAAGCTAAATTTCACTTAGGAATTAACCTAAGGGTTCTAGGTCTATTTATCAAAAAGTTTTTAACTAACTTAGATAAAGAGACATTAGATCCAATTTGTAAGCTATCATGATGAGCATAAGAATCCGATAGCATAGACCTATAACCCATAATAGTTATTGGCAGCAGTTTGATCTCGTCAAACAAGCAGACCAAAAAATTAGCAATGTCTGGAATGGAGGGATCAAAAATATCAATAGAATGATCCCCACACCAACGAGAGGAAACCTTCCACTTAGCAGCATAATTTAGCGAAGAGGAGGTCCTCCTACAGTTAGAAATTGCGTCCACTGCTCATCCTGTAAAATGCTTGCAGTGCAAGAAGGACCACACAATGGAAATACGTGAAGGTTGAGACCCTGCGGGTTGTGATGCAGTGTGCACAATTTCCCCTGCGAAAGAAGGTCCTCCCATGGAGGAAGCTTCCGAGGAATGTCCCACAACAGACATCTGAGTAGATTTATCCATGGTCTCTGGGGTGACAGAGATGCTACCAACAGAATCTTGCAGTGAGATTGCTTGATTTTTAGCAATATCTGTTGAATCAATGGAGCTGGAGGATACGCGTATCCTATCATTCCGTCCCAAGAGATCGAGAGAGCGTCTACTGCAAACGCTCAAGGATCTGGGCATGGCGACACATACGTCTGCAACTGACTGTTGAGATGCGTCGCAAACAAGTCTATCATAGGATGATCCCATTGGTAGCAAAATCTGATTGAATACTCGTTTGTTGAGAGTCCATTCTGACGGCAAAATACGACCTTTCCGAGAAAGGGAGTCCGCTAGAACGTTCAGACGACCCGGAATATGATGGACCGACAGAAGAACCTGATCTCTAGGACAAACAGAAGGATTCTTTCCGTTAATTGAACAATGGAATGGAATGAGTGCCTCCCTGGTTCCGAATATACGCTACTACTGTCGAATTGTCGGACAGTATTTGAACATGTGAATTCTGAATAATGTTCATCCAATGACGTAGCGCAAGCCAAATTGACATCATTTCTTTGATGTTTATGTGCTTGTTTAGGAACTGCGGATCCAAAAGTCCCTGGCACCTCGAATCTGTTGAGCTCAAAGTTGAGCTCCAACCTGTTTGACTCGCATCCGTCATAATCGTAAAAATCAGATCCGGCAGTTGCCGTGGCACTCCCTGAGTTAACCACTGAATATCTGCCCAAGTCTGAATCTCTTGTTTTACTTGTTTCGACAAGATGATGTTCGTTTCGAGCGAATGAATCTTCACACTCCAATTCTGAGTAAAAATATCTGGAGTGGACTAGTGCGTAGTCGCCCCATCGGAATAAGATCCGTGGCGGCTCCACACAAACCTATCAGTCGTATGAATTCTCTCGCTGTTACTACATCTGAGTGAAGTCAAAAGCGAGCATAACAACTGACTAATTTCGCTCTGGGTAACGGCAGACAAACCAGATTGTTGTGCGTCTCGAAGCTCATTCCCAAGTGGATGAATACACTTGGACGGAACTAGATCCGACTTCTTTTTGTTTACTATGAAACCGAGACGTCGGAGCAGTTGAAGCAGACTCAGAACATCGTTCTGAAGCGTTAACCTGTTGCCGTTCCTCTGAAGAATGTCGTCCAAGTAGGCCGACGTTACCGCAGACGAATGAGCTTGGAAATGAGTCATTACCGAATTCATTATTCGAGTGAAGGCCCAGGGCGCTAGATTCAGACCGAAACAGATTGCTCAGAACTGATAAACGACCACTAGGACAGTGAAGCGAAGGTACTTTCTGAATGCCGGATGTACCATGACGTGAAAGTACGCATCCTTGAGATCTGTGCTCGCAGCATAATTGTTCACTCGAATGCTCGCTCTGACCGATCGAGGGCGCTCACCTGACATGGTAGTCTAAATATCAAACCAAGGACTTGAATAAGCTGCATACACCCCCTCCTAAGAAAAGCATATACCAACTAGATGAAGTGATTGTGCCCACACAATACACAGGATTTTCCTTCTATTTTCAGTTCCTGCACTTTTACATCCCAAAATTGAGATAAACGCATAAAAAACAGAATTTTTTCCCAAACAAAATATTTTCAGCCTAAATTTTTTTTTTCTTCTTAAAACGCATAAAAAACAAAAAAAAAAACAACTAATTTCCAGATTTTGGTCCCAACCGGACCCCAAATTTGCAGTGTAAAAAAAAATTTTTTTTTGTCCTAAAATTGACCGAAATGCATAAAAACCAAAAAAAATTTCTGGATTTTGGTCCAAAATTTCTAAGTCTCACCCGAACCCCAAATTTTCAGTGTAAAAAAAAAAAAATTTTTTTGTCTTAAAATTGACCGAAACGCATAAAAAAAACCAAAAAAAAAAATTCCGGATTTTGGTTCAAAATTTCTAAGTCCGGAACGGGTCCCAAAATTTTCAGCCTAAATATGAACCCAGTGACTTGGCTTGAACAAACTTGAATCTCACCTCCCTAAGGATGCTGCATACCAAATATCAAAAGATTCTTATTGGTAGATCTGAAGAAGATTTTTAAAGAATATTCCTCATACTGCACTAATTTAAACATTTGGGCTCCATAGAGAGCCCAAATATGGACCCAGGCAATTGATTTCAAGAAACGTGTGAAACAATCTTCCAAAGATGTTATATGTGAAATCTGAAAGCTTTTGGAGCAGTGGTTTGGGAGAAAAGTAGTCTTAAATGTTTTTCCCATTGCCCACAGTGTTAAAAAATGCTGACTCAGAAGTCCCCAAAAAGTACCCCATGATAAAACTGATGGCAATTTTTTTCACCATTCCATTCTGTTGGTCCTAAGAAAGCCTCACACCAAATAAGAATTCTCAGTGTCATGTAGTTTTGGAGATATGGGCGTTTTAATTTTTTTCTATTTTTAGCTCCTGCGGTTCCCTTGGGGAGATGGAAAAAAAATTTGGGCATAAATTAAGTACTTATGACCCAATAAGACCTCATATCAAATTTGGTTCAAATCTGCCTCTCGGTTTGGAAAATAGAAATTTTGGGACTGGCAAAAATTCTTGCCCCTCCCATAACGAAGGCAAATAATGCCCGACAAACTTCTCTTGAACAAACTTGATTCTAAACCTCAAAAGGACTATATATATGTATACCACATATCAAGTCTCTGCTACTGGTGGTTCATTAGAAGAAGATTTTCAAAACATTTGGCCATTTTTTCCCCACACCTCTGCTCAATATGAGCCAAAACCTAATTTGGATAAAAATCAAAATGCTCCTATATAACCACAACTCACATGAAATTTAATTAAAATGTGGCCAGTGGTTTAGGAGAAAGAGGCTCAACACCACCTTCACACAGGACGACAACAATGGACGGACGGACGACAGACGAAGAGTGACAAGAAAAGCTCATCCTGACTTTAAGTCAGGTGAGCTAAAAACAACCGAAAGAAATTTTTGTTTTGTATTAAACTACTGTGTTCTCTCTAGCACCCCCCCCCCCCCCCCCAAAAAAAATAAATAAAAAACAAAAAAAAAAACCCCAAAAACAAGAGGCCCCAAGGAGCCTTAATCACTCACCGGCCAAAGTGGTGGTTCATCAACACTACAAAGGAATGAAGTCATGAGAGACAAATTTTATGGAACTAGGGACATGGCTTGAACAAACTTGAATCTTAACCCACTAAGGATGTTGCATACCAAATATCAAAAGCATTCATCTGCTGGATCTGAAGAAGAAGACTTTTAAAGAAAATCCTCATTTTGAACTAAGTTATCATTCGGGCTCCCACAGTGAGACCAAATATGAACCCAGGGACTTGGCTTGAACAAACTTGAATCTCACCCCTAAGGATGCTGTATACCAAATATCAAAACATTCCGACTGCTGAATCTGAAGAAGAAGATTTTTTAAGAAAAATTCCTCAAATTGACTAAGTTATAATTCAGGCTCCCAAAGGGAGCCCAAATATGGACCCAGGGACTTCGCTTTAACAAAGTTGAATCACACCCCCTAAGGATGCTACACATCACATATCAAAACATTCCGACTGCTGGATCTGAAGAAGAAGATTTTTTAAGAAAATTCCTCATTTCGAACTAAGTTACAATTCAAGCTCCTACAGTGAGCCCAAATATGGGCCTAGGGACATGGCTTGAACAAACTTGAATCTCACCCCCCTAAGGATGCTGCATACCAAATATCAAAACATTCCGACTGCTGGATCTGAAGAAGAAGATTTTTAAAGAAAATTCCTCATTTTGTACTAAGTTATCATTCAGGTTCCCACAGTGAGCCCAAATATGGACCTAGGGACATGGCTTGAACAAACTTGAATTTCACCCCCCTAAGGATGCTGCATACCCAATATCAAAAGATTCTGCCTGCTGGATCTTGAGAAGAAGATTTTTTAAGAAATTTGCCTGAAATGCACTAAGTTCAAATTGGGCTCCTATACTGAGTCCAAATATGAAACCAGGGGGCCGATTTGAACAAATTTGAATCAGATCCACCCCGCAATGTTGCATACCAAATATCAAAAGATTCTGCCTGCTGGATCTGTAGAAGAAGATTTTTTAAGAAATTTGCCTGAAATGCACTAAGTTCGAATTCGAGCTTTTATAGTGAGCCCAAATATGAATCCAGGGGGCCGATTTGAACAAACTTGAATCAGATCTACCCCACAATGTTGCAGGGTTGGGGTATTCGTATTCGTATTCGGTATTCAGTCGTATTCAAGGTGTCTTCCCATTTCATCAATTCCCATTTCATCAACTGCCTCTAAAATTATATTTTCCCATTTCATCAATTCCCACTTCATCAACAGAATGAAAATATGTTTGAAGAGACAAATTAATTTAGAAACAAATTAGTTTAGAATGCCTATTCTCAAGTAATTTGTCTCTTTTGAGTAACAAATTACTTTAGAATGCCTAGTGGCCACTAGGCATTCTAAAACTAATTTGTTACTCAAAAGAGACAAATTCATTTAGAAAGCTAACAGGCATTCTGAAGTAATGGTGAGTATGTTACTAGAGTATCGTGCTTTAAATATTACATTCTGATAGATATTTAAATGTTATATGTTACTTTCCACACTTATTATGTGTAGTAATCCAGTTGCTCTGAATAAAACATTTAAAGTGTGTTAGAGAGATAAAATTACAACTGTGTCTGCATGCCTATCTGGTGTTAATATGCAATAAAGTATAAATAAGAAACTCTATTCTCTTTGTGGTGACTAGTCATTGTATAACCACTATCCAAACATTCGTCTGACAAATTTTTTTATTATTTCTTTTGTTTGTCATTAATACCAACACCAACTTATGTCTGTTGATTGGATTCTAAAGGATTAAGAGATCCACCCTCTGAAAAACTAATTCTTCACTTATAATCCCTTATACCCTTAATCCCAATAAGAATGATCAAATTATCATCCATTTACAAGAAATAATTTTGAAAAGTATTCAAGTATTCATATTTGTATTCATGAATACATTGTAAAGTATTCGTATTCAATACATTTGAAATTTGTGTATTCGTATTCATATTCATAAAATTTCAAAGTATTCGTATTGGTATTCAATACATTTACAATGTATTCGCCCCAACCCTGCAATGTTGCATACCAAATATCAAAAGATTCTGCCTGCTGGATCTTGAGAAGATTTTTTAAGATATTTGCCTGAAATGCACTAAGTTCAAATTCGGGCTTCTATACTGAGCCCAAATATGAATCCAGGGGGCCAATTTGAAAAAACTTGAATCAGATCCACCCCACAATGTGGCATACCAAATATCAAAAGATTCTGCCTGCTGGATCTGGAGAAGAGTATTTTTTAAGAGATTTGTCCGAAATGCACTAAGTTCAAATTCGAGCTTTTATAGTGAGCCCAAATATGAATCCAGGGGGCTGATTTGAACAAACTTGAATCATATCCACCCCACAATGTTGCATACCAAATATCAAAAGATTCTGCCTGCTGGATCTTGAGAAGAAGATTTTTTAAGAAATTTGCCTGAAATGCACTGAGTTCAAATTCGGGCTTCTATACTGAGCCCAAATATGAATGCAGGGAGCCAATTTGAAAAAACTTGAATCAGATCCACCCCACAATGTGGCATACCAAATATCAAAAGATTCTGCCTGCTGGATCTGGAGAAGAGGATTTTTTAAGAGATTTGTCTGAAATGCACTAAGTTCAAATTCGAGCTTTTATAGTGAGCCCAGATATGAATCCAGGGGGCTGATTTGAACAAACTTGAATCAGATCCACCCCACAATGTTGCTTCCTAAATATCAAAAGATTCTGCCTGCTGGATCTTGAGAAGAAGATTTTTTAAGAAATTTGCCTGAAATGCATTAAGTTCGAATTCGGGCTTCTATACTGAGCCCAAATGTGAATCCAGGGGGCCAATTTGAACAAACTTGAATCAGATCCACACCACAATGTTGCATACCAAATATCAAAAGATTCTGACTGCTGGATCTGGAGAAGAAGATTTTTTTAGAAAATTGCCTGAAATGCACTAAGTTCGAATTCGGGCTTCTATACTGAGCCCAAATGTGAATCCAGGGGGGCGATTTGAACAAACTTGAATCAGATCCACCCCACAATGTTGCATACCAAATATCAAAAGATTCTGCCTGCTGGATCTGGAGAAGAAGATTTTTTAAGAAATTTGCCTGAAATGCACTAAGTTCAAATTTGGGCTTCTATAGTGAGCCCAAATATGAATCCAGGGGGCCGATTTGAACAAACTTTAATCAGACCCATACCAAGATGCTGCATACTAAGTATCAAAAAATTCTGCCCACTGGTTCTGGAGAAGAAGGTTTTTTAATCATTTTTCTATAATTCATACGGTGCTATCAGAGTTATGCCCCATACAGAACCCCCCAAGGGACGTGGCCATTTCATTTGAACAAACGTGAATTGACATATAGTAATGAACATCCATACCAAGTTTCGAGCAAATCGACCTAGCGGTTTCAGAGGAGAAGTCGTTTGAAAAATGTTCACGATGCCGGGCAGATGTCAACAGACGGCAAGTGATAAGTTTAGCTCCCTTCGGTGAGCTAAAAAACAAACAAAAAAACAAGTGAATCGATTTGAACAAACTTGAATTCGACACCCCTAAAGATGTGACATACCAAATATGAAAGGATTCTCACTGGTGGATCTGAAGAAGAAGAATTATCAAGAAATTTTCTCATATTGCCCCAAGTGTTTTTTTAAATAAATATTTTATTTCTGTAAACAGAAAAGGGTTTGGCAAACAGGCAAAGCCTATAATTAGCCTCACCCTACATCAATAAACAATTCATTATTTAAATGGTGCAGGTGCAAAGGAAGATGGCTGGTATATCACTAACAAAGAATTCAGTATGCATATTGATGCAAAACCTTAAGACCTTGAGTGGTTGTTAAGCACTTAGCTGCAACATAAGACCATGGTGGAACGTCAGCATCTTCAATAGTATACACAACACATATACACACACATATTTATTATCATTGGTGGTTGAAACGCTTGGTGGCATTAATGAAGGTATGTACACTATTCATTATGATCTCATTTTTTTCACGGGTCATTTCTGCATTGCCAAAAAGAAGATCAGTGATGGACACATTTATGTTGCCGAGATTCTGAAACAATAACCCTCTCTGATTAATGAAGTTAGAACACTGCAAAAAGAAGTGTTCCGGTGTCTCATATATACAACCAACTACACCCAGGGTTATCTGTGAGAAACCTTTCAAATTTGTGGGCCATCAGGTCACTGCATCCCAACCTCAGTTTGCTACAGGCGATTTGGCATACCCTGCTGCCAGCCCTGTAGTACCATGGAACGCATTTGTCACTGCTTGATAAAGCCTTTTTAAAAGAAGATAAAGTGATACAATTTTGAACAGTCGGATCAAGAGTATTCCATGATCTCACAGTCGATGGCAGAAATGAACAATAATGATGCTGGGAACGGCAGAATATTTCACAGAGTATATCTGATTCGGCAGCAAAATCGATAAATATCATGGGGGTGGGGGGGGGGGGGGGAGTATAACCGTTTTTCATTTTAAAAAATGTAGTTAGTTTGTGACGGAGTCTGTGTTCCCTCAGTGTTATAAAACCAGTTTCCTGGTATAAAAGTCGATGACTAGTCCCCCTTGTAGCACTGCAAATAGTCCGCAATGCATCTAGTTGCAGATCTTCAAGTTGGTCTAGTTTCCTTGCCGAACAATTATCCCAGATAACATCAGCGTAATCAAAAAGTGGGAGAATAAACGACTTGTACAATGTTTCTAATGCTGATCTGGATATCCTATGTTCAAGGCTCCGGAAACAATTCACCATGGGGCTTACTTTAGACACCAAATTATCAATATGTATATCCCAAGCACCTGAACTATGAAAATGGAGACCTAGATGTTTATGTGCGTTAGTTTCAGATATGGGGGTATCAAGTAGGAACAATGTTGGATGCACACAAACTATGTGTCTACGGCTGATACTCATAGCAACATTTTTTTCTGAACTGAAAAGAACTTGCCAGCATTTTGACCACAAGCTTATTTTATTCAAATCTTGGTTCAATATGTCAGATGCCAGTGTAGGGTCTACGACAGTAAGATATAGGGAGGTGTCATCAGCATACAGGTGGATATTCGAGGTAATATCATTAACAATGTCGTTGATATAGATGTTAAAAAGCAAAGGTCCTAAAACAGACCCTTGTGGCAACCCCGCGGGAATAAATTCTATTTTGAAGATAGTTTTCAAACAACGACAGAAGACTGTCTCATATGCCAATGCTGTACAGTTTGTGTACTAGGCCTTTATGCCAAACTCTGTCAAATGTTTTACTTATATCACAGAAAACCAGTCGAACATCGTTATGCTGATCTAAAGCTATATTTTTTGCTCTAAGTTAAACTTTGGGCTTCAATAAAAAGCCCAAATATTCAGCCAGGGACCTGATTTGAACAACTTTCAATCTAACCCTCCCAGAGGTATTGTACACCAAATATCAAAAGAATCTGACTGCTGGATCTGAAGGAGATGATTTTAAACGATAATTCCCCATATTGCACTAAGTAAATATTTGGGCTCCCTTGGGAACCCAAATATTAACCCAGGAACTCGATTTGAACAAATTTGAATCTTAAACCTCTAGAGATGTCACATACTAAATATGAAAGGATTCTCACAAGTGGGCCTGAAAAAGAAGATTTTTAAAGAAATTTTCTCATAATGCACTAAGTTAAAATTATTGAAGCCCAAATATTCATCCAGGGATCCCATTTGAACAAACTTGAATCTAACACCCCCCCCCCCCCACCCCCCCCCCCCTCCCTCCCCCCTAGAGATGCTGCATACCAAATATCAAAAAGATCTGACTCATGGATCTGAAGAAGAAGATTTTTAAAGACTATTATCCATGTTGCACAAAGTTAATATTCAGGCCCCCACCGGAAGCCCAAATATTAACCCAGGGACTCGATTTGAACAAATTCAAATCTTACACCTCTAGAGATGGCACATACCAAATATGAAAGGATTCTCAATAGCAGGTCTGAAAAAGAAGATTTTTTAAGCAATTTTCTCATATTACACTAAGTTAAAATTTGGGCTCCAATAAAGAGCCCAAATATTCATCCAGGGATCCCATTTGAACAAACTTGAATCTACCCACCCCCCCCCCCCCCACCCCCTGTAGAGATGCTGTATACCAAGTATCAAAAGAATATGACTGTCTGTATGATCTGAAGAAGAATATTTTAAAAGCTTATTCCACATAGCACCCTAAGATAATATTTTGGGCTCCTCTGTTGAGCCCAAATATAAATTGAGGGGATCGATTTGATCACACTTGTATTTGACCATCCTATGGATGCTGTATACCAAATATCAGAAGATTCTGATCAGAAGTTGTGAAGAAAAATATTTTTTCAATTTTTGCAAATATGCTGGCTCAGCATTTTTTCAAACGCCCCTACAGAATACCCTAACACAACCGATGGCAATTTTTTTTTAAATCCATTCTACTGGTCAAAAGGATGCTTCATACCAAATAACAGTTCTCTGTTCCGTGTAGTGTAAAAAATATGAGCATTTGAATTTTTTTCTATTTTTAGCCCCTGGGGTACCCACGGGGCAATTTTAAAAAAAAAATTTCGGGCATCAATCAAGTACTTTGGACCCACTTATGCTACATGCCAAATTTGGTTCAAATCGGCCCATTGGTTCTTGAAATAGAAACTTTGGGCGGAGCCCAAAATGGATATGTGCCCACAGAGAGCCCAAATATTGATCTACCAACTTCTCTTGAACAAGCTTTATTCTTCAACACCAAAAAGTGTTACATAACATATATCAAGGCAATCTCTCTGGTGGTTCATGAGAAGAAGATTTTTAAAGATTTTTAGGCTTTGGCATCATTGCTCAGAGCCCGAAGAAGGCAGCCGCTCCATTTGAACAAAATAGAAAGGGTATACCCCAGGGATGGTTTGTGCAATATATGTTTGAATTTGACTGAATGGCTGTGGAGAAGAAGCCAGGTTTGCAAAAGTTAACGGACGACAGACACCAAGTGATGGAAATACCTCACACTGACTTGCAGTCAGGTGAGCTAAATGAAAGTGTCAATGACACTGTAGCTTGTGTGTTGTGTTTGATGAAAAGGATAATGTTCAATGTTTATGAAAGGATTATGAAATAAGACAAGAATTGTGATAATTGGGAATATGTGTGTTCATTTCTGTTCCCTGTATGCTATGTTTTTGATAAAAATAATGAGGTGTACACTGTACTAAAGAGCCGAGGGGTGGGTTAATATGACCTCACAGTTAATGTATGTGGCCCTCACAGTTAACGTATATCAACAAAAGTTCCCAAGTTACAGTGAAATTATTCCAAAACGAGTCATCCTATCAAGTCACATTGAAATCCCTTCATAAATATGGCCTGTAGACTGTGCTAAAGGTTTTCGGGCTTCGGGCCCCTGTAGCCGTCAGTTTCCCAATTGCATCCAAAGAGGACGTTCTCATCTACACGTTACATGAAGTCAACCTACCAAGTTACAATGAAATCCCTTAATAAATATGACCTGTAGCCTGTGCTAAATGTTTTTGGGCTTTGGGCTCGGGCAGCCATCATGGTTGAATGATAGCAACCAAAAGGGGACATTCTCATCTGGGCATCATCTGGAGTGATCCTACGAAGTTACAATGAAATCCCTTCATAAATATGACCTGTAAACTGTGCTCAAGATTTTTGGGCTTTGGGCCCCTGAAGCAGTCACAGTTGACCAATCATGACCAAAAGGGGATGTCATCATCTAGGCATTATATGGAGTCAAACTAACAGGTTACAATGAAATTCTTCCATAAATATGATCTATAGACTGTGCTAAAGGTTTTGGGCTCGGGCAGCCATCAAGGCTGAATGATCGCGACCAAAAGGGGACATTCTCATCTAGACGTTATTTGGAGTCATCCTACCAAGGTACAATGAAATCCCTTCATAAATATCACATGTAGACTGTGCTGAAGGTTTTCGGGCTTCAGGCCCCTGTAGCCATCACAGTTGCATAATGGTGTCCAAAAGGGGCTGTTCTCATCTAGACATTACATGAAGTCAACCTACCAAGTTACAATGAAATCTCTTTATAAATATGACCTATAGACTGTGCTAAAGGTTTTGGGCTCGGGCAGCCATCAAGGCTGAATGATCGCAACCAAAACGGGATGTTCTCATCTAGACATTATTTGGAGTCATCCTACCAAGGTACAATGAAATCCCTTTATAAATATCACCTGTAGACTGTCCTAAAAGTTTTCGGGCTTCAGGCCCCTGTAGCCATCACAGTTGCCTAATGGTGTCCAAAAGGGGCTGTTCTCATCGAGACATTATATGAAGTTAACCTACCAAGTTACAATGAAATCCCTTCATAAATATGAACTGAAGACTATGCTAAAGGTTTTCGGGCTTTGGGCTCGGGCAGCCATCATGGTTGAATGATCGCAACCAAAAGGGGACATTCTCATCTGGAATGATCCTACGATGTTACAATGAAATCCCTTCATAAATATGACCTGTAGACTGTGCTCAAGATTTTTGGGCATCAGGCACCTGTAGCCATCACAGTTGACCAATCACGGCCAAAAGCGGATGTCATCATCTAAGCATTATATGGAGTCAACCTAACAAGTTACAATGAAATCCTTCCATAAATATGACCTATAGACTATGCTAAAGGTTTTTGGGCTCGGGCAGCCATCAAGGCTGAATGATCACGACCAAAAGGGAACGTTCTCATCTAGACATTATTTGGAGTCATCCTATCAAGCTACAATGAAATCCCTTCATAATTATGACCTGTAGACTGTTCTAAAAGTTTTTGGGCTTCGGGCCCCTGTAGCTGTCACAGTTGCCCAATCGTGTCCAAAAGGGGACGTTCTCATCTAGACATTATATGAAGTCAAACCTACCAAGTTACAATGAAATTCTTTCATAAATATGACCTGTAGACTGTGCTAAAGGTATTCGGGCTTTGGGCTCAGGCAGCCATCATGGTTGAATGATCTCAACCAAAAGGGGACTTTCTCATCTGGGCATCATCTGGAGTGATCTTGCGAAGTTACAATGAAATCCCTTCATAAATATGACCTGTAGATTGTACTCAAGATTTTCGGGCTTCAGGCACCTGTAGCCATTACAGTTGACCAATCACGACCAAAAGGGGATGTCATCATCTAGGCATTATATGGAGATATGGAGTCAACCTAACAAGTTACAATGAAATCCTTCCATAAATATGACCTATAGACTATGCTAAAGGTCTTTGGGCTGGGGCAGCCATAAAGGCTGAATGATCGTGACCAAAAGGGGATATTCTCATCTAGACATTATTTGGAGTCATCCTACCATGCTACAATGAAATCCCTTCATAATTATGACCTGCAGATTGTTCTAAAGGTTTTTGGGCTTCGGCCCCCTGTAGCCGTCACAGTTGCCCAATCGTGTCCAAAAGGGGATGTGCTCATCTAGACATTATATGAAGTCAACCTACCAAGTTACAATGAAATCCCTTCATAAATATGACCTGTAGACTGTGCTAAAGGTTTTCGGGCTTCGGGCTCGGGCAGCCATCATGGTTGAATGATCGCAACCAAAGGGGACAATCTCATCTGGGCACTAACTCATACGTCTCCCCTTCCTTTCTATTTAATGCACTGCAAATTATGTATACATGAACAAGTATGTCCCAACTTCCCCTTTGGGGAGCAGGGTTATAAGTATCTATGATCTAGCTCAACATCCACATGTCAAAAAAAAAAAAAATTCTGGTCTGGACAATTACTCCCTAAAGTACATAAATTTGACCTTGAGGTCAAGGTCACAAGAAGGTCATGATGACATGTGGTCTCATTGTGATACATCCACATGTCAATCATCTAAGGCCTAGGTAAAAAAACAAAAAAGTTCTGATCTGGACAATTATTCCCTATTTGAAGTACATAAATTTGACCTTGAGGTCAGAGGTCAAGGTCACATGCAGTTCATCAAGGTAGCGGACATGCGGTTTCATGGTGACACATCCACATGTCAAAAAAAAAAAAAAATCTGGTCTGGACAATTCCTCCCTATTTAAAGTACATAAATTTGACCTTGAGGTCAAGGTCACATGAAGGTCTTGATTACATGTGACATGCAGTCTAATTGCGATACATCCACATGTCAAATATCTAAGTCCTAGGTCAAAAAACAAGAAAGTTCTGGTCTGGATAATTATTCCCTATTTGAAGTAAATAAATTTGACCTTAAGGTCAGAGGTCAAGGTCACATGAAGGTCATCGAGGTAGACAACATGCGGTCTCATGAGGACACATCCACATGTCAATATAACCAAGTCCTAGGTCAAAAACAAAAAAATTCTGGTCTGGACAATTACTCCCTATTTGAAGTACATAAATTTGATCTTGAGGTCAAGGTCACATAAAGTTCACAATGGTATGCGACACACCGGCTCATGGTGATACATCCACGTGCCAAATATCTAAGGCCTGGCTCAAAAGAAGAAAAAAATTTTGGTCCTGACAAAGTTTCCTTGAGAAAAGCACAAATCTGACCTTCAGATCAAAGTCACATGAAGGTCACAATGGTATGCTACACACCGGCTCATGGTGATACATCCACATGCCAAATATCTAAAGCCTGACTCGAAATACAAAACCGTTCTGGTCCAGACAGTTTCCCTTAAAAAAACGCATAAATCTAACCTTCAAGTCAAAGGTCAAGGTCACATGAAGGTTACTATGGTACACTGCACACTGGCTCATGGTGATACATCCACATACCAAGTATCTAAGGTGTTGGTCAAAGACAAAAAACTTATGGCCCGGACAAACTTTGAGGGGGACGTTCTCATGAAGGCATTATACAGAAGCAGCCTACCAAGTTACAATGAAATCCCTTCATAAATACGACCTGTGGACTGTGCTAATGGTTTTCGGGTTTTGGGCTTGGGCAGCCATACCGGTTGACCGCTTGCGACCAAAAGGGGACGTTATCATCTAGACATGACCCCAGACCTGCATATGAAAATTCATGACGATCAGACAAGAACTGCGGGGTGTAGCCTGTGCTAAAGGAAAATGTGAACAGACTCACAAACTCACAGACTAACACTCACAGACTAACAGACTTCCGTGTGATGGCAATAGCTTATCTTGACTTTGTCAAGTTAAGCTAAAAGTGTAACAGATAAAAAAGGCTTAAAATAAACTATCTGCTCAGTGATGTTGAAATATCAAGTTTTAGAGCTACAAATTTATCCCATAATATGACTAGGAACTTAGCCAATTCAATTTTGTTCGATGGAGTTCTTTGCAGTTTGAAATATTGTTATTTTGACATCAGTGGCAGAGGGAAAAGCTGTACAATTTGGTAGATTCTACCAGTAATTTCAGTGTTAAAATTTTACTATACCTGTAATTACGTAGGAGCACAGTGGCACAGTGTACTAAGGTGTACTGCATGTCAATAGTGCACTTGTCTTCAACCAATGCTAACCCTGCTTGTGTGGAGTTAGTACATTGGGGAGTCTGACAGTTACTCATTGTTGCTCGGTGGTTCTCTTCAGGTTCTCGTCTTCCTCCACCCATCAAACTGACTGACACGAGGTTACCCTGGCTGTCGAAAGTGTTGTTAAACCCCAATATATAAATAAATACCTGTAATTAGTTATGAAGACTAGTTCCAAATATCACGTCTTGGTTTCTCTGCAGTACTCTCTATACCCTGAAGTTCTCTAAGACCCTAAAAAGATGAAAATCTCAAGGAATAAGAAGTTTAATACCACAGTGGAGCCCATGTAATTGGAGATCTTTTAATGAAATAACCCTGTTAATTGAATATAACATCCAAATACAAAACCATTTACCATACCTTGGGAAGAAATTTTACCTGTTAATTAAATGTAGAAATCATTGTAACAATCACTAAATTCCTTTTGTTAACAGACCAATTTGGTCTCAGACCAATTTGGTCTCAGTACAGCCAATACTGGCATTTAATCTATTATAACTTGTTTGACAGAGCTTTGTAAGATAAACGCTCAGTTAATCACTAGAATACCGAAAAGTGAACAAATACCTGTTAATGGAATAATCTTGTTAATGGAATAATTTTTTCATAGGCAATATAAAAAAATTGATGTTATGAGTGTTCCTGGGGCTAAACTGGTTGACTGCTAGAAGCCCAAATTTGGGCTTTATTCTAAAGTACAGGTACCACAGCTTAAAGGCTTCATATTCTGTGGATGTGCTTCAGATTATCTCTGAAGTAAAATCATTTATCTTGCAATGATATGTCTTGATACAATTCATGGGAGAGTGCCTATAGGCACTCTCCCATGAACTGGAACAAGGCTAAGATATATGAACAAATCTTGCTGTCGAAATATAATTTAGCAATCTACCAGTTAATTAATTAACAGGATTTTATAAACCTGACTTATGAAGCCTTGCACGGTGCATTCCCATTCTAGGTGTTTCAATCACCGACTCCTCTCAACAGTATAGCCCAATGTCTGATTCAGAAACCATGTGAACTAGATGTCATGAGCTACTTATTGTAAAAACTACTGGGGTGATAAGTTCCACTGTTATCTGCACATTTTTTAACCACTTTTTCTTCAAATCTCGAATAATCTAATTAGTCTCTCTCAGCTGTTAGCAAATGTGTACTTAGACCCTTGCGAATATTCATTATTCAAAATGATATTCGATTCGATCACAATATTCGATTTGAATTCAATTTGACAATCGATGCAGAATATCAAACTCACCGAAAGAACAGAAGCTAATGCACAACACCACTGTGTTAAAAGGCATCCTGAAATGGAGAAGAAATGAAGATGCTGTGTGAAGCACCTGAAAATAAGGTTGCGTCAATAAAATGCACACCAACCTAAAAACACAGAATCAATGAGGGGGAACAATAGTCAGAGCAGCAACTAGAGGGCCTATCGAAAAATCCTCAGATTGCTGTTGTAGGTGGCGGAGATAAAAGGTGGAGAAAGTTGTAGCATTTCATAACATCCCAAAGCAAAACAGAATTGGTGAACACCCAAGATGCAGAAATGGCACAAACCTCATGAGCAGTAAACTGTTTCGAAACAAGATCTGTTGCAGACAAACTTGAATTAGCCAGTTTGCTTGCAAGACAAATCCATCTGGAAATAGAATTGGAAGAGATAGACTGCCTCCCTGGAATGAGAGACAGAAAGAATCTCTTCTGACCCCTCCGAATGAATTGTGTGTGATTAATATAAGTCTTAATCGCCCGCACAGGACAAAGAATAGGCCTCCAGCCATCTGGGGGGGGGGGGGGGGGGGCCTGAATGCAGATGGGAGGAGGCACAGAATCAGGAAGTTAATTCTTGGCCAGAAATGAGCAATCAGTAGTTAAGGTGACACACTTAGCCTCATGTCTGAAAAAAGCCGAATCAACAGATAGCGCATGAAGCTCAATGACACATCTTACAGAGGCAAACGCTAGAAGAAAAGCAGTCTTATTTGTGACAAAATGCATATCGGTCTCAGATAACGGCTCAAAAGGTGTCCCCTCCAACAATGTAACACCCATGCCAAGTTCCGTTTGGGTGTAAGACGCAAAACTTGAGGCTTTTTCAAAGAAAAATGCCGAATCAGTTTGGAGAGAAAGAGATTATGACCGATCCAGCATTTTCCTGCCTAAGAGAAAGTTTCTAACAGCATAGACTGATAGCCCTTAATGGTAACAGGCTGAAAGTCTTTGGAATCAAAAAGGTATACCAGAAAATCAGCAATTTGAGCGATTGACTGATTTGGTAATCTACATTTTAATCTGAGCACCAGCGACAGAAAACTGTCCACTTAGCAGCAAAGATTATGCCAGTGGAATGTCGCCATCATGCAGATATGCACTCCACTGCTTGTCCTGAAAAACTCTACGTCAGAGACTGGACCTGATAAAAGACAGGCGTGAAGGAACAGACTCGCAAGATTGTTGTGATACTCCCTGGGCTGGCCCTGGGAAAGGATCGCAGAGTAGAAGTAGACGAACTGGCCGATCTGCGAACAGAGGCTGCAGCTGATTGATCCACACCTTCTGTGGAGACAGAGGGATGATCAGAATGATCCAGCAACTGCAAGCATGAATAAAGGCCTAGCAACCGAGGGACAGTCCGGGCCGAGACCGTGGAGGTTCAAACCAAGTCCAGAGTCAAGGCAGAAAGGACCAATTCCCGAGCCTTGGGAACAGACACCAGATTGAAGAAAGTGTTGAAACATACCAAGATGACGAAACTGCTGAGAAAGAATGCTCATGAAGGAATGAGAGCATTATCAACATGAGTCACAACAATCCGACCATGTAAGATGGCAGAAAAAAAGGAATTGACATCATGGTAGTTCGCGCATGTTCTAGGTAATGCAGGAGATGCGCAGGGAGACTAGCTACCTGTAATGTCTAGCACCGGTCTCGCTCAACTCTTTCGATCTTTTTTCTCATGCTTTTTACACTCTTCTACTCTCCAAAGTCATTTGGAAAAATTATTAGCTTGAATTCCGAAGTAGGGCTTGCACTGACGTTACAGCCAATTGTAAACAATTGTGAGTAGGTTGAAAAGAAATCAATGTGAACAGGATAAATCTATGCTCAAAAGTGATTAACTAACTGAAACAAGCCAAGACCAATACCGGGTCTGGACCTGCGTCGCTGCATGCAACTGATTACAGAGATGAACAGACTTCAAAGTATCGGCAAACAGGAAGTGGCTGCATGGCAGATCTGAAAATTAGATACACGATACAACTCATCATTATGAAGCAGCAGACCAAATATAAAATCATTCCCTTTCATAGAAGCCAAGAAAACTTTGACGGAAGAAGTGTTTCAGACGGACGGACTGACGGATGGAGTCGAGCGGTTACTAGACCTGCTCTGATGCTGGCGACACAGGTAAAAACAGGTACTGGAAAGCCAAAAGTGGTTAATGGTTAAATCATTAACCACTGACTACTTTCTGATTCCCAGTGCTTGTTAACAGTTAAAGCTTCCTACACAGTCTACAACATTTTCCGAGATATTTCCCGTCTAGTGTCTATGACGACTTGAAAAAACAGGGTTCATACCAACATGCATTGGGGGGGGGGGGGGGGGGGGGGGCAGGGGTGGTGAGAATTAGCACAATTTGCTCTTGGATCTTTTTTTTGCAAGTCTGAAACAACAGGGCATGAAATTAACCTACAGATAGGTAATCTGAATTCGATGTGGCTAACCATTCCTTCAGTTGACTTTCTGGCCAAACGTGTTCTTGATCTCTGAGCAAGGATCTCAGAATGTTGTCAAGTATTAATATATGATTTCACAACAAAGGGCTCTGTTCAAACAAAAAGACAATACATAATGCATGTATTCAAAAACTATGCCAATAGCATACTTGACACTGGCCAAGCTGCTTCAATGACATGATCTACTCAGGAGAGAGATAAACATTGTTGTGTGCCTTTACTATTGTTTCGAAAATGCTATTATGTGACACACTTGGGGGCTAATAGTCCTAAGCAACAGTTGTAACAAACATTTCTTATCACATAATCACCACCAAGTAGCTCATTACAGAAAATATCGTTCACAACACGTCTAATATGGGAATGACATCAGAGGTAAGCATCAGCGCCGTAACTTTGTGAGATGATTTTGGAATTAGTATTGAATTAATCTTCTCTTATATACTACTCAAAGTTTACTAAGCACCAAATATTTGACACATCATTGTGAAATTTACTTGTGACATATTTGCGATATTTTTAGAGGATATGATGGAGGAGTGTATTGAGATGGTCCCCAGTGTTTACATTAGCTCTCTTGACAGGCAGACTTTTCGTGACAGTCATGGAAAGCATGTACCCCTGGATTTTCATGATGTTTTTGTGCACTGTCCACATGTACATCACATGTGTAGGGTATTCAATCTAATCTTCATTTCAACACAAACCCATGTGATTTAATGATTGAATATGGCAAATGCAAATGTAAGAAGACATTTGTCTGAAGCAGAAATGTGGTGGGCTGTAGGGATGGTGCCGCAAGGGGCTACCCATCGTCAGGTTGGTGAAGCCCTTGGTGTGCACCATACGGTGATCACCAGAGCGTGGGCAAGATTTCTGCAGTATGGCACACCAGTAAGACGGCATGGTGGGGGCAGAGACAGGGCAACATCTGCAGCTGAAGACCGGTTTTTGATCATTCAGGCCCGTAGGAACAGCTTTGCCACAGCAGCCCAGCTTCGCAGTGACCTTCAGAATGCATCTGGGGTAAATGTTTCGACGCAGACTATCCGGGCAAGGTTGCACAAAGGTGGTCTCCAATCGCAAAGACCATGTATTTGCATTCCGCTGTCCCAGAACCACCGGCAGGCACGATATGAATGGGCCATGGACCACGTTGGATGGACCAGAGAAGATTGGCGACCTGTCCTTTTTCCAGATGAGTTAAGGTACTACCTAGACCTCACAGATAGGCATTCTAGGATATGGAGAAGACCAGGAGAGCGATTCCATGCAACCAACATTGCTGAGCATGACCGCTATGCTGGAGGGTCAATCATGACCTGGGGCGGCATGAGCAGGGATGGACATACAGAGCACTTTGTCCTTGAACGTGGTACATTGACTGCACAGCGGTATATTGATGAGATCCTGGATGTCCATGTCAGATTGTGTACAGGTGCAGTAGGTGATAGATTCATTCTGATGGACGATAATGCCAGTCCTCATGTTGCCCATGCTGCCGTGGAGTACCGACAGAGGGAGGGGATTGAGCGTATGGATTAGCCAGCAAGATCCCCTGACCTCAATCCAATCGAACATGCCTGGAATGAGTTGCAGCTTGCAATTTCAGCATGTCCAGTCCAGCCAAGAAGTGTCCAGGAGCTTGGTGCCATGCTGGTCCAAGAATGGAACAACATCCCACAAAGGACCACTAGGAACCTGATTGGGGGCATGAGAAGGTGTTGTCAAGCTGTAATTAACAGTAATGGCTCTCATACTCGATATTCAAGCCATACCAGTTCGCTCCGTCAACTTTTTGGCAAATTTGAAAAATTTCCTCTTTTAACAATAATATCCATTTTCCATGGTTATCGTATTCAAAAGCTAAAAAATAATGTCAAACACAAACAAAATCTTAATTTCTGTACTTAAATCATTAAAGATATAATTACATAAAAAATATATGCACTTTTCATTACAATATTTCAACTAAAACGTAAAACAGGTAGTTGGATATACTTGGTGCTTAGCAAACTTTGAGTAGTATATTTCAATGGCCGTTTACCTAAAACAAATGGCATATAACTGCCAAAAACAGAACAAATTTCCTGAGTAGCTACAAATTTTCATTTTTTGTCTTGGAAACATAGCTTATGAACCCTCATTGGAATGAACTGAACCTTACCCGTTATTTCAAAAAAAAGAATCTCAAATTCGTCATGATTTGACACAAAATGGTACAGAAATTTGACATGAAATCATTAGAGATCTATTATTTTACTCAGAGAAACTCCAAACATGATCTACCAATGGTACACTGGTACAATATCTTTCAGTTGCCTTGTTTACTCAGTCAAACTTGTTCAGATGTCGTTCATGCGAGAGTTGATGACATTATGTTATGTACAAAACTGTTTACCTCAAATAGATTTGTACCGATTTACTACCTGGAAATTTCTATGTCAAAAGATGTTCTAGTACTGTTCGACACTTGTATGAATTTTGTTTCAACCATTCTAGTAAAATGTTTGGCTTGGAATCAATACACTTGTTACATTAACCCCCAGCACTGATTGTTTGAAAGTAAAAATACATTAAGATGTCAGATGCAAGGTGTCATTCACACTACCAAAGGTATTTGGCAAAATTATAACCAATATTTGAAGCTTCTAGTCAAGCATTTTAACTGTGTTTCATTTTGAATTATTGATAAGGTTCTGCTCCACAGTTTCGTACTTCGGCACAGGGAAGAATTTTGAAATAAAAGGCCTATACTGAATCTGACCCCCACATAAATTTGGTCTGTATTTTTAGTATTAGGTATTTGAAAGCATGAGACTACTTGTTGGCAAGTAGACTTTAATGTTTTGGTCATTGGATGGATGTTTGATGCATAGTGTCATGACAGCATGGGATTTCTGTGAAACAGTGGCTCAGAAAATGAGGCCAACTTTTCAGATGTCATTTTTACATGGGATTGTTTACAGGTGTGTAGCCAAAAAATGAGACGGAAACATAGAATTTTTTTTCTCTCTTTTGTAATTGGAGATGATGTGTTCCAGGCCTGGGTTGGTGTTGAAGCTGGGAAAATTCTGCTTTTGTGGCTGCCAAGTGCCTGAAAATGGCTGGTTTTGGCAATTTTTCATTCAAATTCTAGGGTCGGGGCTTCATGTTGTACTGGAAGTTATGCCACCCACAATTAAATGTATCCATTTTATCTTATCAGGCTGTATTCACTAGGTTCAGCCTATTTAGAAAATGTATACATGTCCGGGGTAATGCAAATGAGTTTGGCTTCATTGGCAGTGGAATAGAACACATGGCACGCCATTTTTGAAAATGCCTTGAAAACTGTGGAGCGGAACCTTAAGAGCGTAATTTCAGAGTTTCAACCAGGAAGTTCTGTTTGGTAAGTTTGACATGAAAGGATATCATTTTTGTGAATACAATGGCATTTTCTTATTTATTTGGAGATGCAAGTGATTGTAAACAATCAAGTAAGGCTCAATAAATAAAAGTGGGGACCAACACGATGTCAATTTTGAGAATATTATTCATGTTTCACAATTTCACAGTAAATTGAGTATTTGTTGTTTGGAATTTTGTCAAGTTTGTTAAAAAATGAAGCCACGCATAGATAGGATATTGCACTGGTTGCTTTGTTCCCATCCACAATATCTTATTTTTATACAAACTGCATGAGTAAAGATGACCACTGGTCAGCACTCATGCAGTCTGAAAGTGAAAAGAGTTTTTTTTCAGGGCAGTGTCTCGTGGATGTGTGTGTGTGTGTGTCAGGCGTCTGTTTGACATGTACCCGTGCACACAAAAAAAAATCTGTTTTGTTTTGCCTTGCTATCTACTGACATAGGGTGAGTGTTTGGACCCCCCCCCCCACCACCACCACTTCCAACCCCTGGCCTGGCTCCCTCCGCCCACCCCTCTTCTTCTCTCTACCCCTAAACTGCATTCCAGTCAGATTTGATTTCAATGCACTTCATAATTTGTGCATGTTCTAATAGTAAAAATAATTATCCAACATGCTGGCTCCAAGCAGCATAATATCAATCTCTGTGATCTGGTTCCCTGTCTTAGGTTGCCCCACTGTAGTGTGAGGTCTTACCCGTCTTTGGGAACCAGATCAATTGTCTGATACCCCACATCCTCCCTGCCACCCCCCCCCCCCCCCACCCCTGGTTTTTTTTTTTCTTTTCTGTTTCTTAAATGATTTTTTTTTTTTTTTTTTATTTGGGGGGGGGGGGGGGGTGGTTTTGAGTGGGGTCAAGCCTGAAAAGGAAGAGAGAGAGGAGACTAAAAATAAACCTACTACCACTAGGAAACTGACTTTTCAGTAAAATGTTTTTCTTTTGTTTTTATTCCAGATATACTGCAAATTTTTCTCAAAGCTATATTGTCCTTGGCATTTACTGCTCAAATATATCTCTGATTTCAGTAAAATTTTGTTAAAAATGTCTCAAGTATTCAGTACAGTCCTCACCGGTGAGGAAGTTCAAAGATATTCTCGTGCCATTGAAAGACACACTTTGGAAACTAGGACCTGTCATCTGTGGCAGGCTGCTACAGATAGGCATGGCTATGGCAGAGTATTTATTACTTTTCGAGGAAAAAGGAAGGGTTTGGCTGTTCATAGATTGGCATTTTTTTTTACAAAATCCAGGAACTCCACTGGACCCTTCCTTACATGTATCTCATCTGTGTCATGTAAAAACATGCTTAAAATTTAGTCATCTGTCTCTCGAACCAGACAGTGTAAATAAATCTAGAAATGTTTGCAAAAATACAGGCGAGTGCCAAGGTCATAGGGGCTATGCTAGATGTGTGCTGTGAGGTAATTGTCTTTTGTAAACATTTGGAAGTTTAATAATTATCTTTTTTTCAGTTCAGTTTTGGACTGATTCCATAAGCATGATCAGTTTGCATGCCTTCATTACAATTTGCAAACAAAGAATTTTGAAGTAATTTTCTGTTACATTTGATTCTCCTATTAAGGAAACGTTTTTTTTAGCAATAGGAGTTGACTTTCTAACTTTATCAAGCTCTGTTCGGCGATCTCTTTTTGACATTTGGCATACTATTGGATCACTTCTATTAAATTTCAAACCAAAAGACTTTGCCAGTAATAATGTGGATCTACCAGTCCCAAATGTAGCTGAGTGAACTGCTGAATGACATAAACCATTGAAGTTTCTTGACCAAAGTGTTCTTTTTCGGGCATATGTGAAAATCCTGTGATGTAAGTTTTCATTTTTGTTTGTGTTCAAAAGGCGAGAAACTCTTTGAAGTTTGTTTCTGTTTAGACATTTGTCTAAAGCAGTTCTGTATGTTTCCTTGTCTTTGTTACACAAATTCAAATGTTGGCCATAAGGCAAAAATTTTGGAGTGTATGTTGGCAGATGAGCAAGACAGACAAGAGACTGTTTCCTACAGATTTTGTGATTATTACTAAAACAGGGTAGTATGTTTTGTATTGCTGCATTAGTGCGATCCAAAAATACTTGTTCAGTGAAAAAGTTTTGTGTGCTCGAGTAATTTCTAAAAAAACTCTTCTCCTAGTACTGGCTGCTAATTTCTGCTTGAAAAGGGTTTTGTCACTGCCTGGCAAATGGCTTTGCAGTGTTAATTTTTTCACATTTTTTTGTAATGTCCGCATAAAATGAACAAAACATGTATACTGTCTTATAGGCCTGCCAATATGCACCGAATGTTCTTTGACAGTTTTTTGAAGCTGGGAGCTTGCATCACAGTTTACAGACTGAATGTTTATTATCTTTGAGGACTTAATTTTGTCGAGATTATTTTTTGCCAGTTCTGATTCACTTGACGCAATGGAGTCTTCATTACTGAATGTTTTTTGGCAGTTCCTATTTGTGTGCCTACATTTATGCTTTGAACAAAGCTTGTTTGCTGTTGAAAGTGTTAAAGATAGCTGTTTTGAGCCATTTAACTCTGTAACTACAAATACAGACTGTGTAGCTGCCTCACATCCTGCTTGTGGGCGGTTATTGAAGGCTGTGTCTAGAGCTATATCAACATCATCTTGTCCACTTAACTTAGTTACCTCCCTTATGAAAAGTTGATTTTTTATCATTGACTGGTTGTTTATCTCTTCTACTTTATCAGAAAAATCATTGAGCCGTGAATAAAGCAATGACTGTGATGGGGGTTTAATATTAAGGCATGATAAAATAAATGTCAGGTCAGAAGGGCATGCTTTGGTCTTTACTGCTGACAGTGTCAAGCCATCATTAAGACTCGCATGTGCAGGGACTCTTGCATTCTTTCTGGACTTTGTGAACAGTTCTCGTACTTGACCTTGCACGGAACAATTTTTGCAACTGACCAATACACTAATGCAAAGGCCTTGCCTTCTATTAATTGATATGTTTGGTAATGGATTTTTACACCTAGAACACTTATTATGTAATTTCATGAAGGATGTCAGAGTGTCATTTAATTTACTTAGATTTATGACATTTATTTTTCATCTTTATCAGAGATGTGAGTGAAACACTCCTCAGTGAAATGTGATTTTTCTTCCTTTGCAGGTCGCAAACAGGAAGATACTGAGCCCATATTGTTACTGGTTGAGAATTTTGCTTCATTGTATGTGGTGAACATTGGTCTTTGAAATCTATTGGCTGAAGAAGACACTCCAGCATAATCTGTATTAGGTGAGTGAGCACAGGCATCAATATCAATAGAAAATTTTTCTAGACATTCATCCTTGAACCCCCTTTCCATGCCCTGTTAAAATGTTTGAATGTATTTTTCCTCCCTTCTCCCTTTTTGGGCCTTCCTATTCTCTTATTTTTCCAATTATCCATCTCTTATCAAGTGCCTCACACACCTATCACTGTCTGTATGGGAAAAACAACAAAAACGAGCCTCATTTGTGTTTTCAGTTGAAGAAATTCAATTAGCATGTAATAGATAATATTAGGATTTACGTCAATTGAAATGCATAAAAAATGATCCACAAATCTTGAAAACACCATTTTGTGAGGTGAAAACAACAAACTCTATCTCTTTACATATTGAAAATAGAGAGAAATGGTTTTTGTGCATTCAACTGCAAATGGTCTCCAGATTCACAAGCAGAAGACAGTTTCAAGGGGAGATCACTCTCTGTTCAAATTTAAGGTTCCGCTCCACAGTTTCGTACTTCTACACAGGGGAGAATTTTGAAATAAAAGGCCTATACTGAATCTGACCCCACATAAATTAGGTCTGTATTTTCAGTATTAGGTATTTGAAAGCATGAGACTACTTATTGGCAAGTAGACTTTAATGTTTTGGTCATTGGATGGATGCCTGATGCATAGTGTCATGACAGCATGGGATTTCTGTGAAACAGTGGCTCAGAAAATGAGGCCAACTTTTCAGACGTCATTTTTACATGGGATTGTTTACAGGTGTGTAGCCAAAAAATGAGACGGAAACATAGAATTTTTTTTTCTCTCTTGTAACTGGAGATGATGTGTTCCAGGCCTGGGTAGGTGTTGAAGCTGGGAAAATTCTGCTTTTGTGGCTGCCAAGTGCCTGAAAATGGCTGGTTTTGGCAATTTGTCATTCAAATTTTAGGGTCGGGGCTTCATGTTGTACTGGAAGTTATGCCACCCACAATTAAATGTATCTGTTTTATCTTATCAGGCTGTATTCACTAGGTTCAGCCAATTTAGAAAATGTATACATGTCAGGGGTAATGCAAATGAGTTTGGCTTCATTGGCAGTGGAATAGAACACATGGCACACCATTTTTGAAAATGCCTTGAAAACTGTGGAGCAGAACCTAATTGATACAGAAGAGGCCACTAAATTGGATATCTCTTAATTGAATATCCTTCAGGTACTCTGGGTTCCTACACCCATAAAACTGTCTGACATGATATGACCCTGGCTTTTGAAAGTGTTATAAAACCTCAATAAACAAATAATCAGAGGCTCAAGTGAGCCTAAAATGCACACCTGGATCAAGTTGTCTAGAAGGAAATAAAAATGGGTTAAAGGGAAAAATCAAAAAGAGAAATAAAGGCACTAGTGTAAAGGGATCAGAAAGATAAAGGCAAAACAAAGTGTTACCTTGTACATTTGTGTATTTTGCAATGACTATCACCAAAACACTGAAAAAGTGCTGTTTTCAAACGACTACCCCCCCCCCCCCCCCCCCCAAGCCTGGAAATAAGCAAATCTGTTGTTTGCAGAATGAGGTCCCCAGAGGGTGAATTTGCTAATCCTATCCCATACAGTGGGCTAGAATTCCCAATTCATCCTCTTAGTACCTCTATCTGTTTAGGCCTAAGACTTTGATTCAGACTGAGGTTCACAAAGGGGACATTTAGTAATGCTACCCTCCTGTGTATTACCAAATTCACCCACCGGGGACCTAATTCTGCAGATGATAGTCTGCTTATTTCCAGGCTCCCCGCCCCCACCCTCTGCCCTACAGGCACACATCCCATATTAGGCTTAAAATTATGCCAAAACATGACAAAAAAGCTTCCTTGTGAAAAGACCTCCTACCCTGGTTAGAAATTTTGGTTGAAACTGAATGAAATATTCAGAGGTCTTGAAAGCCATCAGTTGTGTGAAGAGATGGAGTGAAATGACAGGCAACAAGGATATAATTGAGACAGTTCATGTTTTTTAACAGATCAGGAATTTCTTGTGTGTTCTTACACATTCACTAACAGATGGAATCATTAATGAAAACAGAACATTTGTTCTGATTTGTTTGAAAGAAAGAATAGGAAGATCTTCATATTGCAATATTGCACTAAGTTATAATTTAGGTTCCATTGAGAGTCCAAATATGAACTCAGATACTTAAGTCAAACAAAATTGAATCTGCCCCCTATAATGATGGAAGTGTAATAGACATCAAACTATTATGACAAGTGGATATGAAGAAGATGACTTTAAGAAAATTGAAAAAAATTTTCCTCATACTGCACCAAGCGAAATTTTGACTTCCCTATAAGGAGTCCAAATATGAACAACTTTAATGTTGTATACCAAATATCACAAGATTCTGACTGGTGGATCTAAAGGTGAAAATTTTAAAAAAAATATTCCTCACACTGGACTAACTGAAAATTGGGGCCCTCATTGGCAACCCAAATGTAAATGTGATGACTTGATTCAAACAAACTTGAATCTGCTCCTTCTAAGGATGCTAAATGACAAATATGAAAAGTGGTGGATCTGAAGGAGATTTTTAAATAATTTTTCTCATATTGCACTTTTAAATAATTTTCCTCAAATTGCACCAAGTTAAAATTTAGGTTCTCATAAGGAGCCCAAATATGAACCCAGAGACTTGATTTGAACAAATTTGAATCTGGACCCTATGAGGATGCGGAAAACCAAATATCAAAAATATTCTGACTGGTAGCTCAAAACAATTAGATTTTTTTAAGAATTATCCCATACCTAACTGCAATTTTTCTGTTCTCATCGATTCTACTTTGGACAAGTTGGGAATCCCACAGGGGCGTGAAATTTTTTTTACCAGTTAATTGCATATAGGTTATGGAGTAAACTCTTGTTAACTGAATAAAAACTCTTCTAATCCATCAGAGAAATTCTCTAATTACCACTGAATTCCACCCATTTATAGATATTTTTCATCAATACATCCAATACAGGCATTTAGTCTATTATATCTTGTTTTGAGACAGCTCAATGAGCTCAGCCAAACAGGATGCAATCGATAAAATGCTCAACTTATTACTCGAAGTACATGAAAATGATGCAATTCCGGTTACATGTAATTGTATGTATACTCCTGTTAATGAATACTGTCCTTTAAACTGAATGCATAAAGGTAACTGTTAAAGCAGTGAAGTTGGCACTTCTATGCTCTCAGGGAATATTTTCACCAACAAAGTGGCTATTCAATCAACAGGGTTCCACTGCATCATAATTTCATATACCAGTCTTTTCCATAAAATAGTACGATAATTTTTTTGTTAACCCTTTACCTAACGTAACGGCCAAAACCGGCCAGCGCTATTCTCAGAAATCGCCAATTAATTTTCATTATTTTTTCCATTTTTTGTCTCAAAAACATAGGTTATGACCCCTCGTTGGAACGAGCTCATCGAGCTCGTTCCAACGGGGGGGGGGGGGGGGGGGTCATAACCTATTTTTTTGAGACAAAAAATGAAAAAAATTAGTTATTCAAGAATTATTTTTGCTAGTGTCGTCTGCTTTTCAGGTTAGGTAAAAAAGGGTTAAATACAACTACAAATTATCCATCTTCCATTCAAGAATCAAATACTGGACAAACATTCTTGCTGCTATTGCTGTTGTACATATTTTTAGAAAACCCATTTACCTCTATAACAAGTTTAATGTGAGCCTTCACTGCTGCAGCTTTCTTCGTCAGTTCATCTGCTTCTTTGTTCAATCTATCGGTCTTTTTCTTGATGAATTTCAAAGCCTCTTCATGAGTAAACTCAACAAAAAATCCAAATCCAACTGATACAAAAATTTTTGATGTGTCAGGTCTGAAAATTCAAACATACATATTTTTAAATGCTTCTGATACTTTTATAAATGTTACGATTTCAAAAGTAACTTGACAGAAAATGCAAACCTCAAATGATACAAAAGTTTTTGATGTGTCTGTCCTGAAAATTCAAACATACTCATGTAAGGATGTTTCTGATAATTTAGTAAAATGTGGCCATCTTAAATTCCCATATATGTTGCTATTGAAACCAAAATAATAAGAAATTATATTTTCTACCCAATAAACACAGATCCTCTCATCACAAAATGAAACAGAATTTCTTTGGAACTGACTTGTAATTGTACACATCTAAACTTCCAATCAATTTAAAATTTTATTCCTCTAGTATTCAATGTTCTAAATACATGATCTCATTCAACATACTATACTCAGTAATATATTAAGCATTTATTTATTTATTGGTGTTAGGCCTAAAAAAGGTAAAAGTTAAAAAATTTATAGTAATTTATATATTTTTTATACTTACCAATGACCCAGACATAGCTGGTGCTAACTCTTAAAATATAGGGCCAAACACAAATTTTGCCCCCCAATCCCCAAAATTTGCATCTAAAACTAAAGAAAACATGTCCTGAGAGGCCCTCCACACTTCGCCCCTACTGCGCATGCGCAGTGTCAAGGACGTTCCAAAATTGGCGCCATTTATCATTCTAATAACCAGTGCCTGGTAAGCGCTATGTACTCAGCGGGGAGGCAAGAGTTCCCAACTCCTGGGAGGGCCATCCCCGTCTGGGTCATTGGTAAGTATAAAAAATATATAAATTACTATAAATTTTTTAACATTTTTATACTGTACCAATGACCCAGACATAGCTGAATAGTAAAAAGGCTGGAGGGCCAAGGACATAGAGCAAAATGGAATACGCTCAATAAAATAAAATAGAGTCATCCCCTGTAGGGAAAAGAAGTAATAGGCCTTACATGTATCTTTCTTATTTATGATAAATTAGAAAGATACAACACCTTCCAAAAATTGAGCTTCATACATCCATGTACTCTATAAATATCCAATAATCCTTATACTAATAATTTTTAAAGTAAGCCAATAATAAAGTAAGTCTAGAGAATAGAGACTCTTATACTCCTAAAAGTGTGTGAGAATTGCATAATCATGTCCGTTGACATATGCAATATTCAAAAGCTATACTTTAAAAACTAAGACTTGAATGAATTTTATAAACTTAAACTTCTCACTAAACAACCATCCCAATAACAGCTCAGAATTACTAACTCCGGAGGAGGTATCCCCTTGTTTTCATAGTAAAAACAGGTGACCCAAGGGAACACCCTCCCCCCCCCCCCTTTTTCTTGCCCTGGGTCAAATAGCCCAGAGCGAAGAGGGCAGCCGAACGGAGACACTGCCGAAACAGACAGCCTACCTAGCTATAGTAGCAACTGTTAAGTGAATGACATTCTGAGCAGTAGATAATAGACCTAACAATAGAGGCCTCCAGAAATGGACTCGATATTTCTGAGATAAAATTCATGAATGGATGGCTGAGCGCAATGAGCAGCCTTCAAAAAATCTATAATAGCAACACTATTAATGTAAGCCCAAGAAGTAGAAGAACTCTTACTTCATGAGCCGAAATCTTAAGCACAACTGCTAAGCCAATGATATACCATAAGCAGTACGCTAGTTAATAGAATCCATTAACAATAAAATGGAGCGTAACGTCCTTCTACTAGACATCAAAGACAGAAGAAGCTTACGCCCTTGTAATAAACAGATATCTGTTTATAAATACATAAACTGTACCCGGAAAGAGTAAAGGCCTATGCCCATACGAAGACGGAAGGACCTTAAAATAATAGGTTCCGGATAATAGGAGCCTAACTCTTATGCAACAATCCAACCTAAATAGTAACGGAAGTATTAATTCCGAAACTATGAAAGTGAAAATCATCCATCGATAGTGCATGAAACTCACTGACTCTACAGTAAAAGAGAAACCAACAGAATTACTGTCTAAAAGGTCAGAATTTGAAAACTACTGTTTCCAGAGGCTCAAATGATTACTTAGCTAAATAAGAACCTGAAGTTAAAATCCGTATAGGAATTTAATCTAAAGATTCTAAGTCTATTTATCAAAAAGTTACTAACTGACTTAGATAAAGAGACAAAAGACTCAATTGTAAACTATCGTAGAGTGCATAGGTATGAGGTAACATAAACCTAAACAGGCTGCAGTAGATCTTGTGAAACAAGTATACTAAAAAATAGCAATGAGTAGTATGGAGGGATCAACCATATGAACATAATGATCCCTACACCACGACGGAAGAGCCTCCACTTTAGTCGCATAGAATAGCGAAGAAGAGGATCTCCTATAGTAAGAAATCGCGTCCAAAGCTCGTCCAGTACAGTGCTTACAATGCAATACGGACCACACAACATAATACATGAAGGTTGCGACCTTGCTGGTTGTGATAAAGATGACACGATTTACCCAGTGAAAAAAGATCCTCACATAGAGGAAGATTTCACGTTAAGATCCACAGTAGACAAGAGAGTAAATTACTCATGATCTCTGTGAAGATAGAGATGCTATCAACAGAAATGTATTGTGGATGTTTATCTTAGCAATACCTGCTAAAAACAACAGCGCCGGAGGATACGCGTATCCTATCATTCCGTCCTATAGATCAATAGAGCGTTAACAGTATTAGCTCAGAGATCTGGACAAGCCAACACATACGTCTGCAATTGATTAGCCAGCTGTGTCATAAATAAAACATCATTGGGCGCTCCCATAGATAGCAAATCTGATTGAATACTTGTTTGTTGAGAGTCCATTCTGACAGCAACAAGCGACCCGTAAGAGAACGGGAGTGCGATAAAACAATCAGACGACCCAGAATATGACGGACCAAAACTGAACTTGGTGTACTATAACCAACAGACGGATTCTTTCCATTAAATTGAATAACGGAAACGAAAGAGTGCCTCCCTGGTTCCGGAGATACGCCACTACTGTCGAATTAAAGGACAGGAATTTGGGCATGCGTTTCTGAATAATGTTCATGCAATGACATAAAGCAAGCCTAAAAAACATTATTCCGCGGAAGTTAACTGATAGCTAAAAGACTGCGGAACCCCAAGACCCTGGCACTTCGAATCCGTAGGGATCAGTATATATCCCAATCTGTTTGACTGGCAACCGTCATAACAGCCACACTCGGGTCCGGCAACTGCGGCGGCACTCTCTGAGTCAACCACCGAATGTTTGCCCCAGTCTGAATCTCTTGTAACACTAGATAGACAAGAGAATGTATAAATCAAGCAATTCATGGATTGCCGGAAAGTTGCCGTCGAAGAGAAGCTCCTCCGAGAACGAAGCGACTCTGAGAGAGTTCTTAACCTACTATCCACGCGTGGATGTAGCTAGGGCTGCATCACGTCTAACCAACTCCAATCAGCCACTGAAGGGCGGAGTTATACGTGAACAAACTACTGCCCTCAAAAGAAATTACATTGAGAATAATATCCCGTAAATCTTTTCTTGAAGACGTAATGATAACGCCTCAGTAAGGCGGATTACGTATAATAAAGCGTCTAAGTTAAGTCTACTATACATAATGTCGTTCCCAACATTGAAATTGGAAAAGACATAAACGGTGAAAAAGAATATATGCAGTCTTTAATCACACCGTCTAGACGCATATGAACTCTCGGTATGCCCTGCTCTGCCAAAATAAACTATATGTAAAAAAGATAAAATGGCAGAAATGAGCCACGCGGACAAGAAACTAAACTATCATGCTTAGTAGCAGGCTTGTATATATATATAATATATATAGCGTCGAAAAATAAAACACATGTTGTAATGACAATATTGGACTGCGTCGGTAAGTCAGGGACAAAGTCCCTGTACCGATCGAAAAATCCGAGTCCAATGACGCTATAAGTCTCTTATCCAAGATCGCAGCAATGAAGTCCGAAAAATAATCACTGGAAGAAATGCCAGAAGATATGAAAGGCATCTTCCGATACTACTAAAGGGAAAACTCGAAATCTTTCGAATCCCTTTCGCCATCCTGTCGGACCCTATAAAGCGTTCGGTCGTCCGTAGCTTGATGCAACCGCGGACCGCACCGACCCAGCGCCGTCGGATAATTCCTGATTCGACCGAGAAACCGTCAATTGCTGGGATGCTGCGAAACAACTGTGCTAACTCGGATAGCACGTCCGTCACTGAGGCTTGAGGAGCAGCGGTCTTACGATGCATTGCCGCAGGAAGCTCCGAGATCGTTACCCCGTGCATACTTCCAATATGCGAGCGAACGGAGTGTATAGGCCTCGTGTCCCTTGGCTACCGGGTGGCGCGCCCTATTCGCTGTGGAATCACTGAATGCCGAAACTGATCGGATACTCGAGGTCACGTAGCCAATGTGCGGTCGTGTGCCCTGCTGTGAGGATGAGGAAGCATTAAAGACAGTCTCTCGGACTGTCAATATAACGGAGCGTCCCGAGCAACGGACATATGCTCCGAATGTAAAATATCTGAACCACAACATGCGGTCCCCTATGTTGTTGGCTTCCTCCGATCTGTCCTCAATCTGCCGTCACTGGGTGAGTACTAAAGTAATTAAAGTGCTCGCATCACCCAAATCTCCTTCCTAGACCGCAACGGACGAACCCGGCAGCCGAACCATTCGATGAATGTACGCTACACCGGGTGAGCTAGCGAATGTCACTCCGTAAGCGATAGACATATTCCATGAGCACTTATTGCCGCTAACTCTTCATTAACTATGACGACAGAGGCACACTTTTGAAAGACATCTCCATAACTCTTCGAACAAGAAACCAGAAATGCTTGGATAGCAAGCATAAAATAATAATATATAGCGTCGTTCAATAATTCGAAAGTTTGTGTGACATTATTGGACTATGTCGGAACTGAGGGACGATGTCCCTGAACCGAACCAAAAATTTCTAAGTCCACCGACGCTATCAGTTTCTTATCCGGCATCGCAGCATATGTTGTTCCGAAAGGGAAAGCTTGAAATCCACCGAATCCCTTTCGGTATCCCGTCGGACCGGATGAAACTTTCGGACGTCCGTACCCGCTTCCGCGGAGCGTCCCAACCCAGCATCGTCGGATAAAATATATGCGACAGATTCAGTTGATGCTGGGATGCTGCGATAAACTGTGCTATTAAGGAAAGCACGTCCGTTCCCGAGGCCTGTGCAGTAGCGGACTTACGATGCATTGCCGCTGGAAGCTCCGTGTACGTTGACTCCCGCATACTTCCTATGCGAACGTCCGGAGTCTGCAGGCCTCGAGTCCCCGGCTACCGACCCAGCGCTGTCGGATAATTCTCGATCCGACACCGTTTCTGTCGGCTGCTGGGATGCTGCGATAAGCTGTGCTATGTGCACAAGAATGTCCGGCGTCGAGACCTGCGGAGGCGCAGTCTATCGCTGCTTTGCCGAGGGCAGCTCCGCATCAGATGGCTCCCGCATACTTTTCCTATGCGAACGTCCGGAGTCCATCGGTCTCGAATCCCTGGCTGCCGGATGGTGTGACCTGGTCGCCGAAGAATCCTTGATCGGCGAAGCTGGTAATATATCGGCGGTCACGCAGCCAAGGTGCGGTCGTGTGCGCTGACGAGAAGAGGAAGCCTTAGCAGTCTCAGCGGACTGCCTATACAACGGAGCGTCCCGAGCGACGGACGTATGCTCCGCTAACGACACATTTGTACCACAACATCTGGGGCCAGATGTTGTTGAACGAGAGAGGGGCCTCTCTCGCTTGCCGTCCGGATGGACCGGAACAAGCTATTAACCGGACTAAAAGGCTTCCTCCGTTCTCCCTCCGATCCGCCGTCACTGGGTGTGCATTAAGTTAATTTTATAGTGCTCGCATCACCCCAAAATTCCTTCTAGACCGCAACGGACGAACCCGGCTGCCGAACCATTCGGTGAATGGACGCTACACCGGGCGAGCTAGCGGACGTCAAAGGCCGTTGAACCTACTAGGGTCCTCTTAGGCAATTGGCATATTACATGAGCACTTTTCCGCTAGCCCTTCATTAATTGTGACGACGGAGGCACACTGTTGGAAGACATCACAGATACATCACCCTAATCTTGATCGTCTGAAATAGAAATTGATAAAGTAGAGTGACCCTGCGGGGAAAGGACCGGAGTGTCCAAATCCCCAACAACATACCGTGACATACGCTTCCCATATTGTCATCGAAATCATACGATACAGAACCGGAGTTAATGCGAGTACACTGACCACATATAGAATGATAATAAGGTCAGAGGAAGACTTCCTCTTAAAACAATTGATCAATATCCTTTCAATGTGAAAAGAAAACAAGTCCTGGTACTCGCACTAACCCCTGGCAATCAAAATACATAATAATAATATGATCCATTAATATAGAAAAAATAATTGAAATCAAAATATTTTGAAAAAATATTTTTTCAGAACAGCCCAAGTTTCTGAAAAGTAACGTTGAGCCCCAATGGATCCCAAGCCTAAGTGTGGACAAAAATTTTAAAAATATTTTAAACAATTTATTCAACACTTACGAACAATAATAATGTATCTAGTTATGATTGAAATAACATAAAGATATTATTATTTAGAAATCCCCCCCTCACACAGAGGGCTGTTGTAAATGTAAACAATGAGTGTAAAAACACTAAAATAAGACTCCAGGCACCCAGGCCCAAAATCAGTTACCAAAAATACACCATCTGATGCAAAACAGAGACTTCCAGGGAAGAAACTGCAGAACATCAGATGGTAGATGCAGAACACAATGCCTAACCACCCGTAGGTGAAGACGTAAACATGGGGAAAAAACAGAATTCATTCTGTTATTCAGCTAAACTCCCAAGAAATTTTAGTAATAATAATTACAGAAATTATGCCAAAAGCATGGGAGAATAGCAAGGGGGAACTTAAAGGACAGGGAGAGAGGAAAAACACTTGAAAAAACAGTGTAACTAAATAATCAGAATGACAACAAAATGGCTGCTGCCTTGAAAATAGGTAACTTAACATAATTTCATTAAAAAATTTTAAGTTACAGCCCTGATAATATTCTGTCACACATTCTTTTCCTCTCCTCCTTTTCTATCCTCCTTAGAATCACCATTTCACTAATATTTATGTGTCTGGCATCATTTAAACTGAGATTTAAAAGCACAAAGATCAGTCAGATGTTAACTGATGAAGGGCCAAACTTAGAATGATAAATGGCGCCAATTTCGGAACGTCCTTGACACTGCGCATGCGCAGTAGGGGCGAAGTGTGGAGGGCCTCTCAGGACATGTTTTCTTTAGTTTTAGATGCAAATTTTGGGGATTGGGGGGCAAAATTTGTGTTTGGCCCTATATTTTAAGAGTTAGCACCAGCTATGTCTGGGTCATTGGTACAGTATAAAAATATATGTTTCTCAAGCCCTCACACAATGTCCTTTGGCTACCACATGCTCCCTTTTTATAACCAATGCAAACTTAAAATGAAAGTGTCAATGACACTGCAAATTAACTTGACTGTATGTAGTGTTTGATGAAAAGGACAATGTTCAATGTTTATGAAAGGATTATGAAATAAGACAAGAATTGTGAAAAGTGAGAATTTATTAAGTTCTGTACCTACATGCTATGTTTTCAATAAGAATAATCTGAGGTGTAGACTGTACAAAAGAAATGAGGCTTGGGTTGATGTGGCCCTCACAGTTAACGTATGTCAACCAAAGTTAAGAAGTTACAGTAAAATCATTCCAAAACAAGTCATCCTATCAAGTTACAATAAAATCCCTTCATAAATATGACTTGTAGACTTTGCTAAAGAAATCTAGGAACATCTAGCAGTCAGAGTTGACTTATCGTGACCAAAATAGGATAGTCTCATCTAGATATCATACCGAGTTATCCTACCAAGTCACAATGAAATCCCTTACTAAAAACAACCTGCAGACAGTGCTAAAGGAATCTAGGTCACGTGCCCAAGCAGTGGTAATGTCTGACCGACTGTGACCAGAATAGGAGAGTCTCATCTAGACATCCTAGCAAGTTATCCTACCATGTTACAATGAAATTGCTTCATAAATATGAACTGTAGACTGTGCTAAAAATCTAGGTCATGTGCCTGTGTGGCCATCAAGGTTGTCTGATCATTGCCAAAATAGGACGTTCTCATCTAGACATTACACCAAGTCATCCTACCAATTTACAATGAAATCTCTTCATAAATTCAACCTGTAGACTGTGCTAAAGAAATCTACGTAACATGCCCCTGAACCCAACCAATATAGAGCATTCTTGTCTAGACATTATACAGAGTCATGCTATCAAGTTACAATGAAATCCTTTCATAAATTCGACCTGTAGACTGTGCTAAAAATTTCAGAGTTTCAGGTCTGCACAGCTGTCACAGTTGACCGATCATGACCAAAATAGGGTGTTCTCATCTAGACATGACCTGAAACCTGTGTATGCAATTTCATGATAATCGGATAAGAACTACGGGGTATAGCCTGTGCTAAAGAACATGTGAACAGACTTACACACACATGATGGCAATAGCTTATCTTGACTTTGTCAAGTTAAGTTAAAAATAAAAATTAAATGGTTTATGTCTGATATTTCACACAAGTTAATAAAACTGATAAATTTGTCCCTTGAGTACAACAAGCCTTTGCACTCAAAGGACGAAATACATGACCACCCATGCTATTATGTAGATTATGAGGCCTAAAACATAAAACAAACCAGGAACATGAACTTTTGATGGCAAAGAAATAATTAGAAAAATAAAATAAACAAGAGGCCCCAAGGGGCCTGAGAGAGCTCACCTTACACTGACAACTATCAACCCAGGGTCCTGATTTGAACAAACTTGCATCTGCCCCATTAAGAAAACCATATACCAGATATCAAAACATTCTGACTGATGGATCTGAAAAAAAAAGATTTAAAAAAAAAATTCCTCATACTGAACTAAGTTATAATTCAGGCTCCCACATGGAGCTGGAATATGAACCCAGGGACTTGGCTTGAACGAACTTGAATCTCACCTCCCTAAGGATGCTGAAGACCAAATATCAAAAAATTCTGACTACTGGATCTGAAGAAGAAGATTTTTAAAGAATATTCCTCATACTGCACTAATTTAAACATTTGGGCTCCCATAGAGAGCCCAAATATGGACCCAGGGATTTGTTTTCAACAAACATGTGAAACAATCTTCCAAAGATGTTATATGTGAAATTCGAAAGCTTTTGGAGCAGTTATTTGGGAGAAGAAGAGTCTTAAATATTTTCCCCATTACCCAGTGTTAAAAAGTTAAAAAATTTATAGTAATTTAGAAATTTTTTATACTTACCAATGACCCAGACTTAGCTGGTGCTAACTCTTAAATTCTAGAGCCAAACACAAATTTTGCCCCCACAATCCCCAAAATTTGCATCAAAATCCAAAAATTAGATGTCCTATGTGGTCCTCCATTCTCTTATCCACTGCGCATGCACAGTGTCAAGGAAGCCTGAAATTGGAGCCAAATCCTCATTCTTACAACCAGTGCCTGATAAGCATTATGTAATCAGCGGGGAGGTATGAGTTTCCAACTCATGGGAGGGCCATCCCCATCAGAGTCATTGGTAAGTATAAAAAATATATAAATTACTATAAATTTTTTAACATTTTTATACTGTACCAATGACCCAGATTTAGCTAAATAGAAAAAGGCTGGAGGGCCTAGGACATAAAGGAAAATCTAATAAGCTCAATTACATGTAAACAGAATTATCCCCTCAAGGAGAAAGGGAGAACAGGCTTTACATGTATCTTTCTTGTTTATAGCAAAAAAGAAAGACACAATACCATTCCGTAACTGAGCATAATAACATCAATGATCTCTATTAACATCCAGTATAACCCATTATCCCTTTACCTAACGAATCGGCCGCATCCGCCTGCGTAATATGCAAATTCAGCAGTTGAAAAAATATTATTTTTCAAAAAATTTCAACAAAACCATATCATGTGACCCCTTGTTGGAACAAGCTCGTCGAGCTCGTTCCAACGAGGGGTCACATGATATGGTTTTGTTGAAATTTTTTGAAAAATTTGAAAAAATGATATTTAAAATAATAAATTTTGATATCGTCTGCGTTGGGTAAAGGATTATACTAATTTATTAAAGGAAAGCCAATAAATAAAGATAGTCCAGATAATGAGACTCTTTATACTCTGGGTCAAATACCCCAGAACGAAGAGGGCAGCAGGATAGAGACACTGCCGGAACAGAAAGCCTGCGTAACTATAGTTGCAACTGTTTAGTGGATGATATTCTGAGCAACAGACAACGGACCTAAACAATGCAGGTCACCAGAAATGGACTCAATATTTCTAAGATAAAACTTTGTGAACGTGGAAGGCTGAGACCAATATGCAGCCTTCATCAAATCGGTAATAGCAACACTATTAGCATAAGCCCAAGATGTAGACAGCACTCTTACTTCATGTGCCGAAATCTTAAGCACAGACTGCTGAGATGAAGATAATTTTTCGTAAGCAGTACGGATAGTTAATTGAATCCACCTTGCAATAGAATGGACCGTAATGTCCTTTCTGTTAGGCAGCAAAGACAGAAAGAAATGCTTACATCCCTTTCTGATAAACTCAGATCTACGTTTGTAAATACGCATAGCTCTGACTGGACAAAGCAAAGGCCTATGACCGTCTGAAGATGGAAGAGCCTTAATAACAATAGGTTCAGGGTACTTATTAGGAGCCTGATTCTTAGCCAAAAATCCAACATTAGTAGTCAATGTAATAGTATTACCAACACTACAATAGTAAGAATCATCTACAGATAGTGCATGAAGCTCACTAACTCTTCTAGCAGAAGAGAAGGCTAAGAGAAAAGCTGTCTTATAAGATAAGTATTTGAAATCCACAGTATCAAGAGGTTCAAATGGCACTTCTTTTAGCTTCAAAAGAACCAAAGCTAAATTCCACTTAGGAATTAACCTAAGGGTTCTAGGTCTATTTATCGAAAAGTTTTTCACTAAATTAGATAAAGAGACATTAGATCCAATCTGTAAGCTATCATGATGAGCATAGGTATCCGATAGCATAGACATATAACCCTTAATAGTTATTGGCTGCAGTTTGATCTCGTCAAACAGGTAGACCAGAAAATTAGCAATGTCTGAAATGGAGGGATCAGAAAAATCAACAGAATGATCCCTACACCATCGAGAGAAAACCTTCCACTTGGCAGCATAATTTAGCGAAGAGGAGGTCCTCCTACAGTTAGAAATTGCGTCCACTGCTCGTCCTGTAAAATGCTTGCCATGCAAGAAGGACCGCACAACGGAAACACATGAAGGTTGAGACCTTGCGGGTTGTGATGCAGTGTGCATGATTTCCCCTGCGAAAGAAGGTCCTCCCGTGGAGGAAGCTTCCGCGGAATGTCCCACAATAGACACCGGAGTAGATTTATCCATGGTCTCTGGGGTGACAGAGATGCTACCAACAGAATCTTGCAGTGAGATTGCTTGATTTTTAGCAATATCTGTTGAATCAACGGAGCTGGAGGATACGTGTATCCTATCATTCCGTCCCAGGAGATCGAGAGGGCGTCTACTGCAAATGCTCGAGGATCTGGGCATGGCGACACATACGTCTGCAACTGATTGTTGAGATGCGTCACAAATAAGTCTATCATAGGACGATCCCATTGGTAGCAAATCTGATTGAATATTCGTTTGTTGAGAGACCATTCTGACGGCAACATATGACCTTTCCGAGAAAGGGAGTCCGCTAGAACGTTCAGACGACCCGGAATATGACGGACCGATAGAAGAACTTGATGCTCTAGGACAAACAGAAGGATTCTTTCCGTTAGATTGAACAATGGAATGGAATGAGTGCCTCCCTGGTTCCGAATATACGCTACTACTGTCGAATTGTCGGACAGAATTTGAACATGCGAATTCTGAATAATGTTCATCCACTGACGTAGCACAAGCCAAATTGACATCATCTCTTTGAGGTTTACGTGCTTGTTTAGGAACTGAGGATCCCAATGACCCTGGCACCTCGAATCTGTTGGGCTCAAAGTTGCTGCCCAACCTGTTTGACTCGCATCAATTATTATCGTAAAAATCTGATCCGGAAGTTGCAGTGGTACTCCCTGAGCTAACCACTGAATATCTGCCCAAGTCTGAATCTCTTGTTTCACTTGATTCGACAAGACGATGTTCGTTTTGAGTGAATGAGTCTTCACACTCCAATTCTGAGTAAAAAATATCTGGAGTGGACGAGTGCGTAGCCGCCCTATCGGAATAAGATCCACAGTGGCTCTGCACAAACCTGTCAGTCTCATGAATTCTCTCGCTGTTACTACATCTGAGTGAAGACAAAAGTGAGCATAACAACTGACTAATTTCGCTCTGGTTAACGGCTAACGAACGAGATTGTTGTGCGTCTTGAAGCTCATTCCCAGGTGGGTGAATGACTTGGAGGGCACTAAATCCGACTTCTCGTTTACTATGAAACCGAGACGTCGGAGCAATTGAAGCAGACTCTGAACATCGTTCTGAAGCGTTAACCTGTTGCCGTACCTTTGAAGAATGTCGTCCAAGTAGACCGACGTTACCACAGACGAATGAGCCTGGAAATGAGTCATTACCGAGTTCATTATTCGAGTGAAGGCCCAGGGCGCTAGATTCAGACTGAAGCACATTGCTCGAAACTGATAAACGACTCCTAGGACAGCGAAGTGAAGATACTTTCTGAACGCCGGATGTACCATGACGTGAAAATATGCATCCTTGAGATCTATGCTCGCAGCATAATCGTTCACTCGAATGCTCGCTCTGACCGATCGGATGGTCTCCATATAAAATTTCAGAGCCACGATCAGCTTGTTTATCCAGCTCAGATCTATAACTGGACGAAACGAGCCGTCTGGTTTTGGAACCAGGAATAGGTGACTGTAGAAACCTGGAGATTCCTGGTTTTCTACAACCTCTATAGCGTTCTTGTCCAGAAGAGATTGAACTTCTGATAGAAGCGAATCCCTCTTCTGAGCGTTTGATGGAAGCTGAGTCCAGCGTGGACTTCGAGTTAATGGAGGTTTTTCCTTGAAGGACAGTTTTAGACTTTCGGAAATAACCCCTTGTACCCATGGGTCGTCCACAATTGACAACCAATTGGTTAAGAATCTTGACAGCCTTCCGCGAACTGGAACGCAATAGAGGTTTAGACCATCACCTCCTGCCTCTGCGAGGCTTGCGGGAGGAGAAACCATGTCCTCCACGACCAGTCGACCTAGGGGTGTCTGACCGGTTATCTCAGCCAGCATTACGACCCTTACCTGAGTCGCTACTCTGACGGTCTCTAGAGTAAGACGTAGCGGCTTTCTTAGATCCTCTATAGGAACTTCCCTTGGACGTATTCGCTCCCGAAGTGCCTGCCTTACTCCTCTCTGCTGAGTTCAACTTTTTCGAAGCGGATTTGAAAAGCAGAGAATCCGAAGCTTTCTTAGTAATCTGATCATAGATTATAGAAAGCTTTCCATCGAAGAGAAGCTCTCCGGAGACAGGAGCAACTTGAAGAGAGTTTTTTACCTTACTAGCCACTCTTGTGGATGCAGCCAGGGCAGCATCACATCTGACTAACTCCAGATTTGCCACTGAAAGGGCGAAAGTTATACGTAGAATATGCTATGGTCCTCGAAAGAACTCTTAAGGAAGTTTGAACATCTTGGAATTCTTTCCCCTCGAGATGTAATGATAACAATCTGGTAAGGTGATCTGCGTAAGATAATGCATCTAAACTGATTCTGTTAGACGAGATTGTCATCTCCAGCGTACTGGAGTGAATCGATATGGATGCCGGCAATGACAACTCCAAGTCTTCTGCCTGGTCATCCAAACGCAGAGGATCTCTTGGCACGCCCTGTCCTGCCATTTCAAATTTATTTCTATTATTGATGAAAGGCAGCTGTATAGCGTGAGGCGATAAGAAACCTGATTTGCCAGTCTTAGAGGCTAGCTTGAATGTAGTGTCATTCAGAAGTTCAAATGTCCGCGTGACATTACTGGACTGGGTCGGAAACTCAGGCGCAATGTCCCTATTCCGTCCGAAAAAGTCTGTGTCCAGTCACGCTATCAGTCTCTTATCAGGTAATGCAGCATTTTGGTCCGGAGGAACAACCTCTGGAAGGTGTTGCCGGATGAAATCTACGGCCACCTTAGGTTGTTCGGAAAGGGAAAATTCCAGCTCCGCTGATTCCCTTTCACCATCCAACTGGACCACATGATATTCTTCCTCAGACAGTTCCTGTTCTGAAAAAGTTTCTGATGGCTGCCGGGATGCTGCAATGAGCTGAGCTATCTGTGATAGCAAGTCTGTCATGGAGGCCTGAGGAGCCGCGGTCTTACGTGATTTAGCCGCTGGAAGCTCCTGGGACGTTAATTCCTGCATACTTCTTTTATGCAAACGTCCTGTCTGGCAAGGCCTCGTGTCCTTGGCTACCGGATGGCGTGACCTGATCGACGTGGAATCCATGGTCGGCGAAGCAGGCTGGATATCTGCGGTCACGTAGCCAAGTTGCGGTCGTGTGTGCTGCCGTGAGGATGAGGAAGCCAATAGACTAGCCACACTGGACTGTCTATATGACGGAGCGTCCCAAGCAGGAGGAGTGGACGTATGCTCCGAATGATGAACGTTACGTACAACATCTGGGCCCAGATGTTGTTGTAAGAGAGAGGGGCCTCTCTCGCTTGTGGTCCGAGCAGACCTGGACGAGCTAGGTACCGGAATGACTGACTTCCTACTTTCCATCCTCCGATCCGTCATCGCCAGGCGTGCACAATCCATGTTGACAGTGCTCGCAACACCCGATCTCCTTTCCTGGACCGTAACAGACGAAACCGGTGTCACAACCATTTTGTGAATGATTGCTCCACCAGGCGAGCTAGTGGGCGACAATGCCGTTGATCCTACTAGGGACCTCTTAGGCATTTGCCGAATTTCATTGAGCCCTTTAGCCGCTAGCTCTTCATTTGACTGTGACGATGGAGGCACACTTCTTGAAGACATCGCGGAAATGTCACCCTGTTCTTGTTCCTCTGAAAGAGACTGAAAAACTAGAGTGACCCCTGTGGCGAGAGAGTCGGCATGGACCTCTCACCACTAACAATATACCGTGACACAGGTCTCCAATGTTTGTCTACTGACTACAAGAAATACACTGCACATGAGAATCAGAGGAAGACTCCCTCGAATTACAATTGGAACAATATTCTTTCATTTTGAAAAAATTTTAACAGTCATCGTACTCGCACTCGTCCTTGAAAATAAGATACATGATAATAAAATAATCCATTACAAACATTTAAAAAAATAATTCAAAAGAAAAAATTTTCGAAAAAATTTCAAGATGAGCCCAAGTTCCCAATGGGAACGATGAGCCCAAATGGATCCCAAAAACACCTAAGTGTGGATAAAAATTTTAAAACTTGTCTAAAGGAACCGTTTTCAACGTAAACAAAAGTGAATAAAAACTGGAAACAAGACTCCAGGCACTGAAAATATGGCCCGAAATCAGTAACCAATTTCAACACTATCCGATGTAAAACAGAGGCTTCCTGAGAAGAAACTGCAGTACATCATATGGTAGATGCATGACCGAAATGCCTAACCACCCTAGGGTGAGGATGTAACCATGGGAAAAAACAGAATAAACATTCTGTTACCAAGCCAAAACTCCTAAGAAATTTCAGTAAAAATAATTACAAAAAATATAGAACTTTAGTGAGCACGCTCACATACCCCACGCGCCCCAATATTTCAGGCTCGGAAATCTGTAATTTTTAGGAAAATGACCCGGAAATCTGTTACTTGTATTTTTCAGAGTCCAGGGCCCGTAATTTCCACAAAAATCAGCCGAGCAGAACGAAACGCAAACTTGATCTGAAAGTCATTGTGGTAGACTCACATACCAAAATGGCCATAATTTTGATAATATCTGAAAGCGTGTAGAAAAAAAGTCCGGAAAACTGTAATTTTGATGAACTTTTCAAAGTCGAAGGGCCGTAATTTCGGTAAAAATCAGTGGAGCAGAACAAAATGCAAACTTGATCTGTAGGCCACCATGTTAGACAAACATACCAAAAATCAAATCAATATCTGGAAGCATGTAGAGAAAAAGCCCAGAAAACTGTAATTTTGATGAACTTTTCAAAGTCTATGGGGCCGTAATTTTGGTAAAAATCAATGGAGTGGAACAAAACCCAAACTTGTTCTGTAGGCCACCATGTTAGACTAACATACCAATGAAAGTGTCAATGACACTGTAGCTCAACTTGACAAACTTGAACTTGGTAAGTTATAAATGAAATGGCAAAATTGAAGATCATTGGTACCAATGTCATTTTTTTTGCCAGTGGCAACATTTTTTGACAGAAACCGAAGAAAATCGATAGCTCCCAACTAGAGGCCTCCCCAAACAAGCATGCCAGGTTTCAAAGCAATCCGATCATAAAAGCGCCCTGTAGGGTGTATAAAAGGGAAATATTGTGGTCTGACTAAACTAAGTTCTAAGAATGTTGGCTGCGGCAACATTTTTTGATGGAAATTGAAGAAAATCGATAGCTCCCATCTAGAGGTCACCCCAAACAAGCATGAAAGGATTCAAAGCAATCCGATCATAAATGTGCCCTATAGGGTGCGCCAAAGGAAAATACTGAGGTCTGACTAAACTAAGTTCTACGAACGTTGGCCGTGGCAACACTTTTTGCCGGAAATTGAAGAAAATCGATAGCTCCCATCTAGAGGTCACCCTAAATAAGCATACCAGGTTTCAAAGCAATCAAATCATAAATGTGCCCTGTAGGGTGAGCCAAAGGGAAATATTGTGGTTTGACTAAACTAAGTTTTAAGAACGTTGGCCGTGGCAACATTTTTTGACGGAAATTGAAGAAAATCGATAGCTCCCATCTAGAGGTCACCCCAAACAAGCATACCAGGTTTCAAAGCAATCCGATCATAAATGTACCCTGTAGGGTGTGCCAAAGGGAAATATTGAGTCTTCTGACTAAACTAAGTTCTAAGAACGTTGGCCGCGGCAACATTTTTTGACAGAAATTGAAGAAAATCGATAGCACCCATCTAGAGGTCTCCCCAAACAAGCATACCAGGTTTCAAAGCAATCTGATCATAAATGTGCCCTGTAGGGTGTGCCAAAGGGAAATATTGAGGTCTGACTAAACTAAGTTCTACGAACGTTGGCCGTGGCAACATTTTTTGCCGGAAATTGAAGAAAATCGATAGCTCCCATCTAAAGGTCACCCTAAATAAGCATACCAGGTTTCAAAGCAATCAAATCATAAATGTGACCTGTAGGGTGTGCCAAAGGGAAATATTGTGGTTTGACTAAACTAAGTTCTAAGAACGTTGGCCGCGGCAACATTTTTTAACGGAAATTGAAGAAAAAATCGATAGCTCCCATCTAGAGGTCACCCCAAACAAGCATGCCAAGTTTCAAAGTAATCTGATCATAAATGCGACCTGTGAGGTGTGCCAAAGGAAATTGTGGACGTACGTACTAACATACTAATGTACTAACGTACGTACGTACGTACATACGTACGTACGCCGACGGACGAGAAGTGATGGCAATAGCTCAGCTTGACTTTGTCAAGTTGAGCTAAAAATCAGCTCAATATCTGGAAGTGTGTAGAAAAAAAGTCTGGAAAACTGTAATTTTGATGAATTTTTCAGAGTCCAAGGGCCGTAATTTGGGTAAAAATCAGTGGAGCGGAACAAAATGCAAACTTGATCTGTAGGCCACCATGTCAGACTAACATACCAAAAATCAGCTCAATATCTGGAAGCGAGTAGAAAAAAAGTCCGGGAAACTGTAATTTTGATGCATTTTTCATAGTCCAAGGGCCGTAATTTTGGTAAAAATCAGTGGAGCGGAACAAAAGGCAAACTTGTTCTGTAGGCCACCATGTTAGACTAACATACCAAAAATCAGCTAAATATCTGGAAGTGTGTAGGAAAAATGTCCGCAAAACTGTAATTTTGATGAACTTTTCAAAGTTCGAGGGCCGTAATTTCGGTAAAAATCAGTGGAGCGGAACAAAATGCAAACTTGATCTGTAGGCCACCATGTCAGACAAAGATACCAAAAATCAGCTCAATATCTGGAAGCGTGTAGAAAAAAAGTCCGGAAAACTTTAATTTTTATGAATTTTTCAGAGTCCAAGGGCTATAATTTGGGTAAAAATCAGTGGAGCGGAACAAAATGCAAACTTGATCTGTAGGCCACCATGTTAGACTCACATTCCAAAAATCAGCTCAAAATCTGGAAGCGTGTAGAAAAAAAGTCCGGAAAACAAGTAGGACTGACTGATGGACTGACAGACTGACGGACTGACCAGTCAAAAACATTATACCCCCGCAATTTCGATGCGTGGGGTATAATTATGCCAAAAGCATGGGAGAATAGCAAGGGGGTATTAAGGAAAGGGAGAGAGGAAACACTGAGCAAACAATGGAAATTTCATAGCAAGAATGAAAATATCAGGCCCATGCCCCAAAATTAGGGAACATGAAATAATTTTGCATAAAAATTATAAGTTACAGCCCTGAACACATCCTTCCACTGTTCCTTCCTCTCATCCTTTTATTTCATCCTTAGATCCACCATTTCTCTCATGATTATGTGTCTGGCATCATTTAAACTGAGATTATAAGCACAGATATCAGTGAGATGTTACTTATTGAAGGGCCAAACAAAGAATGAGGATTTGGCTCCAATTTCGGACTTCCTTGACACTGCGCATGTGCAGTGGATAAAAGTATGGAGGACCACATAGGACATCTAATTTTTGGATTTTGAAACAAATTTTGGGGATGGGGGGGGGGGGGGGGGGGGCAAAATTTGTGTTTGGCCCTAGAATTTAAGTCTGGGTCATTGGTACAGTATAAAAAATATGCTGACTCACCATTTTTTCAAAGTCCCAAAAAAGTACCCTACGATAAAACCGATAGCAATTTTTTGGGGCCAATCCTTTATGTTGGTACTAAGGAAGCTTCACACCAAATAAGAATTCAGAGTGCCGTGTAGTTTAGGAGATATAGGCGTTTGAAATTTTTTCTATTTTTAGTTCCTGTGGTTGCCACAGGGCATTTTAAAAAAAAAAATCAAGTACTTATGACCCATTAATACTTCATATCAAATTTGGTTCAAATCGGCCTCTCGGTTTTGAAAATAGAAATTCTGAGTGGGGCAAAAATTCTTGTCCCTCCCGTAACGATGACAAATATTGCCCCTCGAACTTCTCTTGAACAAACTTGAGTCTACTTCTCAAAAGGAAGCTATATACCAAATATCAAGTCTCTGTTACAGCTGGTTCATGAGAAAAGGATTTTTTAAATGAAAGTGTCAATGACACTGTAGCTTAACTTGTCTGTGTGTTGTGTTTGATGAAAAGGATAATCTTCAATGTTTATGAAAGGTTATGAAATAAGACAAGAATTGTGATAATTGGGAATATGTTAATTTCTGTTCCATGTATGCTAAATTTTCAATAAAAATAATATGAGGTGTAGACTGTACTAAAGAAATGAGGGGTGGGTTAATGTGGCCCTCACAGTTATTGGATGTGGCCCTCACAGTTAATGTATGTCAACCAAAGTTACCAAGTTACAGTGAAATTCTTCCAGAACGAGTCTTTCATGTTACAATAAAATCCCTTCACAAATACGGCCTGTAGACTGTGCTAAAGGTTTTGGGGCTTCAGGCCTGTGTAGCCATCATGGTTGACTGATCGCAACCAAAAGGGGACATCCTCATCTAGATATTATACTGAGTCATCCTACGAAGTTACAATGAAATCCTTTCATAAATATGACCTGTAGTCTGTGCTAAAGTTTTTCAGCATTTTGGCCTCACCCCCTCGTCAATATGAGCACAAACCCAATTTGAAGAAAAAACCAAATGCCCCTATATAACCACTACTCATGTGAAATTTCATTAAAATGTGGCCATTGGTTTGGGAGAAAATGATCCAAACACCACCTTGACGAACAATGAATGAAAAGTGATCAGAATAGCTCACCCTGACTTTCAGTCAGGTGAGCTAAAAACTGAACATCCACATGCAATTTTACAAAAAATGGCTGAGAAACAAAAGTCAGGGTGAGCTAAAAACTGAACATCCACATGCAATTTTACAAAAAATGGCTGAGAAACAAAAAATCTACTTTGTGTGGCCTTAAGGTCACATATATCTGCACAATGGCTAATTGTGACCACAATGTGGAGAGAAAGTCAAGTTGAGTCAATCGTTATACCCATGTTGTCTATTTTAGAGGACTTTCTCCCCAAACACTGGTGACTGGATTCCATTTTACCAGTAAAACAGAGCTTGTTTACTGCGCAAGTACTGCTTTACTTCCCATAGTTAGTACGTGGACATTTTAAAGGCAAGTATAAGCTGGAAACTGTAAAATGTATTTTTTCACGAAGTCAAAGGAAACAAGAGCTATTGCTGAAGGCAATTATAGCCCAACTGCAGTGCTGGACTGATGAAGCATAAATGAACAAGTAACAAAAAAAAAAAAAGAAGAATATTCTCAGACGGACTCACACACGGATGGACGCATGGATGCATGGACACACGGATGCACAGATGGATGCATGTAATCCAGTATACCCCCCCCCCCCCCCCATTTTCTTTGAAAGAGGGGGTATAATAATCTGACAAGACCGAAAATGAAAAAATTTAAAGTAATTTGTATTTTTTTTATACTTACCAATGGCCCAGACAAGCTGGTGTAAACTAACTGTTATTAAGGGCCAAACACAAATTTTGAACCCCCAATCCCCAAAATTTGCTTGCAAAACCGAAAATTAAAGTCCTATCTGGTCCTCCATACTTTTACCCTCCATGCATGCACAGCCATCAGGAAATGACCGAAACTGGCGCCAACATCATTCTTTGTAGATGAGCTTACTACATAATAACTCAGCGGGGAGGTATGAGTGCCCACTCATGGGAGGGCCATCCCATCTGTGCCATTGGTAAGTATAACAAGAGGCCCCACGTGGCCTTAATCGCTCACCTGACAAAGTGACTCTAAGAAGTATTTTAGGTCACCTTCACCATGTCATGCCTCATCAACATTAACTGGTTGAGTGATAGATTTTGTTTGAAGTTCAACATTTGTTACCTAAAATTAGTTTTATTTAAAATCATTGGTGTGTGGCCAATCTCCAATGATTTTTAATAAAGCAAATTTATCTCTGCAGACAAACTGGTTTAGCATGAAGCACAAACAAGGAATGTGAAGAGATAGCCTTGGACATCTCTCCCCAACTGTGGATATCTTCCATGTGCTACATGTATATATTTGCATGCAAGAAAACAAAAATTTTCACAAATTTTATTTTTTTTTATCATCATTGGAACAAGCTCAAACAGCTTATTCCAATAGGGGTATGGGAAGATCATGTATATTTTTGAGACAGAAATGTGAATATATAAATAATGGTGTTTTTTTGTGAATGATGCTGGAGAATTTTGCGTAAAGATATGGTAAATGGTTTGTTCTAGATACAGAATGATGCAAAAGTATTTAAATTTGATTAGGCAAGTTGTTCTATAATGCATTTAAAAATTGAAGTAACTGTTTTTTTGCTGACGAACTTTTAGATGTGTGTGTCTGTATTTGTGTGTGTGTGTGTTTGTGTGTGTGTGTGTGTGTGGGGGGGGGGGGGGGAGGGGGGGGGGGTAAGAGTGTTCTTGCAAACAAAATTCCTGAATAAATGGAAAATTTTATTTTTTGTGTGAAAGACATAGTGCGTGAATGTTGATTGGAACAAGCTTAGAGAGCTCATTTTAATGTGAAGTCATAAAGCTGTGTTTTACGTACGAAATTCTGGAATAACTAAAAAAATTGCTTTTTTGACTCAAAAAGCATGGTGTGCGACCTCTCATTGGAATGAGCTCAAAAAGCTCATTCCAATGGGGTATTTACAAGCGATAAGTACATGTATGTTTAAGAGACAAAAATTAAAATTTGAATAGCGATTTCTGCGAAGAATGCTGACAAGTTTTGGCAGTTATGCTAGTAAAAAGGTAAGATATGCAAAGTGGTTGTTTTTTAGAGGCGACATTTAATTAAGGGGAATTAACCCTTGATTACTGAGGTAACTTCTAAAAGTACTGAAATTTCATGAAGCAATGTGAATAACAGACAACAGTTGCCTAAAAATTTCATGAATAACTAAAATTTTTATTCCTTTGTCTCGAAAACATGGCATATGACCTTTGTTGGAATGAGCTGAATGCGTGTGTTCCAATGAGGGGTCATAAAATTTGAACGAAGATTTGAGTGAATAATGCATTAGTACTGCTAGATTTGGGTAAACGGTTCACCCTGGATACCACCCCTTCTATAGTAGATCTTTTCTGCAAATTTTGTCTAAGATTCTATCAACTTTACAAATAAATACGTTCATGAATCACAATCAGATCCACCCTACAATCTTGCATACCAAATATCAAAAGATTCTGCCTGCTGGATCTGGAGAAGAAGATTTTTTAAGAAATATGCCTGAAATGCACTAAGTTAAAATTTGGGTTCCTATACGGAGCCCAAATATAAACCCAGGGGGCCGATTTGAACAAACTTGAATCAGATCCACCCCACAATGTTGCTTACCAAATATGAAAAGATTCTGAAGCTGGATCTGGAGAAGAAGATTTTTTAAGAAATTTGCCTGAAATGCACTAAGTTCGAGTTCGAGCTTCTATAGTGAGCCCAAATATGAAACTAGGAAGCCGATTTGAACAAACTTGAATCAGATCCACCCCACAATGTTGCATACCAAATATCAAAAGATTCTGCCTGCTGGATCTGGAGACGAAGATTTTTTAATAAATTTGCCCGAAATGCACTAAGTGCGAATTCGGGCTTCTATATTAAGCCCAAATATGAATCCAGGGGGCCGATTTGAACAAACTTGAATCAGATCCACCCCGCAATGTTGCATACCAAATATCAAAAGATTCTGCCTGCTGGATCTGGAGAAGAAGATTTTTGAAGAAATTTGCCTGAAATGCACTAAGTGCGAATTCGGGCTTCTATATTAAGCCCAAATATGAATCCAGGGGGCCGATTTGAACAAACTTGAATCAGATCCACCCCGCAATGTTGCATACCAAATATCAAAAGATTCTGCCTGCTGGATCTGGAGAAGAAGATTTTTTAAGAAATTTGCCCGAAATGCACAAAGTTTGAATTCGAGCTTCTATAGTGAGCCCAAATATGAATCCAGGGGGCCGATTTGAACAAACTTGAATCAGATCCACCCCACAATGTTGCAGACCAAATATCAAAAGATTCTGCCTGCTGGATCTGGAGAAGATGATTTTTTAAGAAATTTGCCTGAAATGCACTAAGTTCGAATTCGAGCTTCTATAGTGAGCCCAAATATGAATCTAGGAAGCCGATTTGAACAAACTTGAATCAGATCCACCCCACAATGTTGCATACCAAATATCAAAAGATTCTGCCTGCTGGATCTGGAGAAGAAGATTTTTTAATAAATTTGCCCGAAATGCACGAAGTCCGAATTCAGGCTTCTATATTAAACCCAAATATGAATCCAGGGGGCCGATTTGAACAAACTTGAATCAGATCCACCCCGCAATGTTGCATACCAAATATCAAAAGATTCTGCCTGCTGGATCTGGAGAAGAAGATTTTTGAAGAAATTTGCCCGAAATGCACTAAGTTTGAATTTGAGCTTCTATAGTGAGCCCAAATATGAATCCAGGGGGCCGATTTGAACAAACTTGAATCAGATCCACCCCGCAATGTTGCATACCAAATATCAAAAGATTCTGCCTGCTGCATCTGGAGAAGATGATTTTTTAAGAAATTTGCCTGAAATGCACTAAGTTCGAATTCGAGCTTCTATAGTAAGCTCAAATATGAATCTAGGGAGCCGATTTAAACAAATTTGCATCAGATCCATCCCACAATGTTGCATACCAAATATCAAAAGATTCTGCCTGCTGGATCTGGAGAAGAAAATTTTTTAAGAAATTTGCCTGAAATGCACTAAGTTCGAATTCGAGCTTCTATAGTGAGCCCAAATATGAATCTAGGAAGCCGATTTGAACAAACTTGAATCAGATCCACCCCACAATGTTGCATACCAAATATCAAAAGATTCTGCCTGCTGGATCTGGAGAAGAAGATTTTTTAATAAATTTGCTTGAAATGCACTAAGTTCAAATTTGGGCTCCTATACTGAGCCCAAATATAAACCCAGGGGGCCGATTTGAACAAACTTGAATCAGATCCACCCCACAATGTTGCTTACCAAATATGAAAAGATTCTGCCTGCTGGATCTGGAGAAGAAGATTTTTTAAGAAATTTGCATGAAATGCACTAAGTTCAAATTCGAGCTTCTATAGTGAGCCCAAATATGAATCTAGGAAGCCGATTTGAACAAACTTGAATCAGATCCACCCCACAATGTTGCATACCAAATATCAAAAGATTCTGCCTTCTGGATCTGGAGAATTAGATTTTTAAAGAAATTTGCCTAAATGCACTAAGTTCGAAATCGGGCTCCTATACTGAGCCCAAATATGAACCCAGGGGGCCGATTTGAACAAACTTGAATCAGATCCACCCTATAATGTTGCATACCAAATATCAAAAGATTCTGCCTGCTGGATCTGGAGAAGAAGATTTTTTAAGAAATTTGCCTGAAATGCACTAAGTTCGAAATCAGGCTCCTATACTGAGCCCAAATATTAACCCAGGGGGCCGATTTAAACAATCTTGAATCAGATCCACCCCACAATGTTGCTTACCAAATATGAAAAGATTCTGCCTGCTGGATCTGGAGAAGAAGATTTTTTAAGAAATTTGCCTGAAATGCACTAAGTTCGAATTCGGGCTTCTATAGTAAGCCCAAATATGTATCCAGGGGGCCGATTTGAACAAACTTGAATCAGATCTACCCCGCAAGATTGCATACCAAATATCAAAAGATTCTGCCTGCTGGATCTGGAGAAGAAGATTTTTGAAGAAATTTGCCTGAAATGCACTAAATTCGAATTCGAGCTCCTATAGTGAGCCCAAATATGAATCTAGGGAGCCGATTTGAACAAACTTGAATCAGATCCACCCTACAATGTTGCATACCAAATATCAAAAGATTCTGCCTGCTGGATCTGGAGAAGAAGATTTTCAAAGAAATTTGCCTGAAATGCAGTAAGTTCAAATTTGGGCTCCTATACTGAGCCCAAATATAAACCCAGGGAGCCGATTTGAACAAACTTGAATCAGATCCACCCCACAATGTTGCATACCAAATATCAAAAGATTCTGCCTGCTGGATCTGGAGAAGAAGATTTTTTAAGAAATTTGCCTGAAATGCACTAAGTTCGAAATCAGGCTCCTATACTGAGCCCAAATATGAACCCAGGGGGCCGATTTCAACAAACTTGAATCAGATCCACCCTACAATGTTGCATACCAAATATGAAAAGATTCTGCCTGCTGGATCTGGAGAAGAAGATTTTTTAATGTTTTTCCCATTGCCTACAGTGTTAAAAAGTGCTGACTCAGCACTTTTTCAAAGTCCCGAAACTGTACCCTATGATAAAACCGATGGCAATTTTTTTTTACCAATCCTTTCTGTTGGTCCTAAGGAAGCTGCACACCAAATAAAAATTCTCAGTGCCGTGCAGTTTTGGAGATATGGGCGTTTTAAATTTTTTCTATTTTTAGCTCCTGCGGTTCCCACGGTGGCTGCGGGAAAAATTTTTTTTGCATAAATCAAGTACTCATGACCCAATAAGCCCTCACATAAAATTTGGTTTCAAATCAGCCTCTCGGTTTGGAAAATAGAAATTTTGGGCGGGGCAAAAAATTTTGCCCCTCTCATAACAACGCCAAGTATAGCCCCACAAACTTCTCTTGAACAAATCTGAGTCTACACCTCAAAAGGAAGCTGCACACCAAATATCAAGTCTCTGCTACTGCTGGGTTCATGAGAAGAAGATTTACAAAGATTTTGGTGCCCCTTGGGGGCGTGGCACCACCCAGGAGGAGGGGCAACTTCATTTGAACAAATCTGAATTGGCATAGGTAATAAACATTTAGCCAACATTTGAATAAAAATTGGGCTAGTGGTTTAGGAGGAGAAGTCGATAATGTAAAGTTAACGCCGAACGGAACGACGACGGACGCCGGACGACGGACGCCGGACGACGGACAGAAAGTGATTAGTAAAGCTCCCCTTGAGCTTCGCTCAGGTGAGCTAAAAAATATACAAATTACTTTTAAATTTTTCATATTTTTATACTATAAACCAATGGCCCTGACTAGCTGAATCGTAATAAGGCGGCAGGGCCTAGGAGTTCAGAATTTGCAGACCAACATACTTCCTAAGCCTGCAATCCAAGATGAAAGGAATATTAAATTTAAAAGGAATCACATGTATGTCTCTCAATACAATAATAGAGAGAAGACATATCATAAATAAGGAGTCAAATTCCAGTAATTCCTTATTCTTAGCGTGAATGACTATGCTAACTGGGTGTAACGAGTTCCCAATTTTAAAGGCTAGTTCGAACTAAGCCCCATAAATTAGGATGGCGTATTCGAGACTGAGAGGATAACCCCCACAAACCACGCCAAATACAATAACAAGAGGCCCCAAGGGGCCTGAGGGCGCTCACCAGACATGGTAGCCTAAATATCAACCAGAGAATTGATTTCAACAAGTTGCATCTGCTCCTCCTAAGAAAAGCTTATACCAAATATCCAAAGATTCTGACCAGTGGATCTAAAAAAAAAAAAAGATTTTTAAAGAATATTCCTCATATTGAACTAAGTTAATAATTCAGGCTCCCATAGGGAGCCCATATATGAACCCAGAGACTTGGCTTTAACAAACTTGAATCTCACCCCCCCCCCCCCTCATATTGAACTAAGTTAATAATTCAGGCTCCCACAGGGACTAAGTTTAATAATTCAGGCTCCCCACAGGGAGCCCATATATGAACCCAGGGGACTTGGCTTTAACAAACTTGAATCTCACCCCCCCCCCCCCCCCCCCCCCCCCCCCCCCCCCCCCCCCAAGGATGCTGCACACCAAATATCAAAACATTCCGACTGCTGGATCTGAAGAAGAAGATTTTTTAAAGAAAAGTTAAAAAATTTATAGTAATTTATATATTTTTTATACTTACCAATGACCCCAGACATAGCTGGTGCTAACTCTTAAAAAATCTAGGGCCAAACACAAATTTTGCCCCCCCAATCCCCAAAATTTGCATCTAAAACCAAAGAAATGATGTCCGGAATGGCCCTCCATACTTCGCCTCTACTGCACATGCGCAGTGTCAAGGACGTCCCGAAATTGGCGCCATTTATTATTCTAACAATCAGTGCCTGGTCAGTGCTATGTACTCAGCGGGGAGGTATGAGTTCCCAACTCCTGGGAGGGGCCATCCCCATCTGGGTCATTGGTAAGTATAAAAAATATATAAATTACTATAAATTTTTTAACATTTTTATACTGTAACCAATGACCCAGACATAGCTGAATAGTAAAAAAGGCTGGAGGGGCCTAGGACATAGAGGAAAATCCAATAAGCTCAACTATATAAAAATAGAGTCATCCCCTGGAGGAGAAAAGGAGTATTAGGCTTTACATGTATCTTTCTTATTTATGATAAATTAGATAGACACAAACACCCTCCATAATTGAGCATCATAACATTCATGTTCTCTATTAACATCCAGTATAATCCTTATACTAATTATTTTTAAAGTAAGCCAATAAATAAAGTTAGTCCAGAGAATTGAGACTCTTTATACTCTTTTAAAAGTGTCCAAGGATTGTATATTAACGCCCGTTTGACACGTGACATATTCAAATGCTACACTTTTAAAACTATGACATGAATGAATTTTTTAAACATAAACTTTTCACTTTAAAACCATCCCAGTAACAGCTCAGAATTACTGACTCCGGAGGAGGTATCCCCTTGTTTTCATTATAAAACAGGTGACCCAAGGGAACACCCTCCCCCCCCCCCCCCCTTCCCCTTGGTCAAATAGCCCAGAGCGAAGAGGGCAACAGGACGGAGTCACTGCCCGGAACAGAAAGCCCTACATAACTATAGTTGCAACTGTTAAGTGAACGACATTCTGAGCAGCAGATAATGGACCTAAACAATGCAGGCCTCCAGAAATGGACTCAATATTTCTGAGATAAAAATTCATGAATGTGGATGGCTGAGACCAATATGCAGCCTTCATTAAATCTGTAATAGCAACACTATTTGCAGAAGCCCAAGATGTAGAAAGAGCTATTACTTCATGAGCCGAAATCTTAAGCACAGACTGCTGAGAAGAAGATAAATTTTCATAAGCAGTACCGATAGTTAATTGAATCCATCTAGCAATAGAATGGACCATAATGTCCTTTCTATTAGGCATCAGAGACAGAAGAAAGCTTTACCGCCCTTACTGATAAACTGAGTTCTGTTTATAAATACATAAAGCTCTAACCGGACAGAGTAAAGGCCTATGCCCGTTCGAAGATGGAAGGGCCTTAAATAACAATTGGTTCCGGATATTTATTAGGAGCCTGATTCTTAACCAAAAATCCAACATTAGTAGTAAAGGTAATAGTGTTCCCGATACTACGAAAGTGAGAATCATCCCATTTGAATTTGAAATCTCTACTGTCTCAAGAGGCTCAAATGGTTTTCTTTTAGTTTAATAAGAACCCAAGCTAAATTCCATTTAGGAATTAATCTAAGGATTCTAGGTCTATTTATCGAAAAGTTTCTAACTAACTTAGATAAAGAGACATTAGACTCAATTGTAAACTATCATGGTGTGCATAGGTATCAGATAACATAGACCTATAACCTTTAATAGTAACAGGCTGCAGTTGATCTCGTCAAACAAGTATACTAGAATGTTTGCAATGTCTGGTATGGAGGGATCAAAAATATCAACATAATGATCCCTACACCAACGACGGAAGACCTTCCACTTTAGCCCGCATAGTATAGCGAAGAGGAGGTCCTCCTACAGTTAGAAATCGCGTCCACTGCTTCGTCCTGTACAAATGCTTCGCCGTTCAAGAAGGACCGCACAACGGAATTACGTGAAGGTTGAGACCTTGCGGGTTGTGATGAAGTTGACACGATTTCCCCAGCAATAGAAGATCCTCTTCGTGGAGGAAGTTTTCCCCGCGGTAAGTCCCACAGCAGACACTTGAGTAGATTTATCCACGGTCTCTGTGGAGACAGAGATGCTACCAACAGAATTGTATTGTGAATGTTTTATCTTAGCAATATTTGCTGAATCAACAGCGCTGGAGGATACGCATATCCTATCATTCCGTCCTATGAGATCGATAGAGTGTTAACTACATATTGCTCGGGGATCCGGGACATGGTGACACATACGTCTGCAATTGATTGTTGAGTTGTGTTGCAAATAAGTCTATCATTGGCCGCTCCCATTGGTATCAAATCTGATAGAATACCTGTTTGTTGAGAGTCCATTCTGATGGCAACAAGCGACCCTTCCGTGAAAGGGAGTCTGCTAATACAATCAGACGACCCGGAATATGGACAGACCGAAGCAGAACTTGGTGTTCTAGAACAAACAGAAAGGATTCTTTCCGTTAAATTGAATAACGGAACAGAATGAGTGCCTCCCTGGTTCCGGATATACGCAACTACTGTCGTATTATCGGACAGGATTTGGACATGCGTTACTGTATAATGTTCATCCAATGACGTAGTGCAAGCCCAAAATAAACATCATTTCTTGGAAGTTTAAGTGCTTGCCTAGAAAAACTGCGGAACCCAAAGACCCTGGCACTTCGAATCCGTTGGAATCAATGTTGTACCCCAACCTGTTTGACTGGCATCCCGTCATAATCGTAAAACTTGGATCCGGCAACTGCAGTGGAACTCTCTGAGTCAACCACCGAATGTTTGCCCAAGTCTGAATCTCTTGTTACACTTTGATTGACAAGAGAACGTGTATATCAAGCAATTCATAGATTGCTGAAAGGTTGCTGTCGAAGAGAAGCTTCTCTGAGACCGAAGCGACTCTGAGAGAGTTCTTCACCTTACTATCCATGCGCGTGGATGTTAGCTAGGGCTGCGTCACGTCTAACCAACTCCAGGTTTGCCACTGAAGGGCGGAGTGATACGTGGAAAAACTACTGCCCTTGAAAGAAATCTCATTGAGGATCATATCCTGGAATTCTTTCCCTTGAAGACGTAATGATAATGCCTCAGTAAGGTGGTCTACGTATGATAAAGCGTCTAAGTAAAGTCTGTTAGACATCATTGTCGTTTCCAACGTCGTGATTGGAATTGACATAGACGGCGATAAAGACAATTCCCAGTCTTCAGCCTCGTCGTCTAGATGCAGAGGAACTCTCAGTATGCCCCTGTCCTGCCATTTCAAATTTATTCCTAGAATTAATGAAAGACAGATTTAGAGCATTTGCGGAACAAGAAAACTAGACTAGCCTGTTTTGGTAGCAAGCTTATATATAGCGTCGTTCAATAATTCGAATGTTCTAGTGACATTATTGGACTGTGTCGGCAACACTCACGATGTCTCTGAACCGATCAAAAACTCTGTGTCCCAATGACGCTATTAGTCTCTTATCCAGCATCGCAGTATTCTAGGTCCGACGGAACAACCTCTGGAAGATAATGCCGGAAGAAATGTAAGGCAGCTTCTGTTGTTCCGAAAGGGAAAGCTCGAAATCCGTTCCGAATCCCTTTCGCCATCCTGTCGGACCCCCTATGAAGTGCTCGGTTCGTCCGTATCTGATGCTTCAGCGGAGCGAACCGACCCCCAGCGTCGTCGGATTATTCCTGATCCGACAGAGATTCTGTCGTTTGCTGGGATGCTGCGATAAGTTGTGCTATTTTGGATAGCACGTCCCGTTCACTGAGGCACTGTGGAGAAGCGGTCTTATGTTGCTTTGCCGCCTGGAAGCTCCGTGTACGTTACCCAGTGCATACTTCTATTATGCGAGCGACCGGAGTGTACAGGCCTCGTGTCCCTTGGCTACCGGATGGCGTGACCTGTTTCGCCGTGGAATCCCTGAATGCCGAAGCTGGCAGGATACCTCGAGGTCACGTAGCCAAGGTATGCGGTCGTGTGCGCTGCCATGAGGATGAGGAAGCCCTTATCGACAGTCCTCTCAGACTGTCTGTATAACGGAGCGTCCCGAGCGGCGGACATATGCTCCGAATGCGAAACGTTTGTACCACAACATCCGGTCCAAGATGTTGTTGTACGAGAGAGGGACCTCTCCTCGCTCGCAGCCCCGGACGGAACCTGGACGAGCTAGGAACCGGACTAACAGGCTTCCTCCGATCTCTCCTCTGATCGGTCGTCACTGGGTGTGTACTATTGTCTACGGACGAACCTCGGCTGCCGAACCATTTCGATGAATGGACGCTACACCAGGTGAGCTAGCGGATGTCAACACGCCGTCGATCCCTACTAGGGACCTCTTAGGCGATTGATGTATTTCCATGAGCACTTATTGCCGCTAGCTCTTCATTTAACTATGACGACAGAGGCACACTTTTGGAAGACATCACGGTAACTTTTGCGAACAAGGAAACCAGTCTTGCTTGTTTTAATAGCAAGCATATATATATATATAGCATCGTTCAATAATTCGATAAGTTCCTGTGACATTACTGGACTGTGTCGGAAACTGAGGGATGATGTCCCCTGAACCGATCAAAAAATTCTTGTGTCCACCGACGCTATCAGTCTCTTATCCGGCATCGCAGCATTCTGGTCCGGACGAAACAACCTCTAGAAGATAAAAGCCGGATGACATGTACAGCAGCTTATGTTGTTCCGAAAGGGATAGCTCGAAATCCTCTGAATCCCTTTCGCCATCCTGTCGGACCTATGAAGTTTTCGGACGTCCGTACCTGATGCTTCAGCGGAGCGTACCGACCCAGCGTCGTCGGATATTTACATGATGCGACAGAGATTCTGTCATTGCTGGGATGCTGCGATAAATTGGTGCTATTTGGGATAGCACGTCCGTCACTGAGGCCTGTGGAGTAGCGGTCTTACGATGCTTGCCGCTGGAAGCTGCATGTACGTTGACTCCTGCATACTTTTCTTATGCGAACGTCCGGAGTCTACAGGCCTCGTGTCCCTGGCTACCGGATGGCGTGACCTGGTCGCCGTGGATTCTCTGACTGGCGAAGTTGGCTGGATATCCGAGGTCACTGTAGCCAAGGTGCGGGTCGTGTGTGCTGCCATGAGGATGAGGAAGCCTTATTGACAGTCTCTCCGGACCTGTCTATATAACGGAGCGTCCCGAGCGGCGGACGTATGCTCCAAATGCGAAACATTTTGTACCACAACATCTGGGGCCAGATGTTGTTGTACGAGAGAGGGGCCTCTCTCGCTCGCAGCCCGGATGGACCTGGACGAGCTAGGAACCGGACTAATAGGCTTCCTCCGTTCTCTCCTCTGATCCGCTGTCACTGGGTGTGCACTTGGTTGATTTATAGTGCTAGCATCACCCAAAACTCCCTTTCTGGACCGCAACGGACGAACCCGGCTGCCGAACCATTCGATGAATGGACGCTACACCAGGCGAGCTAAGCGGACGTCAAAGGCCGTCGATCCTACTAGGGACCTCTTAGGCAATTGATGTATTTCCATGAGCACTTTGCCGCTAGCTCTTCATTAATTGTGACGACGGAGGCACACTTTTGGAAGACATCACGGATACATCACCCTGTTCTTGTTCGTCTGAAATAGAGATTGATAAACTAGAGTGACCCTGCGGAGAAAGGACCGGCATGGCCATTTCCCCGCTAACATACCCGTGACACACGCTTCCCATGAACAATATCCTTTCATTGTGAAAAGAATACAAAGTCCTAGTACTCGCACCAACCCCCTGAAAACAAAAAATACATAATAACATGATCCAATAACATAGAAAAAATAACTGAAATCAAAAAAAAAAATTTTTTTGAAAAAATATTTTTTCAGAAAAGTCCAAGTTTCTGAAAAGTAACGCTGAGCCCCAATGGATCCCAAGCCTAAGTGTGGACAAAAATTTTAAAAATATTTTAAAAAATTAATGCAACACTTACGAATAATAATAATGTATCCAGTTATGATTAAACTAACACAAAGACAAGAAATCCCCCCTCCACAGAGGCTGTTGTCAATGTAAACAAGAAGTGTAAAAACACCAGAAACATGACTCCAGGCACTGATAACCCTGGCCCGAAATCAGTTACCAATAATACACTATCTGATGCAAAACAGAGACTTCCAGGGAAGAAACTGCAGAGCATCAGGATGGTAGATGCAGAACACTACGCCAAAACACCCATGGGTGAGGACGTAAACATGGGGAAAAGAACAGAATTCATTCTGTTATCCAGCTAAAACTCCCAAGAAATTTTAGTAATAATATTACAGAAAATATGCCAAAAGCATGGGAGAATAGCAAGGGGGGACTTAAAGGAAAGGGAGAGAGGAAAACACTGAACAAGCAGTGTAACTTGTATAGCAAGAATGACCACAACAGGCCCATGCCTCGAAAATAGGTAACTTAACATAATTTCATTAAAAAATTTTAAGTTACAGCCCTGATTATTTTCTGTCACTCATTTTTCCTCTCCCTCCTATTTCCTCCTTAGATCCACCATTTCTCTAATATTTATGTGTCTGCATCATTTAAACTGAGATTTACAAGCACAAAGATCAGTCAGATGTGAACTGATGAAGGGCCAAACAAAGAATGATAAATGGCGCCAATTTCGGAACGTCCTTGATGCAAAGTATGGAGGGCCATTCAGGACATGATTTCTTTGGTTTTAGATGCAAATTTTGGGGATTGGGGGGCAAAATTTGTGTTTGGCCCTAGATTTTTAAGAGTTAGCACCAGCTATGTCTGGGTCATAGGTACAGTATAAAAATTTCCTCATTTTGAACTAAGTTACAATTCAAGCTCCCACAGTGAGTCCAAATATGGACCTAGGGACATGGATTGAACAAACTTGAATCTCACCCCCTAAGGATGCTGCATACCAAATATCAAAATATTCCGACTGATGGATCTGAAGAAGATTTTTAAAAGAAAATTCCTCATTTTGAACTAAGTTATCATTCGGGCTCCCACAGTGAGTCCAAATATGGGACCTAGGGACATGGCTTGAACAAACTTAAATCTCACACCCCTAAGGATGCTGCATACCAAATATCAAAACACTCCGACTGCTGGATCTGAAGAAGATTTTTGAAGAAAATTCCTCATTTTGAACTAAGTTATAATTCAGGCTACCACAGTGAGCCAAATATGGACTTGGCTTGAACAAACTTGAATCTCACCCCCCCCTAAGCATGGTGCATACCAAATATCAAAAGATTCTGCCTGCTGGATCTTGAGAAGAAGATTTTCAAAGAAATTTGCCTGAAATGCACTAAGTTCGAATTCGGGCTTCTATAGTGAGCCCAAATATGAATCCAGGGGGCCGATTTGAACAAACTTGAAATCAGATCCACCCCACAATGTTGCTTACCAAATATGAAGAGATTCTGCCTGCTGGATCTGG